>JANZXP010000003.1:7521648-7542305 GCA_027576715.1 Erythroxylum flavicans | reverse complement strand
TCTTTATTCCCAAACAAACTCATACCTTTGGTACATTGATATCAACAATTCATTCACTAATGTTATTCCAACATTATTAGAGCACACATTATCCAAACTTTCCTTTCTTCTTATAAATTTCACCAAATTTCCAAACCTTCGGGGTTTATTTACCATGATCAATTAGACAATTCCAATGAAGTAATTTGGAAACAATTTATTCTATAAAAACTTTCCCCATTTTCTTAAGTTTGTAATGACACCAAAATCACTCAATTTGGATTAGAAATGTGAAAGTTATGCTCGAAATATTTTCGGACAACTTTTATTCAAAGACAGCAACCCATACTCAACTTTCACCCAGAAATTGAAACTTTTAGAGTCCGGTTCAGAATTTTATTTCTTCGTATGATTTATATCCCTATGTCTCCAGTTTACATCAAATTAAAAACCAGTCCATTTCGACAACTACAGAAGAAGATAGGCCCCAAATACTGAACCATGTTCAGTGCAGGAAAAGTTCGCCCGACGAACTCCTCCAGAGAGGAATTCCCGCATGAAAATCACAAGTTTGCCGCGCGAGACCCAGAGTTAGCCGTGGCAAACTTCACTCGAATGGAATCCTCATTAAAGCCTTGAAGTTTGCCGCGTTCCACAGACGCAAAACCCAATTCAGCACTCTCTTCTCATTTTCCAGATTTTTCACCTCTAACTACTTACACCTAACTTAACTTATACAAAAATCATCCTTCCTACCTCATTTACTCTTTAATCTCTACCCCAATTCAACCCAATAACATTCACAATCAATTCTTAAATTTATAATTGACAGAACATTAAACATGTATACATTCATTACTTCAACAACTTTCATCAAACACAAAACACCATCTTATGCCATTTAACCTCTAACAATCATCACAATTGCTTCAATTAACCATACCCATAATATTTAACAAGCTACTTACTTGTTTTAGCTTCCAACTCTTCAAACATCTTCAAGATCACCAAGAATTCCTAGCTCCACCAACATACACGATCATCAACATTTAAGGGTTGGAAGATTAGGATTCTTGGTAGGAAGGAAAGAGAGGCAAAGTGAAGGAGTAGCAAATGGAAGATGTGAGGTTCAAAATGGGTGGATAAAAAAATCAAGAAGAAGAAGAGAAGAGAAGCCACAAAAATAAAGGAGAGAGCAATAAAAAAGGGGGTAGGGTTTCTTTCAATAAATACACAAAAAAATGCCACATGTCCAATTTCTTATAACCTAAGTCCAATTTTTTTCTAATTGTCTCCCAAATTTTCAATAACACTTGTCAATAAATCCTAAAGTCATTTATAAGAATTTCCATTGCCATTTGACCGTAAATTCTAATACCATTTATCATTTGTTGTGCCAATTGACATTTTTCCTAGTTCAAGAATTTTTCCAATTCTTTTCAGAAAAATTTCCCAAAATCTCCAAAAATTCTAAATCAAAAATTCTAATCTCCAAATCAGATTTTCAATACAGTCAAACCACGATTTCTAATAAAATCACATTTTCGAACAATTATACCTGCAAATGTCAATAAATGCATGTACAATCATTTTTATGTGTGCAGAATCTACTATTCACATATATGTGCATATCATGAAATGCATGAGCATGAAATGTGTTTCTTAATTTCTCCGTAATCTCTCACATTGACAATTTTAGCCTTAAGGTGGGTAACGGGATGTTACAACATGCTATTACCATTTGATGACACCTAGCATTGGAGGAGACAAGTTTCTGCTGGGGTGTTCTGTTTTGCTTAGTTCTTCATCATCTTGTTCTCTCATCACCACTGAAAATCTCTCACTCACACCTTCTGGAATTTTTCCTTGCTTGTTGAATCATCATCATCACTTGAAGTACTTACATGCTACTGCATCAAAGGAGTTAGATCTTGCTATTTTCTATGCTGCTATCCTCTTGGTCATCTTAATCTTAGAGGTGTGATATTTTCTTGAAAGGCTAGAGTGGTTTGAGCATTGAAGTAGGAATTGAGTTAAAGAAGGTATAGGAATACTAATCTTAATTTGCATGCTATCATATGTATTATTTGATGCTTGATTGGATAGAATATGTATGGATTTGTTGATGAGTTGAGGTCTGGACATAAAATTGATGTGTAATTGAGGCATGACTAAGGTGAAATTATGGTAAAAAGGATGAATGTTGGAGTAAGAGTGTTGAAAGTGTAAGATTTGAATGAATTGTTCTGGTTTCACTAGACAAATTTCACTGAACAGTTGTTGGTATTTAGTCTATAACTTGAACTATAGATATCCAAATGGGGTGATTTTCATTTTTGATTAAAATAAACTCATATGCCTACAACTCTAATGAAGGAATGGAATTTTTGTTCTATCCCAAATGGTGATGAAATTTGGCCTAAAGTTGAAATTAGGATTCTGTCATTAGTTGGGAGCATTATGCAATATTTTATGGATAACTTTAGAAATACTGACCCATATTGTATGAACTTTAGTTCATTAGAAACTTGATACATAGAGGAACTTTTGGTTAGAAGAATATATTACCTAGAAACCTCTTTTTATATATCAAGATGGCCATACAAGTCTGACCCGAAACTTGTCCTAAGAAACCTAAACTAAACTTAGTTGTGTAGTTGTTGACTTATATACGATTAGGACTTTAAAAATGGATTATTAAACATAATTGAGATTAAAAATGAACCTAGGTGATGTTTTATTAATGGAGGAAAGGTAATTGAGTTATGGTTTATAAATGGAGTTGATAATATAAAAGATATATGGTTTAATAATGATGAGCATAATGTTAAATTGCTTGGTGTGATCATGAGTGAATGAGCTCTTAAGGCTTACGTGTTATGAATTAGATATGAATGATTGTCAATTGAGAATTTCTGTAGTAATATTGTGACAATGCCGGACCATCAGTTGTTCGAGGAGTTTTATAGTTGGGATTGTATTAAAAGTTCTTGCTAATTATATGCATATACATAATGTTTGATGACTCAACATTTCTATTGATGCAAAATTGCACATGTTTTTATTTATAAGGTTTGCATAAAAATTCTGAAATCTGAAATGAATTGTTTTAAACACTGTCAAGTCTTAGTCGTGGGTAAATAGGCATGCCTAGAAGGTCTGTAGCTGCTCCTGGACATATTTAAGGTCTCGATACTTCGGTGTCTCCTGATAATGACACTTCAGTGTTTAAGACATAAGTCTCTCCTGATATTGACACTTCGTTGTCTCCTGATACGGACACTTTGGTGTCGAGACGTAAGTCTCTCCTATTTTGTGATACCAATCATGGTATCTTCTATTCTAGTCCCGTTACCCACTTCTATTTAACGGATTAGCAGTTTAATTTGTTTTGTATTATGATACATGATTAGTTTTGATGTAAACAAAATCTGTTCTAGCTCAAATCATGTTTTGATCTGAAGGGTTATACCCTATTCTGATATTCAGTTCTGTTATCTGTACAATCTGTTCTGTTTCTTAAATGGTTGCTCATGATATAAATTGATTCAGTTTATATGGGTGTCACATCTTTAGTTTATATATGGTTTAGTTATTCCCCACTAAGCTTTATGCTTAGCACGGTGGTTTTTCCTCCGTGTAGGTTCAGAGAGAAGTTTTAAGTTTGGGACAAGGACAACCGTTGTGCCCAAAGAAACATGTGTTTTTGTTTTTTAGAAGATGTTTCTTTGTTTTTAGTTTAAGTTGTATTTCAATGTCAAGAGACATTTTGTAAATTTGTGTTTTGTTTAATGGTTTGTATTAACCTTAATACAGGTTGACTTTTGTTGGATGGCATGTTTTGGGAATAGTACTCCATGTTTGAGATGTTTTGTTTATGCAATATTTCCTAATGGATTATAATGTATGTTAGCCTGAATTGGTTTTAAGGAAGATTTAGAATGCTTTGTATTTTTTGTACTATTTCTTGTGGCATCCTTGTATCCTTCCAGGGGGTATGTGGTTGTTTTTAAGAACTTATGCAGTTACGTAGATCCACCAAAAAGAGATGACTTGCTGTCTCATCAGATTACATAGTCTATTGATATAGGACATGTTGTGGACCCAGTTACTTTACAGAAATCATTTCTAGACCCCATACAGACTTGTGGTGGGAAGTGATGAAGGATGAGATGCAATCTATGAGGCACAACAAGGTATGGGTGACAGTGCGCGTGTGCACTGTAAAATTTGGTTGACTCTGCATACTAAAATTTTTAGTTATGGTGAGTAACGATTGAATCCACAAGGAATGTTCGGTTAATTTTCGTAATGAAATTAATTGATGCAAGGAAAATATAAGGGGTTTTTGGATTTTTAAGCAATTTATAAATTAAAGTAAATTTAAACTATCAAAATAAGGAATCGAAAATGGGAAAAGTTTTGAACATAAGTAGGTCCGGTTCTAGGGTCAATCTCAGCCTAAACACGATCAAGCATATTCCATTGTCCTAACATCTTAACCACTTTCTTCGGACTATTGATTTGAGACTATCAGAATGCTCTACTAATCCCATTTTTTCCTTAGGTCGTGTTTAATCAAGATACGTTCGTTAATTAAACCTAACTACTGAATAACCTAGGATAGGAGCTCTATATTCAATTTAGCAGCCGTATTACAAATTGGAAACCGATCAATATAGGCAATAACTTTACATGTTCAGGTTATCTAACCTAAGTTATGTTGTTCTTAACGATTAATGATCATTAGATGTCACTCACAAACATCAAAAGTAACGATTACGAATTACATTCAATGTTTTAATAATAGATTCAAAATAATGTATCAAGATCATTCATCCCAAAACCCAATCAAATCAACACCAACAACACAACAATCTGAAAAGAAATTACAATTTTAAAGTGATAAAAATAACTTAACCGTGACTTGGCGTCGATATTCCCGTTGAATCGATGTCGAGAAGCTAGCCTTCCATCTCTATTTTTATGCTCCAAATGTAAGTCATCTTCTCCATGCTTTGGTGGTGAAAAGCAAAGGAAAAGTTAGCTCCTTCACTCTATTCCACGCCAATGCTCTCTTCTCCCTTTGCTACTGGTCATGTGATGTGACAAATAAAGATTAATGGTCTATTTTCACTGTTCACGTATGCTTCAAACACTCTCGGCCGCTGGCTCTTTCTTCTTAGCCTCACCTCACTACGCTATCCTCCTCTATCGTAAGTTCCTGTTGTTTTCTTATTTAGCAGCTATATTGTTCTCCACTCACACACACCAACCCTATTCACGTATTTCCAATCCATTTCACTCACACACACCAGCTTCACTCATGTATATTCAGCCTCTAATAAAGATGGGAGCTTAGGTTCTCCCTTCCTTCTTTCAGCTGTCCATTTGTTTTATTCTCACTTCCGTCCTTCTCCAGCTGACACTTCCTCCCTCTTTTTTCTTATTTCGTAGCCCTCTTCTCGACGCATCAGGTAGCTAGGTTTCTAAAATTGAAGAGGACCCTTTGTGTTGTTGTCCACTTTTTATCTTATTTTCCAAGCTTTGTCACGTTTTTTCCATAAGGTATCTTGCATAGGACATCTAGGTTTTTAATGTAGCAAAATGGACAACTAGTGTGTGTGTGGAGTCTCACTCAAGTGAGACACCATGCACTCATATTAGGTGTCTTAGTCTTCCCATTCTTTGCTTCATCCCTCCACTCATGTGTAGTTGTTAAACTCCTTCGATTTTCACAAGTTTTTTGGATATTATCCATTAAATTCACAGCCAAGTGCATACCTTTACTTGCTTTATACCTTGAATGATTAAATAATTGGCAGTAACCCTCACGGCCATGCAAAAACATGTACAGTCGTGAGTGATAACTCATGGCTGTGCAGGTTTTCCAGCATGCCATGAGCAATTTGATCCTTCATTCTTTTATGCTTTATCCCATTCTTTTATGCTTTATCTTGCCTCCTCTTTCTCTAATCTTCTTCTTTGTTGTTCTATGAAGATAAGTGGAAGTGAATCTTTGAGAAGATGGCTTCAATGGATATGCTTATGTGTCACTTAAGTTCCTTCACTTTTGAAATATACCTAAGATCAAATATGAGCTAAACTGAGTATCCTAAGCATTTCTAAGGCATTAATTACTAAGTGTAGTATATCAAATGAATCAACATTTAAGCACATATCAACTTCCCCCACACTTAGCTTTTAACCGTCCTCGGGCAAATCTTCAAAATCAAAACCACAAACTAAAACTTTTATTCATTTTCCATATTTCTTAAGAATAGATAACCACAAGTAAAGATGAATGACTTTCAAAACCTATAGCAAAAACTCAACGTTCAAGCTTATACTCATGATCGATCAATATTCACCACCCTTAGAAACTGAGTAATCTAGAGGTAGACTTAGATAAAAAGTGTTTAAACAAGATATTTCTATGGGTACACTCAAACACCATTTATGATCATAACAATCCATAACTTTACATATCATTTCATTTCTCTACCACTAAAAGTCACATGCATAATCATGAATCAAAAGACTTTTCTAGGGTTGTAATGTGGGTAAGGATAAGGTGGGATGTATTTTGGATAATGTAGCATAAAAACCATCAAGCTAGTGAAGTAAAAGTAACACTTAATAAGATATCAAATACGCAAGTTAACATTTATTCAAAACTGGGTACCGTCAGCCATAAAGAACGCAACAACTATATTTCACAGCTCAATTAAGCTCTCACACCATAAGCCATATTAGCATAACACAAAAAGTGTTCCATCTAAAACAACATTTGCCTTATATGCAATATATTCAAACACCCAATCAATACAATTTAAAGAGGATAAAATATTAATTAACAACTTTTCACATCAATTATATTTCCTCCTCGATACTTTTTATTCAAACTCAATTTTTTTCTTTCTATCTTTTTTCTTTTTCCTCTTTTTTTTTCAAAAATAGAAGTGATAGAAGCTACATCAACATATTGTTCATAACATGGAATTTTAACAAATATAACCAACCCACATGTATGCATGCACCACACTTAGGCTTTTGTACAATCACATTTATCAAGAATTAACAAATGCTCCATCAGCTTTAAGACTTGGGTAGGTCATTTATTTATATTCATATAATGTGGTTTATACAAAAGAAAAGGATAATAAAGCTCAAAAGGGGTTAGCAAAGGAAAATTCATATAGTTGGGTAGGTTATTTGGCTATTGTAGCTCGTAATAAACAAAGAATGCCTAATGATTTTCATAAAAATGCATGTTATAAAAATGTGGTCTCAAATAGAAAATAAATGCAAAGTAAGGATGTATATGTCATGAAGATCACAGATAACAAACAAAACAATGAGACTGATATGGATGTGTCAGTCTAACTCAAAACCTTATTGGTTTTTTTGTCGTCCACTAGTTATAATTCTTCTAAGAATAATGCACATTAATAAACCATAAGAGAAAAAGTACATGTCAAATTTTGCTATGGATTTTACTAATCAATTTACACTCTAATTATGATTAAATAATCTTAAAAGAAATAGAAAATAATAAAATTTTTGATTTTGTTTGTTTTATTTTGAAAACGACCTAAGAAGTCACATAAGCTACAATTAAGCTAAAAAAAAACATGCATAAAAACTAATATGGCCCACCCTTATACTTAAAACTTAAATTTTCCTTAATGTAAAATGAAATGCAAGAAATAGAGTAGTTAACAAAAATAGCAAATGCAAAAATGTAAAAGACAGAAATTGACTCCCCTTAGGTTGCCTCCCAAATAGTGCCTTTGTTTAACGTCATTAGCTCAACCTCCAATTGCATGCATCAAGTGATACTAATCACATCCTCCAACATCAACACCTCTAAATCCTTCATTTGGAAGCCCTCATAATACAACTTCAAGTGATGACCATTCACTCTAAATTTATTGTCAGTTTTGATGCTTCGTATCTCCACTGCACCAAAAGGAAAGACATAAGTGATAACAAATGGACAAACCCAACAAGAATGCAACTTACCTGGAAAGAGTTTATGGAAAGAGTTTAAGTTTGGAATGATATAGTAACACTTTTTGGCCCACCAAGAAGCTTTTCCTCGAAATCATCTTATCATGAAAAGCTTTCGTCCTCTCCTTATATATTACTACATTTTGATATGAATCATTCCTCATCTCTTCTAACTCTTGAAGCTGGAACTTCCTATACACTCCTGCATCATCTAAGTGCATGTTGCATCTTTTGATAGCCCAATATGCCTTATGTTGTAATTCCACAGGAAGATGACATGGCTTCCCAAACACTAGCCTATACGAAGACATTCAAATTGGTGTTTTATAAGCCATCCTGTAGGCCCATAATGTGTCTTCCAGTCTTACACTCCAATCCTTCCTATTGGGCTACATAGTTTTCTCTAAGATTAACTTGATTTCTCGATTCGAGACTTTAGTTTGCCCGTTGGTTTGGGGATGGTAAGCAATAGAAACTTTATGCATAATGTGATATTTTCTGAACATTTCTTCCATCACCCTATGAAGAAGTGGGTTCCTTTGTCGTTAACGATAGCCTTCGGTATCCTGAACCTAGAAAGAATGTTAACCTTAATAAAATCTGCAATAACCTTAACATCCTTAGTCCTAGTGGCTCTGGCTTTCACCCATTTAGAAATATAGTCAACCGTAAGCAATAAATAAGTAAAGCCAAAAGACGGAGGGAAAGGTCCCATAAAATCAATGCCCCAAACATAAAAAATTTCACATAAAAGTAAAGGAGTTTGTGACAATTAATCCTTATAGGATAGGTTACCTGATCGTTGGCATATATCATAGGATTTGTAGAAGGTATATGCATCTTTGAACAATGTTGGCCAGTAGAAGCTGCTCTCTAGAACTTTATGAGTTGTCCTTTTCACTCCAAATGTCCTCTGCAAGCGTACAAATGGTAGAAGGCTAAATTTGATGATTACTTAATTACTTGATCTACACAATGCCTCTAAAGATACGGGTCATCCCATATGTAATACTTTGCTCCACTCCGTAGCTTATCCCCTTGAGCCTTTGACAAACCAACAGGTAGTTCATTAGTAACTAAAAATTTGACAATGTCTGCATATCATGTGGTGTCGCATCGGCAGAAAATAATTGCTCATCTGGAAAGGTTTCTCGTAAAGGGATATTATTGTCTTCCTTTATTAAATGGCTGAGATTGTCCGCCACCATGTTTTCTGTTCCCTTCTTATCTCTAATCTCCAAGTTGAATTCTTGAAAGAGGAGAATCCATCTGATAAGCCTCAGTTTTGCTTCTTTCTTTGTGAACAAGTATCATAAAGTTGCATGGTGAGAATAAACAATCACTTTAGCATCAACAAAATATGATCAAAAATTTTCCAAAGCAAAAACCACAGATAATTGTTCTTTATCAATAGTAGAATAATTCAATTGAGCTGGGTTTAAAGTCTTTAAAGCATAGTAGATGGCATGCAAAGTTTTTCCCACTCTTTGTCCTAGAACCAACCCCATTGTATAATCGCTTGCATCATACATGATCTCAAAGGGGAGGTTCCAATCTGGCAGTTGAATCACCAGTAGGGATGTCAAGCTCCTTAAGTTTGTTGAATGCTTCCTTGCACTTTTCGTCGAATCTCAAAGGAGACATCTTGTTGAAGCAGCTTGCATAATGGTGCGACTATCTTTGAAAAGTCCTTAATGAACCTTCGATAAAAACCTACATGCCTAAGAAAAGAATGCATTTCCCTCATAGTAGAGGGGTAAGGTAAAGAAGAAATATGATCAACTTTGGACTTGTCTACTTCAATACCTTTAGCAAATATCATATGGCCTAAAAATATACCTTAATCCACCATAAAATGACATTTTTCCTAGTTCAACTCAAGGTTAGTGTCTATACATCGTTCTAAGTTAATGCCAAGATTCTCAAGACATTCATCAAAAGAAGATTCATACACACTAAAATTATCCATGAACACCTCGATAATCTTCTCAACATATTCAGAAAAAATGCTTTCCTTACACCTTTAGAACGTGGCAGGTGTGTTACATAATCTAAATGGCATCCTTCAGTAGGCAAACGTACCAAATGGGCATGTAAATGTGGTCTTCTCTTGATCTTTTAGTGCGATCGGGATCTAAAGATAACCTGAAAAGCCATCTAAAATGTAATAATAGTCATAACCAGCCAATCTCTCAAGCATCTGATCAATAAAAGGAAGGAAAAAATGGTCTTTATGAGTAGCAAAATTTAACTTTCTATAATCAATCACTACAAGAAAAACATGATTTTGCGACGAAAACTACCGACGGAAAACATTCAATTTCTATCGGTATGTAATATTAGCGACGAATTTTACCGACAGACATTGGCGTCGTAGAAACGGTCGTAGCTAATAAATACCGATAGAAAATAATGTTCTGTTAGTAAATTTACTGACAGAAAAATGTATACCGTTGGTAAATTTACTGACGAAAAATAATGTCCGTTGGTAAATTTACTAACGACTTACATTTTTCCGTCGGTAAATTTAACAACGGAACATTATTTTTTGTCAGTATTTTATTTGATTGATGATATAAAGTTGAAAATATCTTAATTGATAATAAAAATTGTACATAATAAGTTTTTGTAATTCTAATAAAATAACCAAAAGTACACTATTAATTTGGAGGCGACGGATGACTCTACAACGGTTGTTGACAAATGTCACACCGTCACACCTTTACAGTAAGTACCTCCAAATCGTGGTTTGAACCTTGGTCGCATCATATCCTGTTTTCTCTTTGGTGGAATATTTTAACCTGAAATTAGTATTAAGCTTCAGTCCTTCGAAGTTATGACAACTAACTCAAACTAATTCCACATACAGTAAATACTTAGACTATTAAAGAAAAACATAAAAACTCATCAATGATTATAAGAATATTCTAAACAACAACACAAAATGAAGACCTCCTTTTCATTTACACAAAATTCAAACGTATCATAATCATATTATTAAAGCAATACATATGGTAAATATTTGTTGGACGACTAACCCAGATGGATGGACAACTTCAAACTATAACGAAAAAAGATGAGCGACGCTCTCTAACACAATATAGGGCCTGCGAAAAAGAATATCAAATATTTAATATAAGATTAAGAAATTAAAATATGATATACATTACATGATAGAATTTAAAAGTGTGGTTCTTGTCAACAATAATGACAACATTTTGATGTAAGTAAATAAGGCATCAAATAGGGAAATTAATAAACTCAAATATTCATTATCTAAATTCATTATAGGTAGTGAAATTTTGAATAACATGCTTGGAGCCTAAAACAATTCTAATTTCTAATGTAGTAGAGTAATCCTAATATCTACTTCTAATTAGAAATATTGAATACATTAAAGTTCACTATAAGTTCCCAAAATGAAAAATACAAATAAAGAAAACAAAAAAGTAGAGGGAGGAGTTAAACTTTCTTGTAATTTTGAATTTATAAAAATAATTCAAATAAATCTAATTAAATGTAAAATGAAATGGAATGCGAAAAAACAACAATTCTAAAAAATAATTCAAAATTTTGATAAAATATAAAATAATTAATAATTCAAAAATTATTTTCATTATTTTACAATAAATTATTATATTTAGATAATTATTATATATAGAAATAATTTGAATATAATAAAAATAATTAGAATATAATAAAGATATATAAAAACTAAAATGGATAAGATATAAACAAAAAAAGTTAAATTAAATAAACTATAACTATAAATTAAGTATCCGAGCACACGCAATGGAACCGTCGACAGTCAAGTGAAATCCAATACACGAAAAAATCTATGGACAGCATCGCTATGGTAAAGGTCGTAATGCCAGATTCTGTAAAAGTAACTGGATTCTTAATATGTCTAATATTATAATCCTGTTCACCTAATAGACCATGATATCAAATGGGATAACAGGTCATCTCACTCCAGTGGATTTACATAACTGCATTAGATCTTGTACCTCGAGGAACCTCAGTGTGTACAGGTATAGATTTCTATTCCTGTACAGGCACAGTACAAAGACCTAAATCCACTAGATCTAACTGTATGATTAGCGGATACATAACAATTGTAGTATCCATCCTGTCATCATCCTAAGGGTCAAAAGGCCCACCATCATTTCAGACATCATATTCCAGAAACTCAACTGTTAGTGATTTTACTATTTTGTTCCCTCCTTCTCTACAGTAGAATCTGTAGCCTTTAGAGTGGTTAGGATATTTTACTTAATAGCAATGGACACAATGAGTATGCAATTTTTCTTTATAAGGATTATACCACCTCGGTAGGGCAGCCCCGCACTCGGATGTGTGTAAGACTAAGTTTTCACATTTCTAGATAATTGGGTAGATTAGTCTTGTTCTGCATTGACCTTTTCAAGTCCTTCAGGGTGCGATTATGCCTTTCAGCAATACACCATTTTGCTTAAGACTAACCGGTATAGTGAATCAAGTCACTGTCCCAACCGATTCCGTATATCTGGCAACTGGACCTTTTCAAGTGCTGAACACCATGTTTGCCATGATATTCTCCTCCATGGTTAGACCTGACGTTCTAAATGAATTTTTCCAATTGGTTCTCAACCTTCAATCTTTAAGCGAGAACACATAACTGTAATGGGAATAATAATGAAAAATATCAGAATACTTTTGAAATTGCACAATGCAACTGTATAAGGTCTTCTGATATCTTTATGTATCAGACTTAACAAGTCAGAAGTATGAGTTGACCTTAATATCCTTATTATTCAACTCACCCCTGTAATAGTCAACATATGTTTCCAGATTATCATAATCTAAAATTGAGAGAATGCCTTCCTTAATCAATCTCTTAACCCTAGCAATGAAAATGTGGCTTAAACTTTTATAACACACCATGTATGACTTTTCATTCATCAGGGTCTTTCACTTATGCCTTGCTCAGCAAGATACGAAGAAGTATATATCTAATTCGGGGTAAGACACATTCTATACAAACCATATGACAAGAAAGTCGTACCATTATGTTTTGCATTAAACACAACTGTACAACAAAAGTATTAAATACAAAACGTCAACTTTGTTTGTCCAAAATTGATCCAAAGATCATATTCGTATAAAAACCTAAATGAACCTTGCTACAAGATTCAGTACATACATCCCCTATAGACATTACTTCCATTTCTTCATTGCTATTAACCATCAGTTCCTCCTTTCTCTTTATTTGGCTTTATCCTGGATATGAACCCCTTGCACCGTGGAAGCACCTTGATCAGATGCTCCACTATATAGTCACAAAGTACTTAATGCGACTATTGCAAATCAGGTTCATAAATTGACAAGCCAAGAAGTTATCTGATGATCACAGTCTTTCCTTCTAGGCTTTATACTGCTGGTTACTTTATATCCCTAGGACCTTTACCAGCACTGAATTGACCAGCATCAGCATGTGGAGAAGATTCAGTCTTTTTACCTTTAATCTTAGTGTGCTTCATTTTTGTCTTCCATTTAGTTGGTTCAAGGGTCGTAGGGGTAACCAACTTGAATTTCTCCCCTCAGCAACGCAATAGAAAATCAAAGAATTAAAGTGCCATTCCTCATCCTCCCAATAATATGTCTTCACTAGATTACTTAATGCTGAAGGGAGTGCATTTAGAGTTTGGTGAATTCTGAAGACAATAGGAAGAGAAATGTTTAACATCTTCGGTCTCCTGTGAAGATGAATCATTCTTAATATATGCTCCTTACTCCTCCTTTTCCCGTATTCTTTATAGAGAATAATTCTTTATTCAAGGCATTTGTCTCAATATTAGATGAGACTGCGTACCTCTAGGAGACATTTCTAAGAAATCACTGTGCTATATCTGTGTCCGGAAGTTCACTATGCAGATAGTTAGGTATGGATCTCTTAATGGTCATCAGACATAATCTGTCAAACCGATCCTGGGCTTCATAGGCTACCTTATAAGCTTTCGAACTCATGGATGTAGGTAGAAATGACCCATCTGTCTGTATGGTGATATCAACCTTAGCTATTTCCATAGCATTTAATACATCCTCTGTCTACTTCTTGTATTGAAACTGGTTAAGGTTTCAATGATGATATTGATTTTATTGACCGAAAAGGTGACTTTATAGCAACTTTGATTACAATAACACAAATATAGGGTAACAGCGATACTGAAAGCCATTAACCAGTATCTTTCTTGAAAATCCGATCATACATATTGTGAAACACCTTTGGGTTGAATACATAATATATGCAATTAGACTTCTAGCATAAAAAGCGATTAAAGTATAAACTGTCAACTCTCACGATACTACTACCTTTGGCTGAATAGATTGTTTAAGCAATGGCTTTCCTCCATGTAATGCTTTTATGATCATCTCAAAATGTTATGTAAGGTCAACACCTTTGGATAGAATAACCAAACATAAAGTCAGAAACATCCCCCAACATGTAAGTATAACAATCCAAAATACTGACTTGAAAGGCCACTTTGGTGACTACATTCTCATTAGTATCCCAAAAAGTCCACTAACACAAGGGATACAACTTTATGTTATCCTCACATTCTTTATGGGCATATGGTATGTGACAATGTAACTTCAATCAATGCAAAACCCAAATGCACAGTCTCATTGTCACACACCTATGCTGAAGACATTCTCCGAAAACTTCATTTGAGACTTTCATAAAAGAAAATTTTCAGTAGAGTGACTATCATGCCTTACTTGATACCGAATCGACTACTTGAGACACAAGAATCCCATGTATTTCCCTTATGGCAAGTTTGTTGCACGAAAATTCACTCGAAAATGGCTTCAGAATGTCTCAATTCCTTTTCCGATTGGTCTCATGCGATCCCGAACGCTGAATATGAGACCTGAGACACAACAATTTAAAGTATCTCTCTCATGTGATATTCGAAGCATGAAAATTTACTTAAAATCGGATCCAGAATACCTTGATTCCTTTTTCTAAAGTTAAACTTTAATTTATTACTAATGTAATAAATCCAGAAAAATGGAAAAAATCACTTTATAAATTTCTGAACCCGAAAACTGACCTAAAATACCCCCGAGTACCCATACGAGAAATATGAAAATTTTGTGTTTTTTATGTTACTTTAGCTGACGTCTATATTCTGACGTCACCGTGCGTCAGCCTCGCGTCGGCTCAGCTGGCGCGTGATGTTCACTTGCCTGTGTCGACGTGCCAGGGATCTGTCTGGTGCGTGTCGTGGAAGCGTGCATCACGTGCAGACTCGCCCACCGACGTTGGCGTTTGCATCACACGCGTCAGACACTCGTTCTGCGTCGGTGGCGCCATGTGTTGACACTTGTGATGCACGCGCCCTACACTGCCGCGCGCCCGCATCACTGTTCATTGTCGGGCGCATGGCGCACACGGGCCCGTCGGTGATGCGTCTCTCATCGAAAAATGACAATTTTTTGTTAGTTTTGGGCAATTTTTCGAACTTCTCGGGCTCGTTTTCAACCCATTTCTCAATGCTAAACGTATGTACATTATTTTCATGCAAAAAAAAGCAAGAAAAAATCGAGAAACGGAAGCTAACTCTTCGAAAACCTTATAGAGAGAAAAATCAAAAAATCTCCGTTTTTAACCTCCTAATCATGCCACTGCTCTGATATCACATGTAATACATGACGAGTCCTTAGTCATATACCCCGGATCGAACGTGAAAGGGCAAAAAACGGATAAATGTGAAAATACCTATTTTTTGGTTATGAAACTTCAACCGAGCTTTTTGAAGCCGAATTGAGCCTGAATCCACCGCAGCCTTCAGGGAATTGCTCTCCGGGACACGGTCTAGGTCTTTTTGTAGTTTTCTCAAAACAAGAGCTCTCCTAACTGGTCAGAGATTCCTTATGCTCTTGATTGATATGAGCAACTGCAGGAGATCATAACCTATATATATAGCTTCCATATTGGGCTTCCCCATCATAATGCTGATATGGACCAGGTCCACACTAATCTGGTTCTATTTTTCACCCGAGCTTCGACCCATTAATTTAGATCATTTATTGGGTTACTTTATTATCTTTATCTGGATCAAATTACGTAACTTAACTGATAGTTTATTTAAAACTAAATTATAATTAATAACTGTCCACTGAATGAGAAATTGACAAAATTGCCTTTATGGGCAAAAATGTCTAACAATGTATACTACAACGAATAACATTTCTATCAAGTTTACAAACAAAATCACTGTCAACTTTCCACTTCCAATGGAACAAGTCCTAGATCCTTTTGATCGTTGCAGTTACGTCAGAGTGCCTTCCTTGTCGGTTGTTATGTTCTAAAGATATCAATTACTTCCTAAGCTCCACGTCACACCCAACTAATATTTTCCCTTTCCACATTAGCATATTATTTTTCCACTCATAATTTTCCATCTGAATTTTATAATTTTCCAGCTTTAAGATTAAATCTCCGATGGTCGCATCCTTCCTCCAACCTTCTTTAATTTGTTCCATTAAGGATCATTGCACCTGGGACACCGACATAACTAATAATTATTAACTTAGGACTATAGATAGCATGTCTGTTGTATCATTCTCTTTACTACTTCTATACATGACTTCAAAGTCGTAACCCATCAACTTAGGCAACCGATTTTGTTGAAACGACGTCGAGTTCTGTTGCTCTAACAAAAACTTTAGGCTCTTATAATCTGTTAGAACTTTAAAGAATCTCTCATTCAAATAATGATGTCATTGTTTTATTATTTTGATGACTGCTAGGAATTCTTTCTCATAGGTGGAAAGAACTTGGTGCTTGGGAGCCAAGGCTTTATTAAGGAATGTGATGGGGTATTCCTCTTGTTGTAAAACTGCTCTGATTCCCTTGTTACATGCATTTGTTTCCATCACGAAGGTTTTTAAAAAGTCGGGAAGCACAAGCACTAGAACTGTCATCAACACTTACTTCAGCTTCTAGAATGCTCACTACTGTTCCTTCTACCATTTCCACTTGCTCACACTTTGTTTCTTTAATACGGCATTAAAGGGTTTAGCAATTATACCTTAATGCTTAATAAAGCATCGATAATACCCTATAAATTTGAGGAAACCCTTGAGCTCTTTAAAAGTTTGCGATGGTGACCAATGTTTGATCATGTGAACTTTTTTTTGTCCGTCGATACCCCTTCTTTAGAGATGGAACGACCTAGGTACTCAATGAGTCTGGCCCTAAAAATGCATTTGTTTCTATTGATAAAGAGTTGTCGCTATTATGAAATATATAATACCTTTTGCAGATGTACTAAGTGTTGCGTAAAGTCATAATTATAAATGAGGAGGTTGTCAAAGAAGACTAACATGAACTTCTGCAAATATGATCAAAATATGTCATTCATGAGGTTTGGAAGGTAAAAGGGGCATTAACAAAAAGTCATTGTGTCCATCATACGTCTTAAAAATAGTCTTTGGGACGTCTTCATCCTTTATCCTGATTTGGTGGTAACTGGATATAAGATCCAATTTGGAATACCAACTGGAGCCTTTGAATTTTTCCAGCAGTTCCTCAATAAAAGGAATGTGGAATTTGCTCTTGATGGTGTGTTTGTTCAGTTCTCGGTAGTTGACACATATCCACCAACTGTTGTCCTATTTCACCAAGATAACCAGAGAAGCGTAAGGGCTCACGCTCGTCTTGATGAACCCTTGTTCCAATAGTTCTTATACGGAACATTCGATAGCTTCCTTATACTAGCCTAAATACGTATACGAACATGGATTGATCGTTTCGACTCCCCGCTTGAGAGTAATGTTGTGATCGTGCATTCTTTTCGGAAGAAATTGTCTTGGCTCCTAAAACAATATGCCAAACTTTGCTAGAAGCCCTTCTAATTCCTCTTTAATGTTCACGTTATCCCCAACGATAATTGTTGCATGTGGGCTCCATAAGATATGTTAACCTTAAGATAAACAAAGAATTATTGTTTGAATTTGTCATTAATTTATGGAGACCCTTATTATCTCCCTAGCTCCTTCCTCTTGATTGCCTGTCAATTTAGTCGTTCAGCATTCCCATTGGAACTCTACGGTATGGTCCATAAAGTTAGAGAGCACGTAATCCAACATCGCCAGCCATTGCACTCCCAATACTATATCTCATCCTCCTATTTTAATAATAAGGACATCGGTGGTGAATCCGGATCCCTTGCATTTTTCAGGTGAATTCCCTACATGCTTGATGACACTTTAATTTCATACCTCCTCAATAGTGATATTCATAGTTGGTATGGCATACCTCCTTTTTTGATAAGTTTCTCATCTAGGAAGTTATAGGTGTTGCCGCTGTTAATGAGAATGTTCAAAGGGCTCTATTGATGACTAACTACTAGCCTTATTTGCTTAAACTCCCGTTAATCCATATATTTCGTTCAAAGACACTATAGTGATCTCTAGTCTCTCCTCTTCCCTTTCATCATGAGTCTCTTCATTCTCTATAGTTTCCTCCTCCTCTACCATATATAGTTGAAATTGTCTCCTTTTGCATTTGTGTCCTAGGCTATATTTCTCGTCACACTAAAAACACAGTCCTCTCACCTTCTTCTCATTGAACTCCTTACTATTCATTATTTTGTGCCACACAAGTTTCTGGCATAACTAGGCTTATTCACGTTCCTTTGATGTCTAGCAGAAGGAAGCAGACCCACTTCTGGGCTATTTTTGATCGGACGAATGTTTGGGTTCATTCCTTTGTGTGCTACATTGGCTCCTCCCCCTCTTTATCTTAGAGCTTTTGTCCCTTTTCTGAAGTACACTGTTACACTAGCAGCCACGATAGCTTTTTGTTTCTATTTTAGTGCATATGCTTACTGGAGAGTTTAGGGGCCCATCATTTTGAACATCAAGTCCAGCTCAAGTTTAAGGCCTTTCAGGAAAAAGCCGATCAAATAAATTTTTGGGAGCGATAATTTGTTTGAGTGTTATTCAAATCGTGTACAGTATTTATTCAAATAGTGTACAATACTCCATCACTGTCCCTTCAAATCCCTAGTTGGGTCTTCAAAAATCTCTTCATCAAACCTCTTTCTAAAGGTTACTATAAATTCTTCCCAATTTAGCACCTCCCCGTTGCTTTTGTTCCTCATCATCAACTGGTACCATTCCAACGCCATTGCTTCCATATGTAGTGATGCCACTCGGACCTTCAATTCGTTTAATGTGCAATCTATGGTTAAGAACTGTTCACAATAGGAGATCCTACTTCTCACCTATACACCTTCGAATGTGGGAAAATCCAACTTACTGAATCATATAAGAATGGTGTAGTTGTCCGCATCTCCAGAGTTCCTTGATGTTGCTTTAACGTTCTCCTTGCCTGTTTTCTACATGACCTACTGGAACTATTACGAAAAAATGCAAAGTAATAGAGAAAAAATTGAAACAAAAATACATAGGATTTACATAGGTCAGCCAATATGACCTAGGTCCATGGGCAGGGGAAAAGAAATCTTATTTCATTAGAGAAAACTATTAAAAGTAATAAAACCTAGAACTGAATGCATCGTATATATACCTATCAGCCCTCGCCCTGCTCGCACCACCGATCTCTTTTTTTTCTCTTTTCAGGTCAAGCTCCCAAATATTTAGGTCGAGTCATGATCTATTTACGGTTCACCGAAATTTAAGGCATTTAAAAATTCTCCACCTTGACTTCAATTCTCTCAAATGACTAGACAACAAGAACAACTCCTCCCTACCATTTATGCCCTTTAGGACATCAAGCTATGCAAACATTCACCAAGTCCAGGCTATGCTTGAATTTCTCAATTGGTAACGACTTAGTTAACATGTTGGATCCTGTTTTTAGGATTTTTATATTTTTATTTTATTTTATTTATTTTATTAAATTATCAAGCATGAAAATAACTTAGAATTTATGAATTAGGAATTTTTGGAGTTTAATATGGTATATTATGATTTTTATAAGGTGATGTGAATTAAAGAAGGAGTTAGTAGGAAATTCCTTTAATAAGGAAGGACAAAATTGGAAGAAAAAGTTGTTTTAAGTTAATAAGACAAAAGGAGAGAAGATGTCGTGAGTATTAAGAAAGAAAAGAAGGAGAGAGTCGTGGAAAAACCTAGAAGGAGAGAAGAAGAAACCGAAGCAAGGAGGAAGAAGAAGAAAAGAGCAAGGAAAAAGATAGAAGGAAGAGTTTTAGCTAAGCTTTTCTTGTTAGGTAAACCTTATTACTCTTTAGTTTTGATAGAAGAAAGAAGTGGAAGAAACTAGGTTTTTTTTTTATATGATGAAGATGAAGAAAGAAAGAAGAAGAACAAGAGGTTGATGTTTTCTTTAGATTTTTATACACCTTATCTAGATCTTAATTTTTCTAGTTAGATAAAAATCAAGAATAGATTAAGCTTAAGTTTATTCATAGATAGCTAGGTTTAAGAAAAGCTCTATACGTGTGTGTTGATTAAATGAACATATGTTTGTTCTTAGGGAATCAAGAATACCGACAACAAGAGCAAGGAGAAGAGCAAGCTTGACTCTTGATAGTATTCCATAAAAAGGTGGGTAATATGTTTATAGTTTTGTGATGATGAGCTAATATTTATGTGTATGTATGATAAATATGCTTGTTTTATTCTCTGTG
>JANZXP010000003.1:7478400-7521548 GCA_027576715.1 Erythroxylum flavicans | reverse complement strand
TCATTGAGTTCGCAAAACTCACCCAAAATTTGCAACTATTTTTCAGGATTAGAAGAATACCCCGTAAGGCCAACGGGGGTATACCTACAGCATACAAGTGAAGGATAGAGGTCGGGATCAGTTCGCGTCTGCATTGCATGTCCTTAATTTATATTAAATTGTTTCTTCTGCACTTTTTGTATAAATGTGTATTCCAAAACAACTAAAGTGGTTTTGTATTTGTAAAAGGGCCCAAATGGCTAATGCAATTACTGACGATTGTATTGTGTTGATTGAACATGGTTATGGATTTTTGCACTTTATGATTATGGTTTAAAATAAAGAAAAAAAAATTTATATCGATTTCTGAGTGACTGAGTGCTCTAGCACACCACCCTCGCGGGGCACGAGCTCGGACATCACCCATCGATGTCGGGTTCGGGTCTTGTGGGAGTGGGGTGCTATATTCTTGCTCTATATCAATATCATGCAGATAACAAAAAAAGTTACAGAGTTTAGGGTCATTATATTTCTCACCTTGTGGTTAAGAACGTCGACGAAAAAAAGGGACAGAAAGTGGCGTATGAGAAACTTCACAACATCCTGGGAAACCTGACGAGGCTTTGTCTCTGTCTCGCCTGTCTAAAATCATTCTGCCAGTTTTATTAAGGAAGATGGACAAAGATTTAAGGAAGAAGGAGAGAGGAGTTTACCTGGATGGGAAGGAGTCAAGGAGACACAGGAGTCGGCCTTGACAGGAGCATTGAATTAAGCTTAAGTGTATAATGTAAATTAGTAATTATAATAAGGTTATTAATGGAAAATAAAATTTTTACCACAGAAGCACTTTCCCACCGCAACCCTCTTTCTACTTATCAATTTCTGCGGTGATACCGCAATTTTCTCCAACCTCCAATTATCGCCCGCAGATCCAAACACGTGACTGCGTTTGAAAACTACGGTGGATAAGTACTTATCCTCACTGCACCGCAGATCCAAACGCAGCCTAAGTGTACGAGGGTATTGATTTCTATTCAACTTTGTCCTCTACTTCACAGATCTACAGGCGGTTGTCAAGTTCCTTTATAGTTCCAATTTGTTCTAAGGATAAGGCAAAGGCAGTCATTTCATGAGATTTCTTCTTCATTCATACTTTTTGATTAAATTATTTTTAATAACAGTGAGAACTCTATTTCATTTCAACATCTAATTTTGATAGTTGTGTTATATGTACTCTTTGAAGTATTGAATTTATTGATATAAAATACCAAAATTAAAAATATTTTGGCGAGATAACATAGTTATTTGCTAGAGCAAAATTTAATAAGTGAGTACCGTTTTATTGTTGGTTTGTTTTTGTTATAGTTACCATTTTGTTGTTGGTTTGTTTTTTTTGTTGGTTTTTGTGTATATGTATGATTTGTGATGGTTTCAACTTAAGTTTTTTTCCTCAAAATGATTCTCGTTTCTTGTTGTTCTTGGATTTGATCCACTGTTCCTTATGTGTTCACAAAGATAACTTAAATTTAAGTAGTGTACGAATTTGAAGGAGTTTGATAATAGAACATCTTCAATTGTAGTATTGTTAGTGATAAAATTCCTTAGTGAGGAATGCTAAATTCACTTAAGGCGCTTACAATTAACCAATTATCATACTAAAATGAAGTTGAAGCTCCTTCTCTCAGCTGGTAATTAATTCTCACCCTAACTTCTACTTTAAGCCTGATTATATGAATCATTAACCAAGAAGATAGTTTTTAAATAGTATATAAAGACATAATTAATATATTTAAAATAATATTAAGTTTACAACATTTGTCTTAATTCATCCTAATATAATTGTCAAATGTCTTCAAACTACTTTCTTGCTTCCTAATTAATCTATACAGATCATCTTTATGTTGTTGTTGAAGAAAATATTATTTTTTCTTGAGAAAGTAATATTATTAATAAAAGAAAAAAGGAAGATGATCCTTACTTCTTATTTATTATATATCAGTTTTATAGCAGTTTAATACTAGTTGAACCTTTAAACCTTAAACATTTCCTTCGATCGGTTCTTTATGCGCTCCCAATTTTTAAAACATTAGTTGTAACAAGCCTTGTGGTGCTCAATTAAATGGCTTAATTTCTTGGCAGGTAGAGCAAGATTTAACAAAATCAAAAACAATTTTTCCCATTAATAACCAATAAAATTAGGATGCAAGTCTGGCTAATGTACGTTGAATCCCAGCATACCCACCAATAGGGGAACTATGAAATTCATGTGAAAGTAAGGGGTGGAAAGCAAAATCGACGGGAAAAAGGAATCGGTTCTTGTACAACACAAGATCATCAACGACAGAATAATGAGGGTGGGCAGGAGGGTCTTTTTTAATAGAGTTGAGAAGGGTAAGTGATGGAGGATGGATTTTATAAAATGGTCTAGTAAGTAGGGAATGAAGGGAGCTAGAAGGGAGGCGAGAAAGTGAACAAGCTGGGATATTGGTGGAGCTTGGCTTGTAGACAATGGTGAAGTCATAGCCTTTTAACTTGGTAAGTCGTTTTAGTTGAGCTGGTGTCTAGATTGTTTGCTCAGATGATCAGTTTGAATTGTTTTCTAATGTCATTTTTCTTTGAACTTAAACCTACAACCGAAGGCTCCCTCCCTCTCATGTTTATTTTAAATTAAACGATGCCATTTTTCTTTGACTAAAAATGTTGAAGTTAAAGACCCAAATGAAGCTGTTTAACTTTAAATTTTACCGACAAACATTTCTTCTGTCAATAAACTCTAACACTCATTATTCCCGCCAATCATTGCCACTTATTTTTAGGACTGCATTCACTATTCTGTTGGCAAAATTTCATGAATAAATTCCCTGTACTTTTATTGACGGATTTTTTTTCCGTCGCAAAATTTTTGATAAAACTCAATTTATGTCGTTAAGTTGCTACGGAAAATGGTCAGCTCAATTCAACCTAAAGTCAACAGGTTCAATTCGGGTTAATCGAGATTCAGTCAAGCTTAAGTATTTTTTTTTAATTTCAAACTTTAGGGTAAGCTAAAACTCGGATTACCCAATTCATAACGTCACTTATAATTGTTAAATTAAAAAAAACTAATTGAACCCAATTAGGCAACTTCAAGAACAACCTCGGACTTAATAAAGTTTTGTGATAATTGTAGTTTTGTAGGATGACATTAGGGTGGGTTACCTAAGTGGTTAATCGAAAATGTAATGATTTAAAATTAGAAAGAAAATTAAATGAATAAGTAAGAGATTTAAGGTAAAAAGGTTTAACCGTTGTTATATCGTCATAAAATTAGAATATAATAAAGATTGAACAAGATTAAAAAAAAGTACTGTTGTTCATAGAAAAAAATAAAATCTATTTAAAATTAGACTTGTTAAATGAATACCAACTGATTTATTATAATTTATAAAAATTAATTATTCAATCAATTAATTTTTAATAATGATAAAAATTAAAATAAATTGAATAAAAAATTAATTGATTTAAAGATTTACCATTGCACCGTGGATTGGTAAAATAGAATTATATATTCCTTTTGTTTCTTGCTCCTTCTCGTGAGTCGTTGTCGACATACAACTCGCTTATCTTGGTAAAAATGGAGTCAGTTTGGTTTGTCTTTGCACTTTCACCCTCTCATATGTCCTCCATTTTGTCCAAAACTCGCCTGAAAGTCAACTTTTGCGTTATTATTGACGAAAACTCCCCATACATTTGATGGGAGTGCTCAAGTAAAAGGGATTTTCAAACACTAGGGATGAAATGTAGGGAGCAAGTAAGAAATAAAGTGCAGGAATGAAATTAGCACGGAGTAATAAGTTCTAGGACCAAATATGACCTAGTCCGACAAATCATAATGTGTATTCGAGCAAATAATGATTATAGATTAAAAAAAATGTCCATGCTAATATAATAGGAGTGGGATTAAAAATGAGAAAAGAAAAAGAGTGCATTGTATAATATAACAGAAAAACAATAAATAAATAAATAAAGAAAAGAAAAGCTTGGCTGAAATTTCGTATGAAGAATTCAGCCTGCTGGCTGTATAAAGAGATTCTCCTGATTTTGGAGGACGTCGTACTCGTACGTACATGGAACCTGGAAAAAGGGTCAACTTCCCTAGAAAGGAATTAAGGAGAAGTACCACCAACCATACCTGGGCTGTCTGTACGCGCTGTGCTGTAACATGTGTTTGTTTATGCACAGAATTTGCTTTCGACCGCATCACAGCTGGAGTTCCAACTAATGGCATTAAATGGGCTTGGCCTGGACCACCCAACACATCCCTGCAGCCTGACCCCTCTTTTAGTTTCTCTCTTTACCAACTCAGATCAAATAATAATAATAATAATAATAATGACGACGAAGAAGAAGGTAAAAGCAAGAATAAGTAAGGCGCACTTCGACCACCACCACGCTTTCTTTTCTCACTTGTGGCTGTGCATATATATGTTTCTTTTATAATATTTTCCCTTTTGCTAGTGTTGGATTTGTGACTAAAAGCATAAGACAACTTTGGACACAACCCCACGATCTCCACTTGCTGAAAATGCATCTTTCCCACTACTAATACTACTGCTGCTTCCCTCTTTTCCTTCTTTATAAGATTTGGTTTCTTGGTCAATCTATTAATGCCCTTCTCTTTTAGCTTTTTTGACCACCAAAACAGTATTAAAATGTGCCAATTATTTGTGATCTTGTGGCCAATTCATACATCAATCCGACAACTAGCTCAGATTTTCTTTCCCCATTCTTGACCTTTCAATTCAGACGTTAATGAACGGTCTCTTCAATACATGATAAGTTTTCTTACTTAAAACATTGATTCAACAAATTGATCAGGAAAGTTAATATATTTTAATTTGACCCAAAGGCTACAATTTGCTTATTTATCTTTACCTCAAAGCTAAGCCACTTACACAACATTCATACAAGTGCAATATCTGCACGTGCTCTTGATTTTGGATACTCCGTCCAACCTTCCCATTACCTAATTTTGTTGTTCTGATGGGTCATGACAGGGGCTCTTGGTATCAGACACCACCACCACCAAAACCAGGCCAGGGGTCAATAAGTAAAGTAGATTCAGAGCCAGAGCCAGAGCGGTGGATATAAAATAGTAAATAAAAATTGAAGAAAGAAATAAAAATACAAAAAAGCCCTGTTTACTTGATACCCCAACAAGCCAGGGTAAAAGCTGCCCTAGATTTCTCCGCTATTTAGCTATTACCCTTTTCTCTATACAATTACAAACAGGAGGGAACAAAATTACCGTCTCTCGCTCAACGCCCATAACGAGGTTACAACTTCACATTTTTAACCAAAATGACCTCGTTATCCCCCTTCCCCTCTACCGTTAACACTGACCAACTTTCGTTACCGTCAGCCCTCTCCGTTATCCTTTCTAGCTATCTGCCATCATCACGTCACCGTTACCGTCCTCACCTCCGACCCCCTCACCCCCGTCACCGTCCTCTTCCAGCCACCGTTCAACCGGAGCGCATTGTTCTTTATGCTTTAACTTCCAGTCAAGAGCTTGACACGCGCGTGAGCAGTAGTTCACAGCTCCACACACCGAACACCTACGAAACTCGTGCTTTCTAGTCTCCGGCCGACCGCACCCAACGTGCGAACACAACCTCAGTCCCGACCCCGGAACGCCTCCACGTGCGGCGAACCATTCAGCCATGAACCTACTGGCCGGATGCGACTCCGGCGCCGGAACATTACACCCGAAATCACTTAACAACGGGCAACCAGCACCAGTCGCGTGACGGTGATTGTTGTGGCCGTGTGGATTCCAACTGAGCCAGGCGCGCGTAGAAAGGCCGCAGTTAGGGTTCGATAACACTGCGGCAAGCTCCCGTGCGTTGGCTTGGACGAGAAATCGTCGTCCCTCGGCGATGTTTTGTCGGACGCCGTAACCGTCTTGGAGACAGTGACCAAGCTCGCGTAGTGCATCGATATGTCCAAGAAAAGCGGCTCGAGCACATAGCGCAACGCCGGCTCGAAGGTCTTTGTCGTTCTTAGAGCCACCGCTGCCATTGAACTGTATAACTGCGAGCGAGTAAAGCGCCGGCGCGTGGGAGCTAATCGCGGCCTTGGCCATCAACGAAGCGCCACTTCCACGGTTTTGTAGACAGTAGAACCGAATCTGTAAACAAAATCACGTCACAAAATGCTTTTTATTCCATACCCAACCAGCTCAAGATTGAGTCTTTTATTTATTTTATTAAACAAATTCAGAAATTATTGCATAGAGACAGTGAAATTACCATGCCAAGTGTGTAACAGGCTTCAACATTTCCGGCGACGGCACATAGTTTCAAGAAACGGTGAGCTGAGTCTGACCAGTTTTTAGCTCTTATGGCGAAAATTTTCTGGGAGGCTTTAGCGAGTACTACGGATTCGAGGCCTAAATCATTTAATCTCTTGCATCTGTTTCAAGAAAATAAAATAAAATCATATGAGACAGTTCTTAGACTCATGGAAACAGATTTGAGATAGAAAGAAACAAGCTTCTGCCTCATTTTAACAATTCCCAAGTGAAAACAAAAACAAAGATCAATAAATTCCCAGGAAAGAAACATAAGACGTAATCTATGGTGGAGATATTTAACGTACGTAATCAAAACGTTCATGAAATCTGAAGGGCATGAGGCGCTAGAGCTAAGTTTGCAGAGGATACAAATTACAAGGTCATCGGGTAAAGATTCAAACAAGTCACTTTGTCCGGCGGACTCCGGCGATATGCGTTGTTTTTCATCGGAAACCGTCGGTTCTCCGGCGAAATCTATTTTCCTTCTCTTGGGCAATCTTGTCTCTGCACAAACGTCCACTCTTGGATAACAAAGCCCTCTTCTTGTTCTCATATTTGCTGTCGTATATATGTCTAGGCCTATCTTGTTTTTGTCTCTCTCGCTCTTCGCTCTTCGCTCTTCGCTCTTCGCTCTTGTTCTCTCACTTTGAGAGATAAAGAGATAAAAAGCGAAGTGAGACCTTATAAAGAAGGAAGCACGGAGGCCAACAACAACAACGACAGAGCCGAATCTATTTTAGCTGAGTTTTTTATTTAGAAAAAAAATAATTAGAACAGCCTCTGGGTGGAGTAAGTTGTGTCTATTTACAACGTAGCCCTTCATATTGTAGCTTTCGTGGTCAAACAGGGTTGACCCAGATCCACCACTTCGTCGTTGATTTTACGGTTTTGCTTTCTTTCTATTTCTAATGCTTAACTCCCCTCTGCGTATTTGACAAGTCTTAGGTTGGATATATTAAAGCACATTAACATTTAAGTATGAGCGAGTATATGCACCGTTGGATTTTTGATGAGTTTGATCAATTCGCTTTTGATGTAAAGAATCCTATAGATGAACTTCCGTACCATAGAAATTTTTTTGTGTTGGTGAAAATATTTTGGGGTTTTGTTTTGAAAACGGTTAAAATCGTTGAAGGTAAAATGGGTAACTAATTTCTGTTATTATTAATAATTTTTTCTTTTGTTTCAAATTCAAAGCTGAAACAACAGTAATGCGAATGAGTCCGAGAGCCTGCTGACTATTTCTCGCAGCGTAAGATAGAAATAGGAACGGCTGAGAGTTAGCGATTGAGCTTATCAATCGAGTATGTGAACGAGTGTGCAAGGTACGCCCGTTGATTGAGAGTGGGGAAAATGCGTTGGTGTTAACAAACTCAGGTAGCGAACTTTTGGGCCTTCTTCAATGACCGAAACCGTATGGTATGAAGGGTCAAATGTATGAATCAGCACTAAGAGGGTTCAGTTACTCTTGTTTGTTTTCTACTCGCCTATTTTCTGCGTTTTTCAGTTCCCTTTTACGAAACTCTCAATACAAATCCTAATTGTTTCCGTTGGAAACATGGCTTACGAAACAATACTAGATGGTCAAACTTCCCATCCTGTTATGACTGTGATTTCTTGCTTAATATATCATAGTAACTCAATAAGTGGCATATTTTGCTAATACAACATTTAAAGCTAGTTTATATGCATCTATATGGGGACATTCAAGAAGACATGCATATGAATCTGAGATAAACGTACCGTAAGAGGCCACTAGTCATATTTGACTAAAGAGGTATGTATCATTTGTTTTTAAGACGACCACTTATTGATTCTGTAATCGTGCTCATTTTTGCGTTTGATTATGTTAAATAACAGAATTTGTACCTTTGATTCCTGTCACGGGATCTTCGTACCGTTGAATGCTGCCTTCAAACTTTTAACACAATTTAAATGGTGTCTTATTCCTTTTTCAAGATGTACAAGTAACGTTACGCCTTGGTAAATCCTTTGGTGTGGATTAAATGACTACGTTTTAACGTCTCTGACTTGAAGAAGAAGAGGAAGAAAAGTAACATTCATTTTCTTTTACTCTTTTGCTAAAAGCCTAAAACCCTTCCATACATATTCATAGTACTTGTTATCATACGAAGGAGGAGAATATAAAAATTCCAAAAAGGTATTGTTTGAACAAAATTAGCAAAGTCACTAAATAAATATCAAATTAAACCTCTTATATATATTTATAAAATAAAATGTAAATTGGCTGGACAATAGCCTGTAATAGTTTCCTCGTTAGAAAAAGAACTCTAAAGTCTAACGTCTCTTGTCCCTAAATTGTACCATTTTATCTACGTTCTTAGGTTAGGACTTCGGAGCAATTAGACTTGTTATTACATCGTCTGGACGTAAAGTTCACATATGTATTAAATGAAACAAGACCCTACACCTAACATAGTAAAGTCTTAGCACTTAAAAGCTACAACTAAGGAGTTTGATTTTTCAATTCGATTTTTCTGTAGTAACATTGTTTTTATTTTTTAATAAAAATAAACTTTTAATTAGTTGTTAATATTAATGTATCATATTTTACTACTGATAATCATTATATATTAGATAAAACTTGAAGATAAATTATGTTTAATTAATCAAATTTATGTTAATCTCTTATATAATATTTATTAATAAATTATCAGTAAAAATTATTTTATCTTATTAAAATAAATAATTTAAATTTAAATTTAAATTTATTAATTTATTTAAAATATATTTTAATTATTAAATAAAATTATTTCAAATTTATATATTCTAAAGATATTTTAAATTTAATAATAATTATCAAATTACTTTATTTAATCTAATTACAAAAATTGAATAAGTTATTAAATAAATTATATTTATAATTTTAAGTTAACTTACTTACAATTCTTATCAATAAACAATATTCAAATAATTAAATAATATACATTTAGTTAGTCAGATTATGAAAAAACAAAAACAGAAAATAAAAAATAATTTTTTATTTTTAGAAATTTTGAAAATGAGAAGAAATTAAAACTAAAAGCACAAACAAATAGTTTTGTTCCTAGATTTGAGGATAAAAGTAGAAAACAAAAAATAGAAATAGAAATAAAGAGGTGCTAATGTTTCTCAAAAAGGTATTAAATTGTCAAACAATAATTAAAAATAGTTTCATATATACATTTTTCTCTTTTTAATAAAAATTTTAAATTAACTTAAATGAAGATGAACTTTTTGACACTTCTTAAAAATGAAGATAATGTATCAACTAGTCAAATTCTCACATAAACTAAGAGCAACAATAAAAGTGAGTTTATTATACAATAATTAATCTATAATTCAATTCCTCAAAGTCTAAATTAACGATATGATACTTTTATTACATACGACCTTTTTCTATCTGCTTTGGATTTTCTGCGGTTATGGTATCGTGATTGGGACTGAATTGTCAGCAGTTGATCGTTAATTAAGATTATCAGTGAACACTTGTTAACACAATAATCCAGATCGCAGTTTTCTCTTTTTTTTTTTAAAAAGGTAACGCTGTGGTCAATTCATCCGGGAGTTGTTTAGCTTGTTAAATATACCCAAAATGATCCCTTGTTTGACAGAAGCTATCATTTGGCTCAGGTCGCGTAAGGAACGTAAAAACGTCGGCCTGGTGAGTCACGTCGCCGAAAAAAATTAATAATTCCCGGTCCCATCAAACAGTGACGTCGTGGGTGATAATACACGGCCATTACACGAGTATTGTACTAGTAACGTTATAGGGATAATGAAACGCTGGTGAGTTTCTAATGTCTTATTATATAGGTAATTTTAAAGTATAATGAATTGTTAGGAAGTGGTGTAATAAGATATGGTATAATAAAATGCTACATGACAATTGGGTGTAATAGGTTAGGGATGCTCTAAAACCTTAGCTCCTCGCTTTTGTTTTAGTACTATACATGAAAGAAATAATAAACATTCGACATGGTTGCCTTTTATAAAAAGCAAGGAAAGGATACCCATGTAATGTTCACCCACCTTGTCTGATAGAAACTTGTCACCCTCTTCCTTTTCATCTATTGTAAAACTTGCCAAAGTAACGTCGTCTCCAGTAAGTTCGGTGAACCACTCATGAACGTAAACTACAGGACTGCTGTGGAATTTTCAATTTTATGGGAAAACTGCAGTGCTTCTAGAGGGAGGATTCGTGTTTTTCGATATTTATAATCTTTGTCTATGTATTTTTGCTGGAGAAAACATAGTTTAATTCTATTTGATTTTTCATAAAATTAATCAGCCTTTCTTAATTCTTATACATGTGGTTTTTATAGAATTATTATTATTAAATAAGCATAAAAGTTAATTTCTTAAAGAGTTCGGTGACACGGACTAGGGGTGAGGATATCGTAGCTCCCTGTTACCTAGTGGTATGAGAGATAAGAGTGGGAACAGAAGGGAGTGATAAATCATAAATGTGGATAAGTCGGGAGGATGACGTGGATCTCAAGGAGTGATGTAGACCACTCATGTACAGCAAGTAGGGACCCAGCTGTCCCCACGGAGTTCCTTCTCCAAGTAGTGAAGCAAATTTAGGACCTGCTAATGTGAAGGGTGGGTCCCTAACCATAAGGGACACTGTTCTTTGTCTTGTTCCAAATCTTCCAAAAGCTAACGCCACTGGCCCCCGCAATCAACGTAGCCGACGATTTGGGTCTTTTTTTTGTGCCAAAGTTTGCGAGATTTCTTGTGAAGCTGGTACAGCTTCAATGTTCACTCCTGTTCTGTTCTTCCTTAGATGACCAATTACCGGGTTTGCGATCGTGGAATCCTTCGCGGAAACTTATTTTATGATCTTTAGAGGATAACTGTATGTGTTGAAAACATGTGTGCTAGTGATGTACGCAATGATGGAAACTTATGTTGCATCACAATTTAACCTAACATGTAAAGTTTCCATCACAATTTAACCTAACATTTACCTTATTAAATGTTACAAAAAATGCTCACAGAATTATGGATTTTGGGGGATCAGAAGTGCAACATCAGATTTATATTACATAAACGAGTAATTCATATATAAAAGAGTATAATGCCTTAAATAATAACCTTCTAAATTATGTACTGTTCTATTTTTTTGTATATAAATTTGACATAATTCTTACTTTGTAGTTTTACTACTAATAATTCTTATAGCTTAACCAAAACGTGGACTCCAGTGCAATGCCTCTTGCCTTATATTGTCTTCGTCTTTATCTCTGCTCTGCTTCTTCCTCTCTGGGAAAGAGTTCTTCCTTTCCTTTCTTCTTCCAGGATATCTCAAAACACAGCCATACAAAGGCAACGATTACCATGATTGCTAGTATTCCTCCTACCACAAGAGCCAATGGTATGTCCCCTTCCTGCAACATCTGCTGAATTGTACCAATCTTCTGACCACCTTGTCTCCTGTTATAGAAAGATTTCTCCCTATTATCTTTACAAGGAAAAACCTGTAGAACAGGAAACGATGACCACATTCGCAACAAACTGGAATTATATATTTTTTACAAAATCGTTAAGCGTGAAGCTTCATAAAATTTTCCAGGTGCAAGCTGGATTGACTTATATCTCCAACTCAACAAGTAACATGTACAAAAAGTTTAAATTAACTGTACAAAAAATCTTTATAGAAGGTATGAATATTTAAAATGCTGATAAAAAGCAAAAAATAGGACCAAGAACTTTTTGAAAATATTTAAAATTTTGATAAATAGCAAAAAATAAAAGAAAAGCCTTATAACCTGTAAATCTATCATGTTAATTAACTGCAAAACACATTATATTGACTAACAAAGAAAACAAAATCATCGTACAAGAGACAAGACAAATCTGAACGTTGAACGGTTGAAGCATTAATGACCAGACCTTAGGGAAAGAGAACATGATCATACCTGCCAAAGGTTTCTTGCTACAAGAAGTTAGGGTCCTTAGCTAACATTGAGAAGCTATGAAGATATTATTCACATAATATATTGGATCGCAAAACTTACTAAATGGGATAGGCATTAAGTTCTTGAATTGGTTTAGTATAGAAAATATTCCCTTTTGAAGAATATCTTGATTAACCGTTTACATATTCATGGTTCACGGCCAGCCACCAAAAGTGCGAAAAAGATAGGGAGTCAGTGCACTACGATGAATTAAAGTGAGATTAAAAATAAATCACTTTGTTAATGGGCGGCAATACAAGCCAATAACATGATTTGACACTTGCAATTATTGATTTGGGCTAATATTATTTTTTCCAACGGATAGCTTGATCATGTGTTTTGCGATAAACGTAACCTATATAGATCTCAAGTCATGGTAGTTGGTTGGGTTCCTTTACTTGGAAGGAGGGGAGTTGAGCGCTTCTCATTCAACGTGTGATTTCTCGAGGCAGTCAAAGACGTACTACAATTATGTTCCTTCTTTTTCTTTCTCACTTTCAATATTATACACTTAAAGTAAGATCTCTGCCTCCATTTCGATCTAATCTCTTGTGACTTTGATGGGATAGATTGCGGTTAGATAATTTCTCAATTATTCACATTTCCTCTTGTCACCCGAACCAATCTTCACAAATTATAACAAAATTTACTCGATCAAAAAGAGCTATTTCGATTCTTATTTTTAATTTATTCAAGATTTAATAATTTTTAAACTTGCTTCTTAGTTCTTACATAATAATAATAATAAAAGGAACTCAGAATTACCCGAGTATATTATTATAGCTATTTCGTTCAATGGTAGCGTAATTATAAAAAAATACAAACGTGAGTAGGAAAAATTGTTAAGTAAGTAAAAAGTTTGAGATGACGAATTTTATCGAATCCGCAATATTATAATGAACAAGTGCATGTGAACAGGGTTTATTACTATCCTATGTATTGGCTTAGACTTTTTGTCTTTTCGGGCAGGAAGTAACTCACCGTTATCATATTTCGTTTTCAGCGGTAGATATAAGATACTGTCCCTTCCTTCACATAATAGCAGTTTAGCGTATGGCTGGCTTAAGATCCATTTCGTGGTAAAGCGCTGTACTTAATATTGATGTATTGAAATATAAAAGATCGTTTACTTTGCTATTCATAAGATGGTAATAATCATAAGGGCTGAATTTTCAAAGGGTTCATTATCTACGGAAGTCACGTCAATGAGTAGATCTATAGAAATTAATGTTGCATCTTTCTACCACGAGAAAGAAATGGAAGACATTGAAAGAGCTAATAAGGCACCAAATCTCCTTGTTCCTGTTTTTTCCAAATTTAGTCTCTTAAATCTTGAGCCAAAGCTGATCGCTCTGGCTTACATGTCCATCTCATCAGGAGGAAGTGTTGTGAGACGTTTATGGTCACACACACATAGCTAAATCTTTTTTTCCTTGATGGTGACTTGTGTATTTACTAGGTTTGATAACTATTTGATATTGGATTTTCCAATAAACTTATATTATACATAACATAATTGTGAATTTTGAGATGATATTATAACTAAAATCAAGATAAAAGATACCGTCTTTCATTATTTTTTAAAAAATAAAATATTGCAGTATTAAAATTTTTAATTTATATCAAATTATTGTAAGAGACACTATGGCGTGGTTGATTATTAAACATATTATAAATAATGTATTTTGTATTATTACACTAAGCGTAAGAAAGTGAAATTGAGTTACATCATTAATTTAATAAGACGTGCGATTCCTCTCATGCGATCAATGGACAAAGATGAAACGCATTTGGACACCCCGACTGTAACATCTCTGTTTGATATGTTAGGACATGCAACTTCCTTTTAAATTAGGCTTTTTCACAAAGACAACAAGTGGTGGGCTACCATGACCTGCCTTAAGATAATGCTTATTCGGGAAGATAACGGGAAGATAACAAAGATTTAACTTGGATTTGGTATCCTCCGACACAGTGATACCTTCTCCACGACATGGAAAAGGAGAAATAGGCATCTTCTTTTTGTGAGAGAAAAAGGCAAATATGCCTTTTAGTTTATCGTATTTATTTTTATTATTTAAATCATAATATGATATTAAAATAATATATTATTATCAGATTGTTTTAGTTGATAAAGATCAAGTAAAATAACAATTAATTACATATTAATAATTATTAAAATAATTATAAATTTTAAACAAATATTGTGCATGATTATACTAGTGATGTATTTTTAAAATAAGTGAAAATAAAGGAGACCTTGACTTTTACTATTTACCTAATTATAATAGTGATATATTTTAAAAATAAGTGAAAATAGAGGAGACCTTGACTTTTACCATTCATCTAACATTTTCTTCTGAGCATTAAGAATTGCGGAGAGTAGGTTTGAGAAACAAGGAAGACGAGACAAATCAAACCTGAATTAGATGACACGTTATTTAGTTACATGCAAAAGGAGGAGACTACAAAGTACGAACAAGGTCTTCCGGTATCTTGAAATGGGGGGGTTAGGGAATGGGAAGAGACGATGAAAAGCAAGCACTCATCCACGCCATGCCACAAAATCCACGTGGTCGGGCGTGATATTTCTTATATAATTGGGTGATTTAATTTTGAGTACTGCACGGTGGTTGGTGTACATCTTTGGAGTAAAACCCACGTGGCTCCTCCACTTTCACAGGTGTCCGTTATCGGCAAGGTTTCCTATCATATAGCCACATATGAAAAACCAAGGTTCTTCCACAATTCTATGCTTATTTTTATGCTCAAATGTATGAATGTCTTGCCTAAATAAATTATATCTTTTTACTAAATTGCGAGCATGTTGGCTATTCTTGTTATTTTTAGGAGTCAGGTAATAGTTTTCCAAGGTTGAAGTGTTTTTGTCTTTACAAATGTATCATGAATTGAGTGAGCTTCCAAGTAAATCAAGCGGGTTGAGTATAACATCTTTGCTAAAATTGGGACAGAATCTGTTAAAGGTGGCTGTTATGGAGGACCCACGCTCTGTTGGAACGTTGAGGGACAGCTCAGTGTTCCCTCCCGAGTGGTGCACGGCTCTTTTCTCCATCCGACACATGGCTACGCCACCGTCTCCGTTCCACTGTGTGGTGGCACCTCCTTCCTTAGACACGCAAGGCAAAACGACACCGAACCATTATTGCGGAAACCGTACCGTAACGTCAGTTACGAAAGTCGCGTTGGTACTTGGCAGTAGTAGAAAGTAATCGTACACTCGTAGTTAGTAGTTTTACGTGATAAAATATACTATATATATCCGGAATATAAATTTTAAATTACATTCGCGACCGAAAGAAATACGATTTACAATTATAATTACACCTATGATATTTTATTATTTTTATCATAATTTTAATTATATTTTTATAATCATTTCTAATTTTTATAATCATTTGCAATCATAATAATTCATAATTTTAAGTTTAATTTGAAATAAAAATTTTATAAATTTGAATCACTGAGAAAAATAAACAACGGGTTTTCTTTTGCCTTTTTCAAATTTTATAAATTAATAGATTTGGTAAATATTATATAAAAAAAGATTATTAGGATATACCTATATATTTGTATATGTAAATTATTTTTATATTTATTGGTTTCGAGATTTTTCCTTATTTGAGTTTTTTTTGTACAACTTATGTATAAAGATCATTAACAAGTAAATGAAAAACTTCTAGAATTGACAAGATATTAGAGTCAATAAAAAACTTAAACCTAAACCACGAAAATTGATTGAATGGTATACTCTATGGTTGTAGATGACAAAAACGATCACAGAAAGAACACAAGAGAAGACAACAGAAAGGAGATGTTGGTGACATTGTTGTGCTACCTTCACCCATCTGATAATCCTAGAGCAGTGATTACTACTATACAATTGAAAGGTGACAATTATGACCAATGGGCTCGTTCTATGTAGAATGCACTCATAGGGGAGCAGAAATTGAGGTTTACGGGTGAACATTGTCTAAACCCGATGATGACTCACCTAAGATTGATCATTGGTGGACGTTGAACTCTATGTTGGTGGCTTGGATCTTTAATAGTAGTGAACCAAGTCTACGATCTATTTTGACTTATACGGAGTTTGTGAAAGAACTATTGGAGGAACTCTATTCGGAAATGGTCCATGTGTTCAACGATTGAAGAGTGATCTAACGGACTGCAAGCAGTGTGGGCAAATCGGTGATGGCATATTATAGGCAATTGAAAGTCATATAGGATAAATTATAAATTATGAACCAATTTCGGCATGCCGTTGTGGGAAGTGCACCTCTGATATTGTTAGCAAACTCGCAAAGCGATGTGAGGAAGCATAGGTCCATCAGTTCTTGATGAGACTTGATGATACGGTCTTTGGAACGATAAGGTTGGACATTCTAGCTATAGAACCCTTGCCTAATCTGAATCGAGTCTATGCGATGGTGGTACAAGAAGAACGACAATATTGAAAAATTTGAGGATTGAAATTGCTTCAGACTAGATGGGACATTCTTGTGTCGATGCAAATAGATGCTTGACATCATTGTAAATTGTGATCTATTTGGGGCACAAGCTGCTTTGACTCTGATTGAATAGAATCATCAACTAGCAAAGATTGGATGGAAGGTTGTGACCAATCCAAATCAGTACTCTCGTCTTATGAGTCGCTTTATATATTTAAAATTTTGCTTTATCTAGGAGTTTCTTGTAAAATTTGTATATAAAGATTAACAAATGAATGAAAAACTCACAACTTTATTTAAAATTGACAAGGATCAAAACCTGCCAAGAAGATATGAATACATGGTGGAGTTTACACCGCATGAAAGATCGTAGCACTTGTCGTTTTCTTCTCAATTAGGTCATTGTCCCGTACATTATAGCCAACTAAAGTGCCTTATTGAGAAATGAATGAAGCTGTAGGTCCAATATGGAAAACTATTTTGTGACATTTCATAGTACAAAAACTAAGGCAATTTCCCTTTGTTTTTATTCATCATTTGGTAATTAAAACGACCATTATTGTTATAACTTGCAAAGGTGGGGAGTTAGGTGCAAAACTCAAGGGTAGTGGTTATGCATATGCATGTGTACCATGTACTTAAAAAAAAACAAAGAAAGAAAGAAAGCAAACCAAAAACCATTTCAATAACGATGTAAGTATCCCAACGCTTAAGTGAATTACAATGTTGGGAAAGAGCAGTTGATTTCTAAAGCAAAGTAAACATCAAAGCAAGCACAGTGTAATTTAAGTAATTGGAGATCTGCGGTTTGACAGTGAGTCGAGGACGAGAAAATTAAATGGTTAACGTAGAATTTTATCAAACTCTTCCTAACGTAAAGATTATGTCGATCTCCATTCCCTAATCCACATCCTAATAAATACTAATTTGTCGGGTCTTGAAAGGGATTTTAACTTAAAACAAGTTTCAAAGATTGCTTAATATGTATAATTAAGTATACAAATCTCAGTGAACAGAGAATTTCAGGGGACAATTCAGAGGATGTTGCTTAACGCATTTTCCATTCATGAGACTCCTCGTGATTGATGATTATAAGATGGGTTGCATGCTTCCTCACGTGACGCAATGCCCCGGTTGAGTATCGTCAAAGCTAAGTATATTATAGCGTTTTATCCTTATTATATTGGCTAATTTGTGAATAAATTCTATTAATTTTTACAAATTCTTATTAAGCGCTCACTTGGTAAATAACTTGGATGAAGTTATCATTGCAGTTATTAAACATAAACAGTCGTGTACACCATTTTGAACCGTTCAATTAAAATTACGGTTAAGAGTATGTTCATAGAATGAACATGTTCTTTTCTTCCCCTTCATGCTACAGTGATAGAGACTAGTCGGGCCAAATATGGCCAGACTTTCCAATGTAGCTTGGTACCTGGAATCGCATCCTTACCCAGACTAGAAAAATGGACGATGGAGGTTGCTTGCCAACTGACCATCAGAACCTCTCATCATTTTTGTGAAGAAGGTTGATCTTCCATTCAAATTAGGCAAACGTTAAGGATAAATCTTTAATGTTTCCATAGATAAATTATTAAACTTTTGAGGTCGTTTTCAGAATTTGTCTTAAAACGAGTTATTAATATTAAGAGTTTATATATAAACATAAAAATACTAATCATTCATTAGAAGTTTAGAGTAAATTGATTAATATCTTTAATCAATAAAATTATGGTATAAGTGGCTCCACGTGATACACTCGATTGCACGTGACCAGCTGCTCTAAAAAGTAAAAACACTGTGACAAGTATCGAACCTATTGACAAGGGTTTGACCGGTCCAATGCATCATGTGAATCTTGCTTTCTTTTTACAGGTTTTGAAACCCCCCAGGGCCAGAGAGAGTTGAAATCAACACGCTATCTCGTGCCTGTTCCGTGACTATAATTCAACGTTTGTCCCTTGCTTTGATTGGTGTTGTCTCTCTGCCACCATTTACAGTAAGAAATCTACTTAGCTTTCTCAGTTATGGCTGTTACTTCATTCTTCAAATGACAGAAACATCCTCTGAAAAGTGTCCTAGCAGTGAATCAGAAGGAGGGTTTTCCAGGAATTTGGGTCAGATTTATGGTCCGTCTCACTGCTTATTTGGCCGTGTAAGCAACAAGTGTCTTGCTTTTTGCCTCCTAGTCCTGGGACAAGTATCACCATGCCTTTACGTGCATGGTAAGTGATGTAGTGAACTTGAAGTTTTCATAAAAAAAAAACCAAGGGCTAGAACCACTACAGACGTCATGTTCCCCCACCACAAGCTATCGAGGCTTATTATGGCAGGCACTTTCTTTTCTTTGGGAGCCAATTGCATGTCGCCACTTGAATGGTGAAAGTTTAAAGATTTTAAACAAATACTTGGAGTTGAAGAAATTTCACGGGCAAGGTGAAAAGTTGTAGACGTGAAATTTTCTCTCACAAGGGGAGAGGAATGGAATGGATGATTTAGATAGCAAAATAGGAGATAAGGTTTAGGATATGGAGTGGGTGGAATACAAATGTTTTCCAATTCTCACCTTATGCGTGAATCGTGGAATATTGGTCATGAGATGGACGATACTTATAATTTAATCAAGTGGATTGCAAGTAACGTAGATATTTTTCATTGTCTATATCAGTTGCTGTAACAAAAATCTAGTTAAGAAGCTGGCAACAAAATTAAATTAATAGAGAAAATTGTCCATCCTGACCCTCCACTTTTTATGCGTATTATTATTGGAGTTTTTTTTACTGATAAATAGACGGTATATCTCGCGTAACTTTTTTGGTACTAAAAATATAAAATGACTCTCTAATCAATTATTTTAAAACAATAGTTATATGATTGATTATTAAAATAATAATAGTTTATATAGCTGTCTTAATGTAATTTTATATAAATAATTAGAAGACTAATTTTAAATATTTTTATAGTACCAAAATTTTGAATAAAATAACAATTTTTCGAATAGGTAAATTTATAAATTAGGTTTATATTTTTTGGAGCGCTCATAACCTAAGGTCTTTCATGTACCAAAGAAAAACCCCATCTCTACTTTGTTTCCAACATGTTTTGGTCAACTCACTCAAATTGTTTATACTGCTAATTTGAGAATATAAAGATCCTAGATAATCAAGTACTGAATTTGTACAACGGTATAGGAACCGCTGTCGGCTCAGTCCTACCTTCAGAAACATCAACAACATCACCAACCTCCATATTGCTCCACATCTAAAAACTTTATCGGAAATTAATTTTCAATCGAACGTTGTCTTCGCAAATTGAGGTTCTATGCATATAATCGAATCTTGCAAAAACAGAGCGCACTGTGTCCACTATGTCAGATTCTTGGTCAGAGAAAGTTTCATAAACTAATTGGGTTTGCTAAACAAGTCGATTTTAAACAAAACCTCATTTTCCTCTGCTGAGGAGTAGCGCTCGGTCGGTGACTAACCCTAACTAAAGCTCGGAAGAGGTACCTTGTAGTCGTATAACATATTCATCATTTCTCATTTCTGACTTGTTTAAGTCAATGCCGAGAGAAAAGAAGATAAATGAAAAAGAAAAGAAAAGGTCAATGGTACAATACTAAACTGACAATATGCTGCCCACAAATTGTTGTCTCATAATTTAGAATAATTTCCACTCTTTTCATGCATAAGCACTCTCCTAGTTAAGTATTTTTGGAGAAAAGAAAGCTATCTATATACATATATATATATTCGTTGACCATAAAGATGTTATATGGGTCTATAAACTTTATATAGAGATCGACTTGTATTAGTTGTTGGAACAAGCAACTTAATTAACACGAGTTCATTACAAAGCTTACGCTTATCCGATTTTGACAGGTCCCAAGTGCTTGATATTAGAAAATATATCCTTCTCGTGGGTCAAGTAATTAATATTGGATTAACTCATTACTAAACGTTCGTTCTTTAGATTACTTTCTTTGCTGACATTATAACTTCCTAATTGGCCAAGAGTTAGGCCTGAGTCTTCTGATCGATTGTCGCAAATAACATGCATACCAGATTGTAATAAAATTTTATTTTAGGTAACACAAAAGAAGTGGAAATAGTATAATAATTTGTAAGTAGCGTAAAAAAACTGTAGTTGCAGTTGCACTTGACCATAATTAAATTAATTGAAACGAGAATGAATAGGGATTTGTGAGAATTTGGCGTAACGAACCATAAATGGCATCTGAATCTCCTCCAGCTCCAAGTTGGTTGATTGGCATTTCACTCTCCTTCCACTCCTCGATTTTCTCGTAAATCCCAGTGAGCGTGCATACTTTCTGGGCCTACGCTTGAGTGATTGCGAAGACATGTTAACATTCCTTGTCTTGTTATTTTATTTAATTATTGCAAAACACGGGATAATTTTATTTTTACCCCTGTATACAATTATAAAGCAAAAATAACATGGAGAAGTTGGTTCTGTCGGTGGGTGTTACAAGGAAGGGAGGAATCCTATTTTAGTCAAAGTCAAAGTACACTATTATTGAGCATTAGTCATTTCACCCCTGACTGCACTTTCCACTGACAACAAGCCTTTTCCTGTAAATATCCTTCACAGGTGAAATACGAATGGAGTTTTTCATTGTTCAAAATTAAATGCAATAATAAAGCAGCAATGTGAATTGAATCACTCTCTCTAAGGCTTGTCTGTTACTGCCTGCCAGTCCTGAAACACCCTTTACGTATGGTATAAGTGAACGAAAGTGAAAACTCGGCCCAAATTAGTGGGTCGCGTTCGCTTTTTCACTTCTTGGAACAATGCTTGATTGTGAATACTGAACCAACTGTTTCCTCCCAAGCTACGTCCTTATGGTTGTACTGTTCGTTGGCCCCTTACCAAGTACCAAAGTACGAAATAATTGGACCTTCTACTTCACCTCGTCACGGCTCAACCAAAGCCTAATTTTTACGAAAACTCATATTTATATGAAAGCTCTTAAAAGCCTTTACACTACTTAGATAGTGAATTTCTTCTTTTCTCTAAAATCTATCACTTGATTTCAATATATAATTTACACATGGAATCATGTGTCCGATGATGAAATTTTTAGTTGAAAAGACGAAGGAAGAAGTACATTTCTGACTGAAAGCATGATAGACAACACGGCCTGTGATTGCCTTGTAGATATAGGCTTGCAAGGCTGGGAATATATCTATTTTTTTAATTTAGTTTGAAAGAAACTTAAAAGCCGGAGTTAATATTGACAGGGACGAAGCATGTCGTATAAGATAAAATTCATCGATAATGCGGATTTGCATTTGCCGTCTTATTTCTATTTTATCGCCTTTGGGGCAATTGATCACCTAAAAAGTACCCACATATTATATAAAAATAAATAGTTTTTTTTTCCAACTTAAATTATGGTACATAAAAAGATGTGTTAAATTAAGTTGTTCTTAAAGTGCTTGCGGACAAAGCAAATCTCATCCAAGTCCCACAAGCATGAACCTCTCTTGCAATTTTTAAGTCTTCAATAAGGGGTGAGTATATATGTATATATTAAAGAAAAACGGTGATCTATCACTGATTGGATACGCTTCCATGTATTAACATGCCAGACCTGCTAAGTTTATAATTCCCAATTTAAAATTTGGTCAAGCAACTTCAAACTCAAGAAGTTAAAATTAATTATGGATGTTTTTTGACTATACGTTGCATAAGCTAGCGTCATTTTCGAAAACAAGGTTTGGTACTTTCCAAACCTAAAACTACTTGCAATAATAATTTTCTTTGGGGTTAAAATAAGAATTTTAATAAAGTAATTACCCTCAGAGATTTTGGCACATTTCAGATACCTATTATTAAATAAGGTTACAAAGTCATTATCAAAGAAAAAAAAAATGAATTGTTGGCCTTTTCAATTTATGCATGCATCTTGACGGGCAATCCCATGTACGTCATTGTTGAGAGGTCCGTTTGATCTAACTCTATTCCTCTAATTTTCTTAGTTGACATAGATATAATAATAATAATCATCTAATAACACGGAACATCAAAATAATAGTGATAAAAATATGGTTTGACTGCGACGGAACATACATTAATGAGATGATGGCATCGCATAGGGCCGTCCAAAAGACCGACAAGTTAATATTCTTGTAAAGAAAATGAGAGGGTTGGGAAGGATTAGGTGATTTAGCAAGCAATTGTTTCATCATTGCACGTATTAGAAACAAAATTGTGATGTTTGGTCGGTGTCTAATCTGTAACCATAACCTCGATTATGTTAGTTTTGGGTACATTTCTTTTTGTTCTGTTGTCTCTAAATGGACGGGTCACATTCATTGATGTTGGCGTATGATAAATTGATAATGCCGCCTTTGGACATTAACTCAAAGTTTTGACAACGATCCCACGATATGAATATATTTAACTATAAAAATATAAATTAATTACAGTTAGAACGATATTTATATCAAATGCCATTAGAATTTATAACATAACTTCGTCCCATTAAATTTATCATCTGTAAAAATACTTTCAAACTATTTTTGTAAATTTTATGCATATAAATAAATAAGTATAGAGGACAATGAAGACAATTTATTAAAGCAAATTTACTTTTTGTGTTTAAATAAAATTATGGAGAACGTACTCGTCATATATTGAAGGTCTTTATTTGGTTTTTATTAGTTTTACTCGTCAATTAATTGAAATCATAAGATTTGGAATCACAATCTTCAAATGGAGTTTTTGTTTTTGTAAATTTTAGACATTCCAATATCGTCAAATATCTTATATAAAAAAAGACAACATATCCAATGCACAAGACTTCTCGTTTTGCAGAGATCTAAAGAAAATTACAATAATATATGCAGTCTTCATTTCGTATTTTTACAAAGAAGTTATTTTCGTTATTTAAAACTGTGACCTTTTAGTTACAAAGGAACAATTTTAAGCTCACTCTTTAAATATATGATACAAGAAAATTCAAAATAACTATAATTATACTATAAGATATTCAAATATGAAGTCATGTTGATTTGGAGAGAAGTTGAGCTTAGATAGAATTCAAAAAACTTTTAAAACTATATTGGATATAATACTTGGAATTTTCAAAATTTTTTCTGGCTTGTATTAAGTATAAAAGTTCATTGTAATGATAAATATTTAATTCTTTACAAAAGTTGATTTATTCATAATTTTAACTTTTTATTTCCTTAAAAAATTGTCGTGAAGAATTATAATTTAAAGTTTATCTAACATACAAGTAATAAAATAAAAATTGGGACTTTCAATCTAATTTTAAATTCGAATTTTAAGATTGTCACGGGCAAATCATAAAAATGTAAAGAGTTACAATAAGTGATTAGTTAAGAATTTATTAAAAAATAGTAGATAATACCATATCTAATTTAAGATTAAAATTGAAAATCTGAACAGGAGTTGAGCTTCCTGATTAAACTGTACATGCATAGATTGTACTCCCTAGCTTCATCAATATCCTCTCTCACTACTTTAATCGGATTCGTTGGAGAATTAGGAGTGTAGGATGAGTGTGACTTGCATAAGAAAATTAATAAGAAAGCGAATTTGATATAATATCCACTCATTTGTTTACTTAAAGTGCAAAGAAAACGATCCAAGTCTACTGCCTTGACAATTAAATTTCTTCAGCCATGGTTGATGTGAAGGCTTCAACTTTAGGAAAATATGGCTAATATGTATGGCAGCTGGATCCCATTTAACAATTCGTCTAGACTGATTAATCAAAAGTAAAAGTTTATGCGATCATCCTAAGGTTTTGGGTAAGTTTATGCTATCATCCTAAGGTTTTGGGTCTACAATTACGTGGATGAATTCATCTCTTAATTTTGACTCAATGACTCAACTTAAATAACTTATGAAAGATACTGATATGTGAATTATTTCCATCATAGGAAAATGTATACATTAAGCAATGAATGGTTGGATTTAGGTGGAGTTCACTAAATTTAATTTATTATACAAAAGTTGCATGAAAAGTGCATAAATCTAGTCATAAGGGCTATAATGCTGTGTCTGATCCGGTGATCATCATGATTATTATTGAAAGCAAAAGATTATGTTATAATACTAATTAGCTGCTAAATCATCACATACGTTTAAACCCGTCGCTGTTGCTTCCTGGTTCTATGTTGCGCTGCAAAACATTTTGACTAGTTAATCCTTATCATGTTTCGTCACTTATGGAGATAAGTATTTGAGAGAGTCTGCGGCTAATTAATAATTGAGGTTTTTGAGATAAATCTTGTCAACTGATGAAAAAGTGATATTATAATATTCCTAATGACAATCTTCCTGCGCTCAGAGATGATGTTTCTGATTCAAAACTCTCGTCCAAAGGCAGGCTGAAAGTGACTTAAGCGTGGTGGTAATTGCACAGAACCAACCAATAGTCTTAATCAAATATTGGTTAAGTTTCCTAAGAACTTTCAAGTACTCCAGTTTAAGTTTGAATACTCGAATTTTTTAAAAATTTCTTATTGTTTTAATGATTATTAATTTTTCTTTAGTGTATTAAAAAGTTTTTTAAATCACAAAATTGGTTTCTGTATCACAAACTAAATAAAATTCATATGGCTATGGACTTTCGGGTTTAGCAGGATGGGCAGTCACAGCAGCTTAATCAACAAGGAAAGGGAATGACTTTGGTTTCCTCATTTATGTATGAGATGGGATTGAACAACATGATTAGAAAAGTGATTATGGTGAATAATATGGTCCCTTGCTTCTTTTGATGGTCTTACCACATGATCACAGTAAATAACATTATCATCAGAAGCAAATTAGCATACTGCATACTCTCGTTGATGATGGAGATTTTTGGCACCGTACCCTCATCATGAAAGATCTAGGCATTTAGTTTTAAGTTACTCATACATGTAAATCTTTGACTTCAATATCAAGAGAAGGGTCACAAAAGATTGAATTTTCCTAATGTTATCCAACTTGAGTAAGAATAAAACACCGCATGATTAAGGATCCAGATTATGATATAAATTTGTAGCTATTAAATGTCAATTAAGAAGTTGGAGGTTCAATTATATTCATTGTAATATTTAATTTTATTAAAATTTTTCTGTTTTAAAAAATAAAAATTCAGTATTAATACTGAGAGAATAGAAGTCTGACTAAGAAGACCAGCTAAATTATGTTTGAATCAAATCCCAAGCAAAACAGTGCCAAGTAATGGTATCCAAACCAGGAAGTGCTCTACTACTGGTAAAAAGAATGGTTATTTTGGTTTGAAGCTATTAGATATATTGTCTCCTAAAACATAAGTTAGATCAATGATGAAATAGACCCATTTTAGGCGTACTTGAGATCTAGCCACAAAATGTAGAATGACTCATAATGGCAATTGATTGAAGTCACAATTATGTTTTGAAGTTCCAATCTGTAGAACTAAAGAAGGCAACGGCAGTAGCAGGAACAACAACAGCATGTGGAGATGTAATAATGGGTGTTGTATGAACATACTAACTCATAAAGCTCATGATAATTGTTGGGCCCAAGAGACCTAGAATCCAGCAACACAATCAACGTACTTTCAGAGGTTAGGCAAAAGTATGGTATGGCCATTATATCAACCAGACGGTGCATTATTTACTACTTTCAGAACATAGCTCACTAAGGATCATTCATAGCTCACGAAGGATCATTGTTCTTCCTCTTCCCTTCATTCCACACCAGTCAATGATGCTAAGGACTGCGTCTTCGATCGCTTGTTGACTCCGCAACTATGGAAGGATGAAAGGGACCTGAAAGGATAAATTTGAAGAAAAGCCGATTGACCCAGACCCTACTTATTGCTTTGATCATTTCTTCAGAAAGAGAAGATGGTACCTCTGGACCCAACAAGGGAGGAGAATGTGTGTGTTAGATTTTCAAAGTTGTATGATTTTCCAGGACTGCTATATGCTATAATTCTCCTCAGACATAATTAAATTAGCTGACTGTTTCTTGGCATAATTGCAGCACTAATAGCTATCACATGCTTGCATGGAAAAGTAGGCAAAAAAAAAGGATCCAATGAGTTCTTAAAACACACAAACTCTGCCTTTCACAAAGATACGCTAAATCCTATCAAACATGCTTTGATATTGTTGGCAGACCTCTAACACTCACTAATTGCGTTACAATCTACAATCCCAAGTCCCTCTAACCACTACTTGCTTCCTTAAAAGGCCTCTGTACGGGGTTATGGTGGCTAAGCATGTGAAAACCTGAACCTGCCTGCTAAAAGTTGAATAAAAGCACAGTACTGGTGCTGGTAACGCTACCAAACTGCATCTTGTGGTCGGTGCTTTAATATTTATTCTGATGAGCAGGTGGCACGCTGTAATTTGTTTATTTCCCACCATTAGTGGGTTTTTAATCTTAATTTCATCAGTAAAGGTTTGATTATGGAACTGTGAAATTATGTTAAGCTTTGCAGGTAAAAATCATTTTTAATTGGGAAAATATTAATCAACTATACTTTTTACCATAAAACACACTTAGTCAAGGAATCTGAAAAAAAGAATAGAGATAAAAATAAAAAGCAAAAATCAGAATATTGCTAATTGTACTTGTTTGATATGTGATTACTAACAGTAAAAGTAAACGATTCAATACTTGTATTAATATTTGACATCAAATATTAATAATTATACTTTTGAGATGTAATTATTAAAAATGAGATTAAACAAGTTAATAGTTATGTTAGTATTTAGTATCAAATATTAAGAATGATAATGAGAAATTTTTTCTTCATATTTAATCATTATATAATTTATTTTATAAATAATAATTAAAATATTTTATAATTTATAATCATCAATCAAATTTATTTTTTCAATATTCTATAAAATTATAAACTTTTGAACAATTATAAATAATTTTTAAAATAAGAATAAAATAAAAAATATAGAAATCATACTTTACTTGATATAGTATAACACAAAATAAAATAATTGTTAAAAAATTAAATATGAAAAATTGCGATTAGGGTAATAATTTGATAATATTTTAATAATATTTTATTTACTGTGTATCTCTTATTACTTATATTTAGCTCTAGCTTATGTCGATATCCCCTTAAGAATAAAAGTATAGAATTAATTTAAATTTTGTTATTTCTTATTTTATTTATTTTAAAAAACCAAACAAATAAATATTTGAGAATAAATACTGCATTCTTGTTCTCATCTCCTTATCACCGATTACCAAACTTGAGTTATCTTCACATGGTAGGATGACTTAGATGTAAGCTAAAAGCTTTATGTGCGATATTGCTTCGTCTTTTTTTTTTTTTTTCCAAAGGAAACCTGAACTCACTCTGTTTTGGGATTAGTAAGTGACATTGAGCAAGTGAAAAGAATGTAGTTTTGGAGGTGGGAGTTGCAAAAAGAGGGGTGTGGTCAGTGGTGCGGGTGTGTGTGGGTGTGGGTGTGGGTGTGGGTGTGGACCTGACTTTTATCTATTCTAAAGCTATAACATATGGGAGTGATGATTTCGCTTGGGTTGTGAGGATAAGAACCAAGTTGTGGCACCCAAAGCTTGGTTTTGCACGCTTTCTCACCAAAAGATAAAGCTAAGTTTCTTGTGGGGTTGGAGTTGGAGACTTGGGCCGTTTAGTTCTTACTCTTCATTCCTATCTGCATCTTGTGAACAGAAAATATCTACAAAGCTGAAACCTCAAACATTTTTTTTTATTTGGGTTGGTCGATGTGGCGGTTCATGAATTCAGAGAAGCATCATGGGTTTATAACATATTCTAACATTGATTGCCTCAGGTTCTGTATTCTCACAAGAAATGCTTTTCACACATACATAATGTAAACATGTCGGACATTTAATTCAATATCGTCAAACAGTCGGCAACTTGCAGCACTTGAACTCCTTGTTTTTGGGCCTATCCATTTCCAATCCTTGGATTCAGAAGGTTAGGCCGGCAAATACAGGCTTGGACACAATTACAGAATTCACTTTCAGTCAAGCCTTTATTCTTTTTTAAAACCAGGCCTTCATTCTCATCTATTTGTCATAAGACAACAGACCTCACAGCCCATAGTTGGTGGAATGGAATTGGCTTTGAGTTTTTTGATATATCGTTTCTATAAAGGTAAATATCTTGAATTACAAAAAAAATATTAAAGTTTATTTTGTAAAAAATATTAAGTCCTAGATAAATATACATATACTTATTAAAGACCTTAGTTATATTAAACTTCTAGTAATATTTATAATTTTGACTAAAAATTAAAGCTAGTTTTAAATATTTTTGGCTGCCTTTGAGTAAGTGAAAATGGTCATGCACTTTCCTGGTAAGAAGTGATTGTTAGCCAAATATGTGATATTATAATGGTAACCCAGATATCACTTTACATTAACCATGTGGAGTATAAATAGGTATGTACAACGTACAAGTACAAGTATCAGATAAGGATGAATACAAACAATAGATAATGATAAACTCTATCTAAACAACTAAAATCAGTTTAAGAGATAAAAGAGAATATTTATCCTTATCACCCACCCGCAAATTGATCATCATAAGGTATGATGGTCAATTTGGTCTTTAAAATATTGAATCTTTGCTTGGGTAATGGCTTGGTCAGAATATCTGCAGCCTGATCATTTGAAAAAAGATACCTAACTTGTAATTTTCGATTTGCGACTAGATCACGAATATAATGAAAATCAATTTCCATGTTCTTTGGTCTGGAATGAAAAATTGGTGTTGTTGTCAAATATGTTGCGCTGAGATTATCACACCATAGAACATGGGTTGTGGCTTGTGCATGACCAAGTTCTTGGAGTAAAGAAAGTACCAATTGTAATTCAGATGCTGTGGAAGCTAAAGCACGATATTCTACTTCAGTTGAAGAGTGAGCAACAGTTCGTTGTTTGCGAGAGCCCTAAGCAATAAGATTTGAGCCAAAAAATATGCAGTAACCAAATGTTGAATTTCTGTCATCAATGGAACTTGCCCAATCGGCATTACTATAGGCAGAAACCATTAGATTGGAGCTCGGTTTGAGAAGAATCCTATACTGCATAGTGGAACGTAAATAACGCAAGATGCATTTGACAGTTTGCCGATGATTTTAAGTCGGTTGATGCATAAATTGAGATACTTTGGTCACTGAATAACAAATATCCGGTTTGGTAAAGGAGAGATATTGCTATCCACCAACAATACTGCAATACAGAGTTCCATCAGAAAAAGGAGTGACATCATTTAACGTCAACTTAGATTATAGATAGGCAGGAGTAGAAACTGAATTAGCCAAAGACATATTCACTTTAAATAACAAGTCTGTGATGTATTTACGCTAAGTGAGAAGAAGGCTTATAGGTAACCAGTTGGCTTCCACACTAAGAAAGTAATGTAGGCAACCTAAGTTTTTGAGCGCAAATCTATCACTTAAGGAAGTAATGATGTGTTGAATATGACCAGAGTTACTTCTATTGTCTAAAATATCATCAACGTAAATTAGACAATATGCTTGATTTCCTGCATGGTTGTAATAATAACGGGAACTATCAGTTTTTGAGTACTAAAAACCAATAGAACGAAGTGCTTCAGTAAGACAAAGAAACCATTATCGTGGGGCTTATTTTAACCCTTGTTTTAAGCCATATAAAGACTTTTCAACTTGAAAATAAGATATGGATGTAGAAAACTGACAAAACCCTATGGTTGTTGCATAGATACCTCTTCATCAAGGTTGCCTTGTAAAAAAGCATTAGATATGTCCAACTGATAGACATGCCAGTGATGTGGAATAGCCATGGAAAGAATAAGCCGAATGGTAACATGGTTAATAATAGGACTATAAGTATCCCTATAATCAATACCTGGGCGTTGATGGAAACCTTTTGTAAGGAGCCTGACTTTGTATTGTTCAATAGAGTCATCTGATTTCCTTTTGATTCAATACACCCATTTGCAGCCAATGACATTGTGAGAAGAAGAGGGAGGAACTAATTCCCATGTGTTATTAGCAATTAAGGTATCCATTTCAACAGCCATAACATCTCACCAATTGCTTGATTTTACAGCTTGTTTACGTGAGGTGGGTTCAAAGTCTTCAACTTATGTATGAAAGACACATGGTTTTAAGGATCCAGTTTGGGAACGAGTGGTCATCGGATGGGTTTTAGGTATATCTGATGATATGGAGGCAGGATGTGGTACATTAGGGATAGCTGAAGGTGGAGGAGGTAAAGGGTTAGGTGGAGATGATGGAGGAGAGGAAGACTAACACGAGGTTAGAGGTTGAGGAGGTGACAAGTTGAGATTGGAATTTGGTGGAGAGGTTATATTTGGAGTAGGATTGACAGGTAGGAAGGATGGAAGTAAAATGGTTGCTGGTGATGTGTTATGGAAACTGGCATGAGCAGCTTGTTTTAGCTAAAAGGGAAAGACCTGCTCATCAAAAATCACATAGCGTGAGACAAGTAATTTGGATGTACTAATATCAAGACAAATATAGCCTTTGTGAAGTTTACTATAGCCAAGAAAAACACAAGCCTTAGACCTTGGAGTAAGCTTATTAGGAGCATAAGGCCGAAGCCAAGGATAATATAGACATAAAAAAACTTTCATATCTGTATATTTTGGCAAGGAATGAAATAATTTCTCAAAAAGAGAGACATGCTGCAGAACATGAGATGGTAGTCTATTTATGATATAAACAGTAGTATCAAATGCATAAGGCCAATAAATATTTAGGGTAGAGGAATGCTGTAATAATGAAAGACCAGTTTCAACAATATGTCTATGTTTACGTTCAGCGGATCCATTTTGTTCAGGTGTTTTAGGACAAACACTACGTTGAGTGATTCCATTCTTAAAAAGGTATGTAGTAAGGGCTTGGAATTCCCTACCCAAATCTGATTGAAACATTTTAGTTGATCTACCAAAATTTTTTTCGACAATGTGACGAAATTTAATAAAGTTATTGAGGACATCTTATTTTTGTTTGAGAAAATAGATCTAATAATAGCGACTATAATGATCCAAAAACAGAACATAATATTTATTACCATAAATTGAAGGAACAGGTGAGGTTCCCCATACATCAGAATAGATTAAATCAAGGGGTCCTTCAGCAATAAAGGAAGAGGCAGGAAAAGGTAACCTATGACTCTTACTAATACTGCAAGCATGACATAGACCTAATTGTTTATTAGACATCACAGAAATATCAGCTTGATTGAGTGCTTGAAGAACAGTACAAAAAAAGGCATGACCCAAATGTTCATGCCATGTTGAGAGAGACCAATGCAATGCAAGATTTGGAGGAGTGTGATCATGAACAGGTGTAAGAAAGATATAATAAAGTCCATCATTATTCGACCCTGTAAGCAGCAAATTCCTCATGGGGATATCCTTGATTTCAAAATGAGAAGGAAAAAATTCAATAGACACATTATTAGCGTTAGTGAAGGAAGAAACATAAAGTAAATTATGACGAATATCAGGAACACGGAAAATATCCTATAAATGAAAAACAAAATTCTTAGACTGGTAGGAAGATGATCCAGAATGAGTGATTAGTAAAGAATTACCATTGCCAACTTTGACATTATCTTGTCCCTGGTAATCGGAATGAATGGTTAGATTTTCAAGATTAGTAGTAAGATGATGAGTTGTGCTAGTATCCATGATCCATGATCCACGACTGAGATTGGGTTGGCTCAGAAGAGGTGTTGGCATAGTTGATCCACGACTGAGATTGGGTTGGCTCAGAAGAGGTGTTGGCATAGTTGATCCACGACGGAGGCTGGTTTAGGAGTGGTGGACACATTAGCTCTATTGAATTTCAGAGAAGAACAATTCTTGGAGAGATGGCCAAAACTATGACAACTATAACAAGTAATTTGGGTAGGATCCAATTGCCTAGGTCCTTGTAAATGGGGTTGATGCTGAAGTGAATAATTTGGACTAGAAATTTGAGGTCGGATAGAGGAATTAAAATGAAAACTTCTACCTCGTTCGCGACACCATCCTTCCTGACCCTTTATTTTTCCTGTATTGCACAGAGAATAAGACTGAGTAGTGGCTACAAAGGTTGTTGGAATGACTGTCTTAGATGAGTTTTCAGCATTGAGACTAGTTTCTTCACTCAGTAATAAGCCATAAAGATCATCAAAATTAACAGCATCAAGTTTGTTTTCAAGAGAGTGAACAAAAGGACGGTACATAGGTCCGAGTCAATTGGTAACTACCTTTACCAAATCATCATCAGGCATAGGACTGCCTAAGGCTGCTAATTGATCAAACATAGCCTTCGCATGTTGAGTGTACTGAGCAATACTTTCAGACTGCTCTTTTTGGAGCTTAAAGAAATTACTTTTAATGGTACGAATCTCGACTTTGGAACTTGAGGCAAAGGATGCTGCAAGCTTTATCCAAGCATCCTTAGCACAAAAGGCGCCAACAATTTGTGCAATGAAGGTTTCAGAGATGGGGCCAATGATCCAGCTTAACACCATCTGATCACGGGCAAAACCAAGTGGAATATTGAGGATTTGGATCTCCCTTAGTAGTGGTTCGTGACGGTGGAGTAGAATTGCCATCAATGTGTGAAGCCAAATCGTAGCTGTGAAGTAATGGAAATATTTGTGCTCATACAGTGGAGTTCAGCTTGGTTGAGAGCTGGTGAGATATGTTTGATAAAGTGGCTATAGTTAAGGTAGGTGAGACGGAGATGGTTGAAGCAATAGTAGGTTGATTTTATGTCATGATGGACAGGTAGCTGTTAGGTCGTAAAGACTTCTCTAAATTGATGAAGTCTGAAAAAAAATCAAATGAAGGCATATGGGTGTGAAGAAAAAAGCTCTAATAGCATGATATTGTAATGGTAAAGTATTACTTTACATTAACCGTGGAGTATAAATAAGTATGTACAAAATACGAGTACAATTATCACATGAGAATGAATACAAACAATAAATAATAATAAACTCTATATAAACAAACTAAAATCAGTTTAAGAGAAAAATGATCAATATGGTCTCCGCAATTTATGTTCAGATACTTTAGCCGCAAAGCGGATAACCTGAACCACCAATTTTAAGATTCATCCATGTAAGCAAAAGAGTGGAGATCGGAGGAGCTCGATATCAGATTCTGCATGCCACATGGCAACCCACTAGCCAATTGCCCATGCTTTCTCTTATCCTTGTAGATAAGCCCCTGCTTACATTAACAAATTTGCATCGCAAACTCCATATGCCACCGTCTAAACTCAGCATAACTTGTTGATAGAGAAATTTTGGCAGAAAATGGTTTCTATTTCTGCGTCTTCTGCCATCGCAGCTGTTTCCATATCTTCTCCATGGTAAGTTCTTGCAGGATCCGTAATAAAACTCCTGTCTTTTTGATGATTTCGTCTCTATCGCATGTAAGAATGAAAAACTGAGATGATAAAAGTGGGAAAACGACGAGGGTAACTTTCGTTTTGCTTAGTAAATTTATGTGAAGTCCTATTTGCAGTTCCCAGAAGAATGGATCCATTGCAGCAGCAACAAAGGCTTCTTTCCTTTCTGGAAAGAAATTGAGAGTGAAAAACTACGCAACATCAGCTGCTTCACGATCGGTTATAACCTGTGCTGCTGCTGACCCTGACAGACCACTCTGGTTCCCTGGTAGCACACCTCCTCCATGGCTTGACGGCAGGTTTGTAAACAACTAACATGCTTCTTTGATATTGCCTATCTCTTTCTTTTGCATGCTTCTTAGATATTGCCTATTTCTTTCTTTTGCATGCACGTACGAACTAAAAAATGAAGTCTTTCTCATGCCTTGCTTGAATTTTCTATTGCAGCCTTCCCGGTGACTTCGGTTTTGATCCCCTAGGTCTTGGTAAGTTACGGCTAAGATCATCAACTGTGTCCTGAACACTGTTTAATGTTGAAACTGAAGAATGTTTAATTGGTATATTTGACAGGATCTGATCCTGAAACTCTGAGATGGAACGTGCAATCAGAGCTTGTGCACTGCAGATGGGCAATGTTAGGCGCCGCGGGTATTTTCATCCCAGAATTTCTGACAAAGATTGGCATCCTAAACACCCCATCCTGGTACACTGCTGGAGAATTGGAATATTTCACAGACACCACCACGCTTTTCATAATTGAGATGATCTTAATTGGATGGGCTGAGGGCAGAAGATGGGCAGACATTCTCAAGCCAGGTTGTGTCAACACTGATCCCATTTTCCCTAACAACAAACTCACAGGAACTGATGTTGGTTACCCTGGTGGCTTATGGTTTGACCCACTTGGATGGGGAACTGGCTCTCCTGAGAAGATCAAGGAGTTGAGGACTAAGGAGATAAAGAATGGAAGACTGGCTATGTTGGCTGTTATGGGTGCTTGGTTTCAACATATTTACACTGGCACTGGCCCCATTGACAACCTTTTCGCTCACCTTGCTGATCCTGGTCACGCCACTATTTTTGCTGTAAGTCTGCAGTCTCAAGTAACTATCCATATTCAGATTCCTATATGATTTATTTAGGTTCCGTGGACATAGCTGACAGTTACAAATGACATGTTTTCAGGCTTTCACCCCCAAGTGAAAAGGCAAAGGGAGGATGCTTCATGAGATGGAGTCGTCAACAGTTTTATCTGAGGAAGGGAGTTAAAAGGTGTGTATTTGTCGAAAGAACATTTGTATCATCATATCTTGTAATGCCACTTTAATGGTTTCTTGTAGTAGAATTATCATGGAATGTACAAAGATCCCTTCTCCACTTAGATGCCAAGTAGTAACAGAAGTTGTCGCAAGAAACTTTCAGCATTTCGTAAACGATATTCACTAAAATTATAAACAGTTTTCTGCGTTCCATATACCACATTCACTAAAATTATAAACCAACTCCAGGGATTTTTTAACCCCCTGTCGGCTCACTCCTCCGAAATCCCAACCTCTGATGATCGTCACGGATTTTCATGGAAAGAGTTCACGCTAGTATTTAAGATGCGAGCATGAAAACGTTTCGAACTGCTCTGTCAGAACATTAATGATTGCTTTTACGAACTCGGATCATTTGGCTATTAAGTTGCAAGCTCGAAACAGAATCATCAAGTTTTTTTTTAAAAAAGAAATGAATTTAATTAATAATAAAGAGAGTCATACAAGCTACAACACAGGGAAATACCCTTAGCTAATTAACCTTAGGATATGACATTTAGAGCGAAAAACAACAAGGAATTATGTGTTGCAACGTTTACGCTATATGTGTAACGAGGAGCAGATGCTTAAGCTTTCTTTTATTATTTGATTGCCCACGAGGTATCCTAGGCGAGTCCTAACTATGAGAAGGTACCTTTAAGTCATTCACACTCAGACTAATCCTTGCTCGAGCCGGGTAGGTTCTTTGCCGGAGGCAAAACTCTGGCCTCAAGTTTTAAACGGCCTCATACATGAGGGGAGTTTGAACCTGTGACTTCACTTAAGTCAGGAGAGCCCCTTATCAACTCACCTGCGCCTTGGGTTTGTAGACGCTTAAGCTTTAATTGAGTTGTAGTTTCTTCAACAAAATAAGCTCACGAATTTTAGCGATGATCATAAATATCAAAGTTGCTTTGGCTGAGGATTTGTTGGCAAAGCGTCTAAGATTCCTTTCTCTTCAAAGCGTATATATACAAACACCTAATACTATAATGTGAATTTGGTGATCTAGTTTCGAGAGATTGTGTTGAGATGAGATTCAAAATGTAATATCAGCAAGAGAGACCCTTAGATTACTCCATGAACATATAGTAGTGACATAGTCCCATATAGCTTTGTTGAAAGGAATTCGAAGAGGAGGTGGTTCTGTGATTCATCCTGCATCGAGCACATCGAACAAGTTATGTCCACTTGCAAGTATGACATTCTGTCAATGGTGGATAACTTGTTTTGTATGGCCAACCAAAAAATAAAAGATATTCTCGGGGTTAAAATTTTATTCCATACAGTAGCGGACCATGATATCGTGGAGTGTTGTCTACTTAACTGATTAATAATGGTTTTGTTTGTAAGCTTGCTGAGCGGGATATCCTTTTAGAAAAAGATATTAGGTGAATAAGGTGCTGAGGGGTATCCTGGCTAAAGATGTTGCAAGCTTTGGGGAAAGTTCCAGGAGTTCCCATTGATGAAAGAGCAAAGTCGAGTGTTCAGCGAAAATATAGAGGAAATTCTCGAGTATTGAGTTAAGTATATCAAAGGACCCCGTACTTGACCAATTGTCATACCATAATGAAACCAATTTATCATCCCCTATTTTGCATGAAACTTCCTATTGTACTGCATATTGTAATTTTAGAATCTGTGTGAGCAAATGTGAGTGTGAGGCTTTAGGTTTGATGTCCCATATACTGTGCCCTTTGAGGAAGTAAGAGTGTAACCATTTAAGCCACAGAATTTTATCCTCCAATATCCATCAGAACCTCTTAAGAATCAAAGCATCATTTATAACTTTGATGGAGAGAATATTGAGACGACCCTCTTGTTTCGGATAACAGAGGTCAGCCCACTTAACCTTCGCTACTCCTGGATCACCATTTAGGTGGCTCCATAAAAAGGATCTAAGAATCCTTTCAATTGCGTTGATGATGCTTTGTGATAAAAAGATATGGGAGCTCCAATACACATGCAAGGAGTTGATGACAGACTTTATGAGCTGCAATTCACCCGCATAGGAGAGGGATTTATTCACCCACGATTTGAATCTCTTCTGGATCTTATCTAGGAGAGGGTAACATTCGGAATGATTGAATCTCTTTGTAATCACTGGGAGACCAAGGTATAGGAGTGGGGGACACTTGTTTCATTCCCGTGGTTTCAGTTATAAAGGGTTCCAAAGTGCAAGCACTTTTAGAAAGGAGAAAGTGACTTTTGTGTAGATTTATTTGTAGTCCAGAAAATTGCTTGAACATTTGAGGAGCACGCATATAAGAGTGGATTGACTCCAAATCAACCCTGTAAAAAAGAAGATCATTTGCAAAGCAGAGGTTACTAAGGCTAATTTTTTTACACTTTGTGTGGTGTTTGAATATGGGAGTATAGAGGGTCTCTTGCTTGATGATTACATTAAGAATTTCCATACAAAGGATAAAAAGATAGGGGAAATGGGATCCCCCTGTCTAAAAGATAGGGGGATATCGGATACCCCTATCAAAGGCCTTATGAAGCTTTGAAGGATTGGAGAAGGAGTACCATTAATCAATACAGAAAAGGTTGCTGAAGTAATGCATTCCATAATCTATTTGAGGAACTGATTGGGAAAGCCAATTGCTGTCAACATTGTCCATAAAAATTGCCAGCTGATGTTGTCAAAAACCTTGTGGAAATCAATCTTCATTGTGCAATTTGGGGGGCTGTTAGATGTGGAGTATCCCTTCAACAATTCTTGTACAATAAGTATATTGTCAACAATTTTCCCATCACTCAAGAAAGCACTTTGATTTTCATTTATCAAGGGAGCTAATACTTTCTTCAATCTTGTGGCCAAAATCTTGGAGATTATTTTGTAGAGAAAGCTAGTGCATGATATAGGGTGAAAATCTATAAAGCTGGAAGGATTTGAGCCTTTAGGGATCAAGCACAAGAAGTTCTATTAATTTCCTTGAGAAGAACACCATTTATGAAAAATTCATGGATAACCTCCTTGACAAAACTACCAACTATGTTCCAAGATTGCTGGAAAAAGTAACCATTTAATCCATCCGACCCTGTTGCTTTCCTTCCATTCATGCCAAAGACAATCCTCTCTATCTCACTGTCATCCATTGGTTTTGTTAAAAGATCAAAGTTGCACTAAGGGATTTGCTGCAAGTTGAGTTTCTGTAGTTCTATAAGTGAAACATTAGTCGAAACACTAGTACCAAGAAAAAAATTGAAGAATCTGAAAGCTTCAGCATGTATATCCTAAGGATTCTGGAGTACAACACCATTTTGGGAAGTAATGGAAAGGAGTTTATTGCAGTTTAATGGCTAAGATCGAATTAAAGAAGAATTGAGTGCAACTGTCCCCATCTTGTAACCAATCAATACGAGCTCTCTGTTGCAAAAGAGAAGAGTGGTTGCTCACTACAAGAAGATAATTTGAAAGTGCTAGTTTTTCTTTTTCAAAAAGTTATTGATTATTAGGACTAGAAGCTAATGTGGTGTGCAACCTAACTAGCTCCAATATGGTGTTATTAACAACACTAGCAGTGGTTCCTTTGGAAGATTTCAACAACTTGAGTTCATGTTTTATAAAATTCAGTTTTCGGATACAACAAAACTACTATGTCCATGTTACCCTGTGATCAGCCCCCTTCCTACAAGCTGTAACAAAACTAGAATCCTTAACAAGATAATTATTGAACCAAAATGGATGATATTTAGCATCGTATTGTGTCAAATTGGACATAAGGATGGGGGTGTGATCCAAGAATAATGGCTCCATAAAGTTGGCAAGGCGGTTGGGAAAAGTCTGTAGCCAAAGATCATTGACAAGAGCATGATCTAGTTTTTTCATGATGAACCAAGATGCTTTTTGCTTGTTAGACCAAGTGAAGGAATGCCTTATATATTTAAGACCAGTCACCTTAATATGTTCCACACAGTCCCAAAGATTAGTAGAATTTTTTTTTACACAATGTTTCCCTGAGGTTCGGAAGCATAAAGAGTTGAGTTGAAATCCCCATAGATCAACCATGGTTTGTTGATACTTCCACTAAGCTGTCTGAAATTGTTCCATATAACTCTTCTTTGGAATTCATAGTTGCTAGCATAAACAAAAGAGAAATTCATATCAATGTTACCTTGCAAAGTAAGATGTGAAGATGCATGGCCTACTCATTTGCTTCCAGTAAGTCCACCTTTATCTCATTAAATTTAAAACAGACAATGATCCATTTATAGGCATGGTAGCTGTTATTTGAAAATAGTTTCCATTGAGATCCTAAAATGTTCAACTCATTTATGTTTGCCAACCTAATTTTTGTTTCAAGCAATCCAATTAAGAGAGGTTTTTCCATTGTTTTAAAAACTAGACCGGACAAAAGAAAGGTTTAAGGTTTAGCCGGTAATGAACCGCTATAAAACCGGTATATAATAAATAAGAAGTAAAACTTATAAGAATAAGTAAAAATAAAATATTTTATTGAAATAAAAACACACCAATGTCTATTACTATATAATGAACTAATAATAAATAAATACGAGTCTAATATAAAACTTAAAATAACAATAACAATAAAAATCAAAATTGTATTTCTGAAGGAGGTTGCGTCTTATCAACGTCAAAAGCTTCAATTTTTCTAACACTATTTAAAGATTCGTAAACTATCGCTATCTACATAACAAATTAGAATTCATAAACCTTGAGTCTGCAAGATTTTGAAAACATTGCGAAATTGTATCAATTATCACTGGTTTTATCTTCTTCTTCTTTGTTGTTATATCTCCGATTCCTCTGATCCTTCTTCTCTGGTCACAATCGCTCTCGGGTTCTTACGTATTCATCGTATCTTCTGCTATTTACTCTCTCCTCCTTTTGCTATGACTTCGTGCTACAAGCTTACATCCTTACTACTGCTTTTTCTTCTTTGGGAAAATTGATTCATGCGCGTGACAACCAAAGCAAGCATGGGCCTTTGTGAGGTATTCAAAATAGTCGCCCAAAAAATAAGTTCTTCAAGTCATTTTCTTTTAAGAATAACGTTAACACAACTTAAGATTGTGTAAACTCGCTAAAAAATAGACGAGAAAGAGATACATACGACAGTCAGAGGTGTATATTCAATTTCTAGGATATGGTCGTCTTCATGTTCATTGCTTGAACGTCCTAGTAAAGATTGAAGCTTGTCCTAGTGTAGACAACAAACGAAAAACCCACTCATAGAAAGCAGAGTTATGAATAGAAGAACTACGCCTAAAGGAAACCCAATGGATGGTTGGGTGGAATCATCAAACATAAACAAACAAGTTTAGATATTAAAGAATAATCAACATGAAAGAACTTTTAGCTATAGCACAAGCAGATGAGGGGCATCAAGTGGATCTACTCATAGTTGTTAGACCATAAGCTAAGCGAGAACCTCCACCACAAGGTAGTCTTTCAAGATGTTTTCTTGCCATTGCAATTGATCTTGAAGGAGGTAAAAGGACTTCTGCAGCATCTCCACGGAAAGGAATAATAGCAACCTACATAGCATAATAGTGAAAGAAAATTGAAATTTAAAAATTGTATAAAATATGCAAACACAGATATCATGGAATTCGCTAGCCACAGAGCCACATGATTTAGCCAAGACCGGCAAAGAAAAAAGAAGCTTTGAGAGAATCTTCCCCTTGAAATCACAGTTTTGAGTACATTGTAGGATCCCATCCATCTATGGATTTCTTTCAACTTACTTTAAGGAAATCAATAATAAGGATAAAACCATAACATATTAGTAATCAAAAAATCCCTTAACTGGTTTTAAATTGTCTATAATGCAAGAAATTCATAAAAAAGGTGTAAAATCTTTCATAGAAAAAGGTTTAAAATCTCTAAAACTTGGTCAAAAATATTGAACTATGCATTTATTTTTAAGGAAATTATATTATACTGGTATAATGAAGATGTGCTAGAATTATTTTAAACAATGTTATCAGGGCCTGTTATACCACAGGAAATAAATTTATAATAAAAGGAATTAGGTGTAAGTCATAAGATTTTGGCAATTTCTCGTGTGGTTAATTTATTTTCGAAGTTACCTGGTCTCTGCTTGTATAACTCTCAACCAGTAACTTAAGTGCAACACCTTTTGCATTTTGCATCCTATTTAATGCCATGCTCCCACTTACATCAACATCAAATATTACCTGTCAAATATACATATTTGTAAGCAAAAGTGTAATCAGTAACTTCACTTAAGCATTTCCTTACTGTTGTTTCTCTCTGTCTCTCAACCTAGAAGAATTATGCTATTTGCAACCAATTTAAAAAAGCTCCAGCTCGTTCTTTTAATTCTTCAGCACCGGATTTGTTCATGTTTGAAGAAAGTCATAAGCAACTCCTAAAATCTTCTTTTATTTTCAAGGAAACTAAGGCCAATTCACAACATATTAAAAATAAATTCCAAAAGTATTTTACTGTACTTGCTAGAGTCATGAGATATCACCAATAACAGTGCTCAATTTACTATCAAAGCAGACAAGCATCAACTGTAACCAATGCTCTAGATTTTCTGGCCATTCTTTTTGCGCGCATGTCAGTTTTCTCGACAAAGACTTTCCTAGTCTTTAGGGTGTCCTTCTATCTACATGATTTTTGGTACAGAGTAGCTGCCCTAAGGGTTGCATCAACAGCTGGCCTCTTTACAGCCTGAAAAGATCGTTAGTGGATAAGTATAATAAAAAAAAATCAAAACAATAGAAGGTTTGGAAGACCTAACGAAAGGAAGACTACCATGATTTGGCAGTAAAATAGTAAATTCCATCCCTAAACTTCCAGGTTGTCTCTAGTTTAGTCTGAAGTTTAAAGAGAAGAGCTCAATTTCTACATCTATGGAGGTAGTGAGAGATAGTGAAGAGAAGATCAGAAGATGGTGAAGAGAAGGCGGTGGAGAGGAGAGGACAAGCCCAAGAGGTTCGATGAAATGAAACTTAAGTTTTGTACAGCTGGACCGATTCGTCAAAAAATTGGCCGGTTCGCTGATAAACTAGCCGGTTTTAATACATAGAGGTTATCAGGTGAAACTGAACTGGATCATTGGCCAGTTCAAATTTTTTTGATCTGACCGGCCGGCCCCAATCTAGTTTTTAAAAACTTGAGTTTTTCTCTCGAACAAAATCCCTTAAAGCTAAAAGCTTAGAAGGGCAATTTATTCCTCTAACATTCCAAGCTAAAATAGACATGTTAAATTGAAATGCTTTTAGGGCCTTTTCCCTTATCCCTTTGTGATTTCCTTTTTGCCATAGTTTGGAAATTTCCACTGATTTCATCTCTATTTTCTCCTTGTGAGGTGTTCAAAGGATCCTCTGTCATTGAAAAACTTAGAGGAACAGGAGGGGTAGCAGGTGGAAGTTCATTTTTGCTTAATTCTTCCGTTTAAGTAGGTGTAGCACCATGTTGATTAAGTATTAAATCTGTAGCTTCTGCTTGGTTAGTGTTGAGCTGAGTAGTAGTATTCACAGAGGTTGGTGTCTTAGCGGTCCTCAGTGTAACATCCCCTCGTGTTACATGCATTTCATTCATAAATGCATGATCAGATTAATGAGAGTTGTGACCAGAGCAGCCACCGCTCAGAGCTTTAAGCTCAACGTCTGATTTGGAGCCTCGAGCTCCCCAGTGATTCAGAGCCTATGGCTCAACGATTAATGCGCCCAATTTTGGGACAGTTTTA
>JANZXP010000003.1:7443149-7471052 GCA_027576715.1 Erythroxylum flavicans | reverse complement strand
TAATGGGTCACACATAAAAGGTCTATAAAGGAGAAAGTGAAATTTGAATTAAGTTGGACTTAATTGAGAAGTTTTAGAAAGTTTAAAGATCAATATGTGGTATTTGATCTTATAAGGACTAATTCGTAATTATGACTAAAGTTTGACTTTAGTTGCAATTTTGATAAAATCCAAGGACATGAAAAATATGATTTTTCATATAAAAGGAAAAATTAGAAAATTTGGAGTTAGCACTTCTTATATTTTTCTTCTCAATTTAGATTTGAGTTTTCTTCGAAAAGATCTGTGGATACCAATAAAGGCCAGATGATTGAACAGCTCGTGGATTAACGGATTCAAGGCGAAAGGATAAATCCAACAGGATATCGAAATAGGTTAGTATAACTTTGTTAATTTCTTGTTTTATGTTTCCAATTAAATTTTGTTAAAGTTGATTCTGTTGAAAAATTTTATATTCATTCTGCTATGCTTAGATTCGATGTTGTGTTTATTTTCCAACAGTGGTATCAGAGACACTTTTAACATATTTAATTGTGATTCATAAGCTTGTTTTATTTTTGATGTGATTTAAATATGCAAAAGTTGCATATTCATTCATTAAAATTGTTTTGACAACTTGGTTGTATTCTTTTATGGTATTGTTCGAAACAATTTCACTTATGCTCTATTTTTGCTTATTATGTAACTGTTCCATAAGTCTGTCTCCAGTTTGCTATCTCGAAAGGTTCTGGAACACCTACTATTGTTCTTTGGAAATGAAATTGAAATGTTTGATTTTTCTGGAAACATTATGTTCTTGTTCATCCGGAAAGTGTTTCTAGATTTCATCTCTTAGTTGCCTGCTACATAAGCTTGCGTTAACTGTTTATGGAGATATAAAATAGTTACATGGGGGGGTTTCATGAGATGTAAAATGGTTACAAGGGTTTCTAGAAATGTGGGATAGTTTTATGTGCTTCTAGAAATGTTGAATATGATTCATGTGTTTATGGAAAATTCTTTTATTTTGATCTTTGTTGCGTTTGTTTTCACTTGTGTGATGTTTTGGAAGAGCTGAAGATGAAAAGTTTCATTCTTTATTATTGTCTCTTCATTTGCATAAATGAAAAGAGAAAAAGCTTCAGATGGTGTTTCTAAGTCCTGTTTCTATTTAATGCATAACGTATGTTTTGATGTTGATTTCTGTTGATGTTGATTTCTGTTGCTTCTATGCAATGCATAACGTATGTTTTGATGTTGATTTTCTGTTGCTTCTATTCAACACATAGCGTATGTTTTAATAAACAAATGGTGATTTTCTGTTGTTTGTATTACTATTCATTCAATGGTTTTTTTTTATCGAATCAAATTGATTTAATGAATACAATTGTTGTTGTCTGGTTGGTTAATGGGTTTTTTTTGTTAATGGCTATCGAAGAGAAGGAGACCACCGACGGCAGGTAGAGCCATTGGCGGTTAGAAGACCACCACCTTCGATGGTGGTTTCTCACTCTAGAGAGATTTTCTCTCTAGAGTTTTATATGTATAAAATCTTAAGTTTTTCATACCTATGGCGATGAAATAGAGTGAAGACTGAAGGCAGAGATAGCACAGGCAGGACCAGAAAGAAAGAAGAAAAAAATGTTACAAACGTTCTGAAGAAGAAGGGGCACGTGCACACACACGCCCCATGCAACATCCCACTACCGTAGGGTACATACCTAAGCTTTTAGGAATGTAACCTACGATAATGATATGTTGGGGCGATAACAAATCTAACTTACACATGGCATTATCTATTATACTCGAAGAGTCGTTATAACTGTCTCGTAAAACATTTGCTTCATTCATTCGTAAAGTTTACATTGTTTCCATCAACAAATATTTACAAACCCTGATACAGGTTCTAACAAACTACAAAATTGCAAAAGCTATATTACTTCGGGAGTCAGCTGACAGACCTCTGATCCATTTCTTTATCCACCGAACCTTATATTCTGACTAAAACTTAAGTCTCCTGTCTCGTACCTAAAAAGCCACGGTGTAATTTTTGGTGAGTTTTGCGAACTCAATGAGTGAACCATCATTGATGAATTCACCGGATTACATAATACAACACATATTTCACAGTTATTCATTCAAACAGATAAGCATTTATTTAGAAATTAGCATAACAGAAGATCATTCATTTCAACTTTCATATCGTTCAACATTACGCATGTATCTGCATGTGACATGCATGAAACTCATATTCATTCTTATTGTTGTGACTGAGTGTTTTTCATAAACATATACAAAGTTTTAGCTCATAGGGCTCAATCGAACAAATTAACGGAGCATAGTTCGACGTGCAGAACATATAAATCACGGAGCACAGCTCTACGTGGAAAAGCTTCTAACTAGCATCTCAAGTCACAACGCCTTTATCTGAGCATGCATTTTATGAAATGCATCAAAAACTGAATAGATCATACACAAAATCTTATGCAAATGCTCAAATGATGTTTTCATAATCATCGGACTTCAGTCCGGCATTCAACTATCGTTGAGAATCAAAATTATTTGAAATCATAACAAGTCAGGGCACTTCCAATACATAATCACATAACAAACTCCTCGGATCTCAGGTCCGGAATTCAGAAACAGCACACAAATAACTCAATCATATTGGAAGTTAACAAAGCAAAGTTCATACAATCAAATCAATCCTAGGAATACATCTAGGTTAACTCACAGTACGCTCCCAGAAGCTATTGCCTGGATGGTCCAGCAATGTCCGACCGTCGTCCGACGTGCTCCTCTAAAACAGACAGAACACATTCACAATTATCACCTTTTGTATAAATGTACCAAAAATATCAAAGTATCGAAAATATGCACGATGCATGTTCAATGACAATTCCAGGGTTTCTTCATAACTTCTCTCTCTCTCTTATCAAAACTTATTGAAGACTATTAACATCACGGTTCAATTCTTATTGGCCTCTTTCTATGGCACTCTTTCAGGTCTCAAGTGACTTAGGGGGTGCAATGGATATAAGTTTATTTACAGAAGATGCATCTTTACAGGCGATGCATCCTTACAGAAGAAGATGAGTTACAGAAGAAGATGATTTACAGAAGAAGACGATTTACAGAAGAAGATGAGGTCACCCAGAGGAAGCTGACGTCATCACAGAAGAAGTTTTATTTTTAACATAACTTTTCCTACAGACATCGGATTGAATTGTTCTTTATATGATTTAAAAGAGGACATCAAGATGTACAAATTCCATGAAGACCTCAAAGACCAATTTTATCTTCTGAAGGAATAGGACAAAAGATATACAATAAACAGTAACATAGAAGGAGTTCATGAACAGTAACATAGAGGAAGTTTATGAACAGTGACGCAGACGAAGTTCATGAACAGTAACACAGAGGAAGTTCATGAATAGTAACACAGAAGGAGTTCATGAACAGGAACATAGAGGAAGTTCATGAACAGGAACACAGACGAAGTTCATGAACAGTAACACAGAGGAAGCTCATGAACAGTAACACAGAGGAAGTTCATGAACAGCAACACAGAAGGAGTTTTGGCTACTAAGGTAGAAAACAGACGAATGCAAGAAGTCAATGAAGCAATACATAGGTGAAGCAAAAGATAAAGGAAGCCAAAACACAGACGAAGCAATACAGAGGAAGATGACATCACCCAGAGGAAGCTGACGTCATCACAAACGAAGCAATACAGAAGAAGTTTGTTCACAGAGGAATTGAAACACAAACGAAGCTGGTTTATAGAGGACTACATTTTGACAGACGATGCATCCTCATAGGAGAAGATAACTTACATAAGAGAATGACTCGTAGAGGATGCATCTTTACAGGAGATGCATCCCTACAGAGGAAGACGGCATCACCCAAAGGAAGCTGACGTCATCACAGAGGATACATCTTTACAGACGATACAGAAAACAGGAGAAGCAGAACATATCACCTTTCGTGCCTATACGAATTCTATACAACTCCCTTTTTAACTCCAGAACACCAAACAACTCAAAAAGCCAAAACTCACATAACTCAACATCCAGAAACCTCATATTTATTCTTTACACTATGAACCCTCCCATGTATATATATATATATATCCAACATGCACATAATCATTTATACAGTGGAAACAACATTATAATCACTTACTTGCTTAACAAGTACTCTAACACTGAAATGGAAGTCAATACCGTAAAAGGCTGCTAAATCGCTATTCGGTGATGAAGGTTAGGGAAGAGAATTACAATGTAGAGTGTTTCAGAGAAGAGTGGAAACTATAGTAGATGCTTCTTAACTTAAACAATATAATACGTGGGTCCATTTCATCTCCCTCACGTGTATTATTTATTTCCAGTGACTCACCATTTGTCATAATCACAAACTATAGTGGATTCTTCCTAACTTAAACAATATAATACGTGTGTCCATTCCATGTCCCTCACGTGTACTATTTATCTTCACTGACTCACCATTTGCCATAATCACAATTTGTCATACATAATTCCATTTACCTAGAAATGCCAATGAAAGCATGTGCGAACGTATAAATATGCCAAAACAATATGCAGGTCACAAATAACTTATATCTAACGTGCATTTATCTTAAGTCACATAAATGTCTCATAAATAACTGTTCTAGCTGTATAGATAACAGGATGTTACAATCTTGGCTTTCTACTATTGCACTATATGCTTATGATTCTTCTGCTACACCTACTGTTGATTTTTATACTTCTTTATTTGTTGAGATTGATCACATTGAAGGCATTCTTCGTTTTGGTATTGTTTTGTCCCAAAGGGGAGACATCAGATTGTTTTTGGTGACTGTTCAATTCAGGGGGAGATTTTAAGGTATCTCCATAACTATTAGTCTTGTTTTCGGCATCTTTTTGTCCCAAGGGGGAGAAATTTGAATGATTGGATGATTGTTCATTATTGTTTCTTTGGATGTTTCTTGAACCTGAAGAATTTGATGGATGTTGGATTAAGGGGGACTTCTTTTCTTATGTAGATTATATGTCCAATTATTTCATTTAGGGAAAGTTTCATATTTGTGACAAACAATGCCAAAAAGGGGGCGATTGTTAAGATATATAGTATATATCTTATTATTTAATTTTGGAATTTTTGATAATTAGATCTCCAGGATAATAAAAGACTTCAAATTCAAATCAAGATAAGGTAGAAGATACATTGGGTTTGAATTGGATAAAGAAAAATCTTCTAAAAGATATAGATATGCCTACGATTATGAATACAAAGAATTCTATGATGAGAAGACTACTTGTATGATGTGAGTATCCTGTTCTTGGGTGTATCTATGGATGGTGTATTGTCAATTTTCCGTCTTTATTATTGTCGTAGAATGCATCATTGCCTAAAAAGAGATGATGTCTGTATAGGTTGGTAGGTGGCTTACTTTCAATTGAGTTGTTCATGCAACCCACTTTGTTGCTCTTAGATGGTAATGTCTTATATTGGCTACAGTTATTGATGGTATCAGATGCAATCAATTGTAAATGGGTGCTGTGTTTTTGTGGTTAATTGTATGATTTTCTACAGCTAGTTTAGTGGCTTTCCAGTGTTAGCTTGGTGGTTATTGTGTGCGATTTTACAGTTGATTTTACGTTGATAATTAATCCATCTTGTTGTTGCGTTTTCTGTTGATTGGGTGACATAAGTAGGTTGAATAATTATTGATGGCCAGCTGCATTCTTTGATATTGTTAAACAAAAATTGAGCGTTGTCTTGGGTAATTTTATGGTTGTCGTTTTGGTGTTGGTGTGCGAAAATTCTAGAAGTTTTTGTAACTTTGTAGCTGTTATCTTTACCGTTGGTTTGGTGTGAAAAATTTCAGCAATTGTCGTGGTTGTTGCAACTCTATTGGGTTAACGTTTCGGTGATGAAACATTTATTGATTTGAGGCGTTTTGCGGCTGCTGTGCATAGGATGTTTCAGTGACTACATCGAAGATTCATAGTAGATTTCTTGGTTGACAATTTCTTGGTTAACATTTCAGCGGCATATTTACAAAAGTTGCTTTTTATCTGAAGTGTTGTCTTTGTTTATGTTATTGTTTAATCACTTGAGTTGTTTATTTCATAATGTTATCATTAAACATTGTCTGAGAAAATCCTCTATTGAGGTTAGTACGAGGCGGTCATACTATTGGGTGTAAAATTCTTTCACGAGTAGTGAGGACAAGAGATAGTGTCAAGGGTTGAGTGATGTCGACTCAATAAAGTCTTGTATAAAACTATTGTCGTTAGTGAAAGAATTAAGCTAAGTGATGGCCCTACAGACGTAGGCAAGGTGTGTCAAACTGCGTTATCAAATTTCGGTGTTGATTTATATTTGTGTGTTTGATTCTTCTAGTTTTTGATTGTGCTAGAAACAACTGCGGCAAAATCTGAAAGTTTGTGAAACCTATCCCTATAATTTTTTTCACCATCAAATTTTTTGCATATTCTACCGGATGTGCTACAAAGCTACTAGATTAAAGCAATTTTCACACTGCATATTTTCTGTGGATACTATGTACAACATAGTACTACACTGTAATAAAAAAAACACATAATGGATTGATGAGAATGGTAAGAGTTTAATTTTTCTGCAAAGGCAAAACACATCCTTCAATTTTTGAGGAAGCTTACTTCTCACGTTAGAATGATGAAGTGGAAAAATCCATACGTAGGTTCATTTCACAGCAGGAACTAATATCTGTACAGTCGATAAACATCAACACATATAATTATTGATATATGGTTTAGTATTAATAAGCTTCCATATTTTGACTAATAAAAAACACAATATTTAGAATAAGCTAATTTTTATAATTGAGCATTTAAATTGCTGAATATCTAAAATTAAAGATATTGGTCACTTATATACAAATTACAATTTCAGCAGCTAAATTAAGGCACAACACATAAAATCTTTATGTATCCTTTTAAGATTAGTTGCGGAAAGCAACACCAATCTTGATTTAAGAGACTAAAACTAATAATAGAATAGTGACTTTATAAGTGCATCTGCTAGTTAATTAGTAGAACAGATGTAAGCCACACAAAGAGCACCGAATTAAAATTGTTCTCGAATGAAGTGAAAGTCAATGACAACATGTTTCATTCTTGAATGGAACACATGATTTGAACATAAATGTGTAGCATCAATATTTTTGCAGTAAATGGCAGGAATCTGAGAAAGACTGAGACTAAGATTAGATGAGAGATAACACACCGAGATGAATTCAACAGTAGTGGTAGCAATAGAGAGATATTTAGCCTCTGTAGAAGAGTAAGCAACAATGTTTTGTTTCTTTGAACTACAGGCGATATAACTGCATCCAAGATAAATGATGTATGCTTATGATTGCTGTTGGATTAAATCCAACTTCTGGGTACACACATATGAGCTATCTTAAGGTTAAGCTAGGTTAATGTGATCTATTAAGGTTAAAGGCTTTGGGCTATAAGACATCTAATAAAGTAAGAGTCTTAATGTGTAAAGACTCGATAGTCTGATTTCTATTTTATGAAGAGCCAAAATAGAAATAAGAAAAATCATATAAAGCATTAGGGTTATGGTCCCCAAGTCATATGAATGGATATAATTTCTTATGTCTCATTAGTCAGAAAAGAGACAGTTCTTGAGAGAAAACAAACGTACATATTAACTTGGAAGACAAATAACCACAAGATTCAGGAATCATGTTGTTCTCATGGATTCAGGTATGCTTCTGCGACAGATCTAAGTATTCTTGATGATTTGACATGATTGTTTATATGATTGATGATGGTTTTCAACTTAAGGAATTAAATTATATCAAGTGGTATCAGAGCCTTTTTCATGTTAGATCATTTAGAATTTTTTAATTATTTATCTTCCATATTTACAGTGCAAATAGATGAACATTTAAAGGCCAAAAGTTAGTGGACATCTTTTTGATTCATCTATTCAATGCTTTGTGCATGGTTAAACCCAAAAAAGAAAAAAAAAGGAAACCATCGAAACAATTGATAGTCGTTGTTTTCAATGGGTGTTTTCAAAGGGTTAGAGCCCTATTCCCGTTAGGGTGTTCCAACCCTGTACCACTTAATTTTTTCCACAAATTTATATGAATCTCACATAAACGTGAGGATGATATTTAATATAATAGAGTAGGAACTGGTTAACCAGAACAGAGCATCTGTTCCCGTTTTCAAAAGTCTTTACTTTTTATCCAAAGTTTGTCAACGTTCCTTTTATTTTTAATAAAAGTCTTGACTATTTTGTTTTAATAAAGTCTTGACCATTGGATAATAACCAGAAACTAATGCATTTGGGTTTATACTTTCACCATTAGATAAAGACCAGAAACAACCTTACACCTTTAGCATGTTGGAACCAAATATTTTTGAAGTTTGTTTTAGAAACAAATGGAATATTTGGTCAACTGGTACATTTGGTTAATTCTACAAATTTTATATTCGGTTTATACGTGATATTTCGATATATGCGGTTTTGGCATAAATCAATTACACATGTTTTTAGTTTATTATATTTTATAAAAATTGAATTCGGTTAAATAAGGCTAATATAACCAATGTTTAAATTGATTGCTCAAGGTATGTTCAAATATTGGTATAATTGATCTTTTATTAATATTGTGAAATAAATTGATTGAAACAACATGCTGCCAAAGTAACCTCTCTAGTGTAAATTAATTTATTTTATAATATTAAGATGGTTGTGTATGTGTAATTTACGCAGGTATTGACCAACCTAAAGGAAGGTCAATATTTTGGACAAAATACATGTACAACTGTGGTGATAAATATGTGACAATTGTTAGGTTAGCCATGTGAACAATTGATCAGTCCAAAGAAAAGTTAATTGTTCGACATTTTTGTTGTTGTCAACATTTGATTACTGTACCAAAAGTACCACTTGCAAGTTAATATTTATGTCCAAAGGCTAAATATTAATGTTGTGCTGGGTATCTTATGATGGGCTTTACCATTTTTTGATTTTATATAATTATGTGGAATTTATGTGAGCTTGTTTGTTGGTTGTTTTTGTTCTTTGTTCAGTTGCTACTTTTGCTTCTACTATTATTGCTAGCTTTAATTCCATTCTCGTGCTTAACAACACAAACTTTAAGGCATGAAAAGAGAATGTTAGGATTGTTCTAGACCTTGCATTAAGGACTGAATGACCTGCCGATCTTACGGCTAATACTTCCTCTGATGATAAGAGGGATATGGAAAGGTGAGAACGTTCAAATTGGATGAGTTTTATGATCATAAAGCACACTATTTTGTAGACAATTCAGGGGCACTATGTCTAAAGGGGTAACTACTGCCAAAGATGACCTTGAGGAAATTAAAAAGAGATTTGCCGAAAGAGAAAAGGTTGAAACAAGTAAGGTTTTGGCAAATCTCATTTTAATGAGGTATAAGGGAAAAGGAAATATAAGGGAGTACATCTTGGAGATGTTGCATCTTGCTTTCAAACTAAACGCACTAAAGTTAGAATTGTCTGAGGATTTGCTTGTGCACTTAGTTTTGATATCTCTTCCTGCACAATTTAATCAGTTTAAGGTTAGCTACAAATGTCAAAAGGAGACTTGGACTCTAAATGAGCTCATTTCTTATTGTGTGTAAGAAGAGGAAAGGCCAAGAGAAGACAAAAAGTACTCATTTGGTAGCTACCTCAAAGGATAAGAACTTGAAAAGAAAGAAGCGTAAGGAAGTTGTAGGTGCTGTATTGGAAAAGAAACAACAGGAGAAATAAGATGAAGCTTTTGCCTGTTTTTTTCTATGAAAGTACTACACACAAGAAAAAGGATTGTACCTAATATCACATAAGGTATATTTCTAGCTTTGGTTTGTTCTAAGGATAATTTAACTTTGGTATCTATACCCACTCGGTAGCTAGATTCTGGTGCTACTACTCACATCAGTGTGTCTATGCAGGGTTGTCTGAGCTACTGAGAGCCAATTGATGTTGAAAGATACATCTATGTGGTCGATGGTAAAGCGATAGAAGTTGAGGCTATTGGAACTTTTAGGTTATTTTTAAGACCTATTATTATTTGGATTTGAATGAGACTTATGTTGTACCATCATTTAGACGGAATTTAGTTTCTATTTCTACATTGGACAAATTTGGTTACTTTTTTTCATTTAGAAATGGTCAATTTAGTCTTTTTCAAGATTCAATGCTTGTTGGCATCGATTCTTTATCATTTGTTGATAACCTATATTTGATTAATACGGTTGCCTCTTATATTGAAACTTTGCATGTATATAGAGGTATAAAATGAAAATTAACGAATGAGAATTTTGATTCATTATGGCACAAGCATTTAGTGCATACCTCTAAACAAAGAATTGAATGTCTTATGTTTGATAGAATTCTTGATCCCCTTGATTATGTAGACTTTGGAAATTGTGTTAATTGTATTAAGGGGAAACAGAAAAATGTACAGAAATTAGGTGCTAACAGGGCTATGGACTTCTTAGAACTCGTACATATGGACATTTGTGGGCCATTCCCTACAGCTTTTTGGAATGGTCATTAATATTTTATTACATTCATAGACGACTACTCCCATTATGGCTACTTGTATCTCATTTATGAGAAGTCCCAATCTTTAGACATGTTCAAAAACTATAAGGATGAGGTTGAGAATTAATTCAACAAAAGAATAAAAAGTGTTAGATTTGACCGTGGTGGTGAATAATATGGTAGATATGATGAATCAGGTAAACAAAGTTTGGGACCATTTACTAAGTTCCTTGAAAAGTGTGGTATTGTCCCACAGTACATGATGCCAGGATGTCCTAATATGAATGGTGTTGCCGAAAGGTGAAACAGAACACTAAAGGATATGGTAAGGAGTATGATTAGTCATTCTACTTTGCCAGAATCTCTTTAGGGAGAAGCATTAAAGACTGTAGCTTACATATTTAATAGAGTTCTCACTAAAGCAATTACCAAGACTCCTTATGAGCTTTGGACGAGCAAAAGGCTCAGTTTAAACACTTACACATTTGGGGTTGTCCAGCTGAGGAAAGGCCATATAAGCCTAATGCAAAGAAAATGGATTTCAGAATTGTTAGTTGCTATTTTGTTGGATACTTCGAAAGGTCTAAGGTGTTACAAGCATTATGATCCCACATCAAAGTCAATTTTTGAGACCGAAAATGCCCAGTTCTTTGAGGATGATGAGTTTGGGAGGGGAGATAAGGTGAGAGACATTGTCTTTGAAGAGAAATATGTTAATATTCCCCTAGTTGTTGTTGACAATGATATGAGTTTTATTCCTGATATTGTCGAAGTAACAAATTTAGAACAACAAGACAATGTTGATGAACTCCCTGTTCAGACTACAAAAATTATTCCAGAAGAACAAGCTCACCAACCTCAAGAACTAGTGTCATTAAGGAGATCCACTAGAGAAAGGAGAAGTGCGATTCTAGATGATTACATCATATTTCTCTAAGAACTTGAGGTTGACATTGGCATTGTGGAAAATAATCCAATCAACTTCCATCAGGCCATGTAAGGTTCTAAATCTCAAAAGTGGATTGGTGCCATAAATGAGGAGATAAAGTCCGTGAAGATAATGACATTTGGGATCTTGTCTCATTAATTGAAGGTGCAAAATCCATCGATTGCAAATGGATATTTAAAACCAATAGGGATTTGACGGGCAATGTAGAGAGATATAAGCCTCGTCCAGTTACAAAGGGCTTTACACAGAAAGAAGGCATTGATTATAAAGAGATTTTCTCTTCGATTTGATCGAAAGACTCTTTTGACACTTGTCGAACATTTCAACTTTGAGTTGCATCACATGGATGCAAAGATTGCGTTTCTCAATGGTGACATTGATGAGAAAGTTTATATTGTGCAACCAGAAAATTTTATGTTAGGAGAACCAAAGCAAATGGTTTGTAAATTGAAGAAATCCATCTATGGGCTCAAGCAAGCTTCGTGTTAATGGTATTAAAAATTTCATCAAGTTTCTCTTTTGTTTGGTTTTGAAATAAATGCAATTGATGATTGTATATAAGTTTAGTGGGAGCAAGTATATTTTCTGGTTTTATATGTCGATGACATACTGCTTGCCAGCAATAATATAAGCTTATTGCACGAAACCAAGAGCTTTCTGACAAAGAAATTTGAAATTAAAGATCTTGGTGACGCCTCTTTTGTATTAGGGATACAAATACATCGAGATCACTCTCAAGATATACTTGGGTTATCACAAAAGAGTTATATCGAGAAAATTCTTAAGAGGTTTGACATGCAGAATTTTGAACTAGGTGACACCCCTGTTGCTAAGGGAGACAAGTTTAGTCTCAGTCAATGCCTTAAGAATGAGTTTCAAACTAAAGAATGCAGAAGATTCCTTATGCTTCAGTAGTAGAGAGTCTAATGTATGCTCAAGCATGTATGCATCCAGATATTGCATATATTGTTGGAATACTGGACATATACTTAAGCAAGTCTGGAATGGATCATTAGAGAGTAGCCAAACGAGTTATATGTTACTTGCAGAGTGCAAAAGATTACATCCTCACATACAGGAAGTCGAATCATCTAGAGATCATTGGGTATTCTAATTCTGATTTCGTTGGATGCCAAGATAGTCAAAGATCCACATCGGGCTATATTTACCTGCTAGCTAGAGGACCTATTTCTTAGAAGAGTGATAAGCAGACACTCATAGCTTCTTCCACTGTAGCAGCGGAGTTTATATCGTGTTATAAGGCATCCAATCATGGAATATGGCTGTAGAATTTTGTTACTGGGCTATATATTGTAGATGATATTGAAAGATCACTAAAGTTATTTTGTGACAATAAGTCAGTAGTGCTATATTCCAATAACAACAAGAGCTCAATGAAGTCAAAACATATAGACCTCAAGTTCTTAGTTGTCAAAGAAATCGTTCAAGATGGTCAAATGTCTATTGAACATATTGGGACAAACTCCATGGTTACGAATTCGATCATTAAGGGTTTACCACCTAAGAGAAGGCAAGAAGAGACAACAAAGAATTGCAATAGGGAAGAACACTGCTGTTTAAATTATGACGTAATAGTGAAGAAGATGGTTGGCCATTGTCCAATGATTGATTGTTGGTTTATGTATAAACTAAGATAAATTGTTGAATGCATAAGAGATGTCTAGACAAGTAAGTGACAAGGATTGTAGACTACCAATAAGATTGTAGTAATAAGTGGGATGAGAAAGTGGTTTGCCAGAGTGTAAACTGGGAGATGAATTAGTAAAGAATATAGTAGCAACATGTTTGACATCTAACATATGAGCTCAAGTGAGAAGATCCACAATGTAATGTCATTGGGACAATAAAATAACACGTTGATAAGGAATAACAACATCCAGAAAATATGAGAGGTATAAGATTCTATTGGCAAAAAAAGATAAATGAAGCATACGAGTAATTAAAGATGCTACACAAACTTATTGCCTTTTGCATAAAGTAACACAAGAGTTTAGTTACATAAATAGACTATAGTTACATAAATAGACTCAAGGTAAACCTACAAAGGTAAAACCAAGTAACTAACTAGGTAGTGGGTAAATAAACCACGCAATCCTCCACAAATAACTAGATAATATCAACAAAATAAACATACTATTTGACTAAGAAGTTACAGAAGCCACGAAAGAACAACCAACTAACAATTTTGACGCATTTGCTAACCACCTCTTGCTTTAGAATTTCATGGATGGAGCACTTCTCTCCTAATATAATGCACTTCTAATCACTGTCTTCAAATTTTTTAATGCACATTATCATCAAATTATAGATATTGGAGCACATCTCTTCATGATGCACTTCTCACAAATAATTTTTAAAAAGAGTTTTTTTCTTGTGCCTTTTGTGCCATGTTTGTTTTTTCTTCATTTTGAAATCTGTAGTTTTTTTGTAAATGCCTAAACCTCATACACTTGAAGCATTACGGTTTTCTTTTGTGCCAACAATCCTTCTCTTAATGGCTGGGCTTCTTACAATTTGTACATTGGAGAATTTTACTTTTACCCTTTGAAGAGGAACTCTTGACTATGTATGCTTCTTCAACCTTATCTCCATCTCACATTATTCTTCTTTGGTCCAAAACTTGAAAGAGCTTTTAGTAACTCTGCAGAGGTTATATTTGATAGATCTTTAGTAACTTTAAAAGATGGAATTTTTGACTCGTATCTTCACATCCTCCAAGAGATAGCAGGACATATACTATGATTATAATGTATCTGCCTCTCATACAATTGAGTCTGGTGGATGAAGATCCGAATACCGTGCTTATGCAGGCACATGAACCTATACCTGTTCAGGAAAAGGTTTCTAAGGTACAAGAACCTATGCATTTGCACAGATCCATCAGAGAGAGGCGACCAACTATCTCATCAGATTACATAGTTTATTTAGGTGAGCAAGACTATGATATAGGACGTCTTGTAGATCCAGTTGCTTTTACAAAAGCTGTTTCTGGGCCCCATGTAGATATGTGGTGGGAAGCAATGAAGGATGAGATGCAATCTATGAGCTATAATAAGGTATGGGAGCTTGTCGATTTACCTCAAAATTGCAGGTCTGTCGACTGCAAATGGCTATTTAAGACCAAGAAGGACACACGGGGTCAAGTTGAGTGGTTTAAGGCGCGTGTAGTTGCCAGGGGATTCACTTAGAGAGAAGGAGTTGACTTCAATGTTACCTTCTCTCCTGTATCCTCGAAGGATGCATTTAGAATGATTATGATAATAGTAGCTTATTATGACATGGAGCTGTATCAGATGGACTTTAAAACTGCTTTCCTGAATAGTGAACTTTATAAGGAGGTCTATATGAATCAACCTGAAGGATTTCAAGATCAAGATGCAACAAACAAGGTTTGTAAGTTGACTAAAATAATATACAGTTTGAAGCAAGCTTCCAGACAATAGTACCTAAAGTTTGATGAGATTTTGACTCATTTGGCTTTGTGGAGAACAAAGTTGAAAGATGCTTATACTATAAGGTCAGATGGTGCAAAGTTATCTTCATATTACTATATGTGGATGATATCTTACTCGCGTTAAATGATTTGAACATGTTGCATGAGGTAAAATAACTTTTGGCCAAATACTTTGACATGAAGAATTTAAGTGAAGCATCTTTTATCCTTAGTATACAGATTCATCGGGACATATCTTAACACTCATTGAGTCTCTCACAAAGAGCATACATTGAACGAGTGTTATAAATGTTTAATATGGTTGAATGTAAACCTCTTACAGCACCTATCTCTCATGGAGAGAGATTATCTTTAGCAAACTGTCCAAATAATGAAGTTGAGAGAGAGGCTATGAAGAATGTTCTATACTCTAGTGCAATTAGTAGCCTGATGTATGCCCAAGTGTGCACTAGACCGAACATTGCATTTGCTGTTGGACTGTTGGGTCGATATCTAGCTAACCCAGGTGTGGACCATTAGAATGCAGTCAAACGAGTGTTGAGATACTTAAAGGATACCAAGGATTATACGTTGACATACAGAAAAGTCAACGAATTAAACCTCACAGGTTATATAGACTTCGATTTTGCTATATATCCGGATGATCGCAAATCCACTTCACGGTACATTTTCATGTTGGCAGATGGTGCAGTATCGTGGAAGAGTGTCAAGCAGGCATTGTTAACTTCCTCGACTATACACGCAGAGTTTGTTGCATATTATGGAGCTGCTACACAGGTGGTTTGGCTCAAAAACTTAATTTCTGAGTTGTCTGTAGTGGATTCGATGGCTAGACCCATTCGGTTATATTGTGATAATCTTGCTGCAGTGTTGTTCAGTAATAGCAACAAGAATATCATAGGGTCTAAGCATTTAGAGATCAAGTACTTAACCATAAAGGAGTTTATTCAGAAAGGTGTCATTAAAGTGGAGCACATCAGGATTGAGGAAATGTTAGCTGATCCATTGACCAAAGGACTTTGCCCAATAGTGTTTGTTAAACATGTATCCGGTATGGGTGTGTTAAAGTCCTCAGACGGCAGTAGTTAGGGATCACTGTATTGCTCTTTAAATGTTTGTACATTTTATTGTATTATGACATTATGATTATTAATTAATAAAGATGATCATATTCTTTTATCCTCAGTAATAACTGTTCTTGTATATAGTCATATTACATATGGAAACCTTAAGATTTGTGTTGATCTTAAGCATTCTAAAGGTCATTGGACATTTATAAATATTAACCTTGATACTATGTCATTTAAATACATACAGTTGAACACGAATATCCTTGAAGTTTCATATGGCATAAGGGAATATAAGTTTTTTTAATCTCATAAAGGTTCTCTAATGCAGTTTAGCATTCAGTTGGAGAATATAAGGTTTTTTCTAATGTTGTTTAGCATTCGGTGAGAGAAAATAGGATTTATTTACTGCAGTTTGAAACATACAGTTTAGCATAAAGTTGGAGAAATCGAGACTTACAAACAAAGATGATACGTATTAGATCATAAAGGTATCATCCTAGTTTGCCACACTCCATTTTCCCATTCATGTTAGTAAGGTATTAGACATTTGTGATTATATTGGACCTGTGTCACACATGATACATATGTTTGATATTTTTTAGTATCGAAAGCCTTATAGGATGGAATGTTGGACTTTCATTACCTTTGGATTACATGTTTTTAAAATTGGTACCAATACAGTAGCGTGACTTAACAACATTTTCAAACTATTTTAAACTTGAGTAAAATCACAATTAATAATTGTCCAAGGGCGAGCATGTAGGACATTTTTGTCCTTTTCCTATTAAGTGGACAACTGTTGATTGTAATTTTGGCTTTTCAATCAATTATCGGTTAAGTTACGTAATTTGATTTAAACAAGAGTAATAAAGTGACTCAATAAATGATCTAAATCAAATGGTCGAAGACTGGGTGAAAATAGATCCCTTTTAGTGTAGACCGGACCCATATCGGAAAAGCCCGATATAGAAGCTATATATATAGGTTAAGGTTTCCTGCAGTTGCTTATATCAATCGTAAGCATACAAGTCCTCTGACCTGTTAAGAGAACTTGTGTATTGAGAAAACTGTAAAAAGACGTTAACCACGTGTCGAAAAGCTTAATCCGTAAAGGTCCCAAAAGATTGGAGATCGTTTGGTACTCGGAAACTATTTTGGAATCAGAAATGGAACCGAAATTAGATATTCTACATCTGTTTCATTTTTAATCCTTTCATGTACTATTCGAAATACGTAATAAATTATATGCTACATATTACATGTCTGTGATGTTGCGGACTGGACTGTACTATTACTGCGAATAGAAAAAGATTATGCCTTACCGAACTTTCCACTCTCAGGTTATTTTAAATGATCTTTGGGCCGTTCCTCATTAAAGATGGATTGGTGATTCTTACGTGCAAAATTGCTTCCAACATCGCTTTGGATGACAGCTATCATGCAAAAGAACATCGCATATAATATTAACTTGCCTCTTAGGCATTAATAAATCGAGCAGTAAGTAGACTTACCTTGAATCGTACCTAAAATTTCTACAATGAATAACGAAGCCGTGTCATTCCTTGGAATTGAAATACTATGGTCCTCAGCGACAATAGCATTTATCCCTATCAATCAGGCAGGCTGTTCCGAGTCAATACCTAATCAGTTCACCAGCTTCCAATCTTAGATCCCAATAAATGGCAGAATCAATGAGGTTTATCTGAACATCAGAGATAACATGATATGACTGCAAATATTTAGTCTTCATGTATCTAAGATCGCAAACAACCCAAGTAAGAAGAACAATTAAAACATCTATAACCAACAATTGGAGAATGATTAATTATTTGTTTCCTTAAATCATTACTTAAAAGAAGAATCTAATGTTAAATTGAACTCGCCTGACAAGCAGAATTCGTTTGGAAAAACAACCAGACTGTTTCAGATAAAGCTGTACAAAGATTGTTAGCCGAACAGAGCTCAAATATGCAAAACCATTCGCTTCGACTATAGCTCGTGCTCACCACCGGCGACGTTGTAATCAACCGTCTTGTCTTACAGGCAAATGCAAGTGAAATCGACACGACAAATTTGATCGCACACTTCACATAGTACCTCCTTTCACGGAATAGTACAGTATAGCAGTCGCATTACATTAAAAGTAAGAAAACAGAAAAGGAGGCAAAAACACAACTACAAGGTATTGAGTGCCCATTAAGGTTCCTAATTACCTTATTTCCGATTTCTAATCAAATAAGAACTGAGAGCATCAAAAGGCTAAAATTAAATATAATGTTACCCAATTCTTAAGACCATCTCGGTAATCGTTACAGTAATATGGTTACAAGGTACAACCTAGTAAAATCTCCCCCCTCCTCCTGGTATCAGGGAACTTATATTATACACCTTTAAAATGTAGAAGAGTGAGAAAGGATGCTAAAATAGTTATGACAAAGTCATCCCTAGATGACTATGGATTGACGAACCGGTCAAGAAGGACGGTTATGTGATCGCATCGAGACTTGAACCGGAATTGGTCGACCCCGACCCGAACCTCCACAGCTACTGCAAATCATGGCACCCGACCCGGCACAAGTCCGGCATCCCGCATCTCCATCCGACCACCGTGAGCAGTGACACCGGACACGACCCGTACTATTGCAAGTTGGGCATCTCGGGAATGGACCGGCCATGGGTTTTTGTTCCATAACCGATTTGACCAGCACCGCTCCGGCCAGCACGCTTAGACCGGTCGCCAACTGGGTCAAAACGAAAGGCGCCATCTTAACCGAAAGCCGAACGGAATAGGAAGAGTCGAGAACACAAAGGGAAGAGAAAGTCAGATTCTTTCTGGAGGTGAACAAATAGAGGTTTGTAATATTTTTTCTTTTTCATGTGACACGCGAAAAGAAAGTGGTTGTTGAAATGTACACGTATAAGGGTGAATGTTGTGGTGGCTTTAAGGTTCGTTTGAACGTGAAATGATTGTTGTTGGAGGCTTGGAGCGTAGCGAAGATACTTGTATAATTGTATTTTGGTTGCTTATTTTAGTTTCTCTTCTTTGGACGGACAACCAAACGATTGGCTGTGGCTGAGAACCTCTGTCTCCCCCAATCTTTGGTGGTTTAGTTTTGGTGTGGTCGTTTGTACAGCGTCACCTTTCTTTTTGCATCTAGTGAACAGATATCATATTTTGGACTTTTAAGTCCCCGTCTTTTTTTTAAAGAAAAAAATCTGTGAGTGTATAAAAAAATCTGTTTGTACACTTGAAATATTCAAAGAAGAATGTAAAAATTTTCTGGTTAAAACAGGCGTAAGAGAAGAAGTCTTTCATGTTCATATTGATGTAATCCAATCTATACATTCTGTTTTTTGAACAAATAAAGATAACTACACGCAATCATTTCGATCGGTAAAAAAGGGTGAGCGTAGGTGAAAGCAATTGCTACAAATTCTTCACTTGTTGAACCAGATTGAATTTACACTACCCAATTACACAAATTTGTAAACTTTTAAGGAATTCGTGCATGCAACTGAACAGTATAGATTTTTGTCAAAAAAACTTGGCTTAATATGAGCACTTTGCTGACCTTGCATGACTAGTTGCCTGAACAGAAGAAGATAATGCTACTTGCTAACGCAGACCAAAACTCATTAAGGGACTGAAGTACAAAATTTCAAGTGTTGACTGTTCATCTTGAAAATATCTCATCTAAGCGTCCCTTTGAATTGCATACTACAACTTAAAAGAAACGGTGAATTCAAAAAACCTGTCTGATATTTATGTTGATTCTTGAAGTTCTGATATACTCTAAGAAATCAATTTCATGTGAAAAATGCACTTCCAAAGGCATTATTTCGGCATTTTCTTTGTCCGTAAAAATCCGAGGCACACCTACAACAATCAGAAACCAATCCCAAGCATTAGGATGTAGCATGGATTTATCAAACGATTCCCAGGAAGAAAGTTCACTTACCATGGAAGCATTCCCTTGCTTCTCCAGCCATAAGCACAATGTCACCGCTTCGTAGAAACATTGCGAAAGGCTCATCCTCCCTAGACTTTCCTCCCAAAAGGAAAATAGCTTTGCATCCCAAGCTGAGAGAGAAAAGTTACACCAACAACCAATGATTGACGATTCATTTTCTCTTTCTTCTTCACTATCTCGCTGAAGTTGAGAATATAAAAGGATAAAAAAATAGATGAAATGCCATTGTACCTCATGCTTACAATAGGTTTACTCCAATCAGCTTCCATATCGTCGAGGTGACCCCCTAAGGTGTCGCCTGGAAAGATAGATAAGTCTGTAAATGAATTCCATGTGCTTGTGACTTCCTTTTAACCAGATTTAACGTTTATATCATCACATCAGATGCCATGAGTGAATGGCCCTGAGACAGGCGGTGTCTGAACCTTGCCATGATCTTCAGCGAATTGATTTGAAAGCACAATAATGCAGTAATTTATGATACCTTAATTGCAATTACCTAATCCAAAATAATTTACTATTGCAGCTTCTGGCTGGAATTCTTCCCCCGGAGGCATCGCAGAAGTGGCCATACTTTTAGCCAGTTGACTAAGTGAGTCAGGGATCTTATTATGTGGGAGGGATACATCATAGTTACGCTGCAACATGAACAAAATACATTGAAAATTCATAAGTTGATAATTTTTTAGAGTTGCTTTCGGATTCATCTGTGTCGCTGAATCATACTTAACAAAAACGAGCAAAATACAGTGAAAAGAGAAAAATTGGCATTACAGGTAAATTATCTGCTTAAAATGAAAAGTTAAGCTGGCAACCAAAGATAAATTTTGCATTCTAGCTAGGATTTGAGGAGCAGCATACTTAGTAAAGCAATGTGTTTATTATAGCTCTAGTTGCCACAAGTGAATAATGCATTATATGCATGCACTATGAGATTGTAAATTCTTCTCAACTATTAACCATCAATTTTTACCACAAGTAAGAGCAAGGTATCATCGCCTTTTAATTCACCATAAACATTGTGCTGCATTTCAAGCAAAGTTTGACTATCATGTTATGGCAATGGGTAAAATTGAAGAGGGATTCAGAAAAGTTACATCCACTAAATGTGCAAATTGCAGACTGCAGTTACCTTGGACCAATCAAATTGCAAGCCAAGGGTACTCCATCGCAACTTCCTTAAGAGCTTTGATGCCAAAACGGATTTGCAATTCTCGTCTCCTAATGCAGCAGTATGTTGCTCATAAAATTTCCATGTTTTAGCATCTCCACTGTGGCAAGCATCAGATTCAGAATCCAATTGAGCAAGTGAATTGTCCTCCACAACCAATACTTTCTGGTCTTTTGCTGAAATAAACAAGTCAGGTATAGGACCATATCTTGCATTGTGATTAGTTCTGTTGGGAGGCTGTGGAAAGTTTGTCAAGCTCTCTCTTATCCATTTGCATTGTTCCTCAACACTCAAAGCTCCTGGAATGAAATAAAACCCTACAATCTCCAATGATTCCAATTGTCAAAAACCTTAAATGACCGAAAACATATAGTTCTTAGAAATTTTCAACATAAGATAGAGTATGACCTGATTTTTAGTTTCACGAAGCAGCTATGCACAGCTGCTGAAACAAAAAGAATCTAAACCAGCCTTCTAATGACATTAAAGACAACTGCTAGTATGAATGTCAAATTAAGCAATTAATCTAAACCAGCCTTCTAATGACATTAAAGACAACTGCTAGTATGAATGTCAAATTAAGCAATTCAGACCAAAATGGTTCCAAATCTCCATTTTTGGAATTTAAATTCCATTGGATTAATAACTTATTAGTCAAGTACTTGAGTTTGAACTGCACACATTTACAGGGTCAAGCCCCTAACATTAGTAGAAACTAGAAAGCAACTATGCAGTCCATAAGAAGAGTATAGCCCTCTCTTCTTAAGGAGCAAAATCTCCCATCTAATTAATAGAGTTCCTCTCAATGTTAAAATATCCTTACTAATGCTTGATGGGCAATGGAGTGGCAACTTCAGAGGATTTAACTCACTGATGGTATACCTCCGTCGGATCACTCAAGGGCTGATGAAGGACAGTGTAATTTGGAAGCCAGATCTCATTGGAGTACTCACTAACAAGTCATGCTATAAGGCACTACAGGCTGAGGGAGAAATTGTACCCTGATTCAACCTCCTATGGAAGAACTACTTGAACCTAAAAGCATCAGTATTCACCTGGCTAGTTATCAAGAACAGGATCAGAACTAAAAACAGATGGGTTGACTAATTTGACCCTATATGTGTGTTATGCAAAGAAGCTAAAGAAGACAGAGAACACTTGTTCTTCCAATGCAGATACTCTAAGGCTATCTAGAGCAGAATCTTAGATTTGCTAGCAGCTTTTTGTTCTTCTTATGATTGGCTTTTAACTCTAAATTGGATTACACGTAAAACTAGAAATAGATGAAACTTGTAACTTTGGAATTAGAAATGGTTGCAAAAGTTTTTAATTTTCTGTTCCTATTGTAATGTTGGTATAGCTTGGCTATAGTTAATGGAAACTTTATTTAATTTCCAAAAAAAGCCTATGCAGTCCATAACAGATCACCTCAACAAAACTTGTAGTTTAACAATTAAGGCAAATAGAGATAATTTCTCGTGGGTGTGAACTAAAACTATAAAACATTAGCAGAATCAAAGTATAAACATGACTAGAAGTACCTGGTCGAGTTTTAAAGGAAAAAACGGGACGATCAAAGCCGCATTGAAGCGGTACAACTTCAGGATGAAGTTCAGAGCTTTTACTATAAGATTCCAGGATTTCCTTAAAATCTAATACCTCTGACAAATCCACTTTCTTTGGCTGCTTTTTCCTGAGAGGAATTGGCTTATCAAATCTAAGCCGTCGTCATATCAATACCAAAGATCAAACAACTTCAGTTCTCATTATAAGGATTGAAACAGACATACTTTTTAGAGTTCCTGGAATCCTTGTCATAGTAGAGCTTGTACTTCTTCTCCGCTCTCTTAAACGCCGTCCGTTCCACTTCATCGGCTGCAGACCTGTCGGGTCCGTACATCTCAACGAGTCAGAAGACGGAACTCCTTTTGCACGACATTCCCTCTTAAAACATCGCCTTTTACACATCAACGACAAGTCGTTTTTCCACTTGTATAGTTGTATCATCATACATTCTGTCTGACCCAAAGGTAGACGGTGCAGCCCTATAGCCCTACTCAGATATATTTTTTTGTTTTATTTTTTATTAATTTTTTAAAAAACAATTTTCAAAATTATATTTTAAAATTTAATTAATTTTATAATGAGTTTTAAACTTTTTATTTTATCAATTCAATTTTGATTTAATTTTTTAAAATATTAAAAAATCTTAACAAAACTAGGGCCAATCTTTATTCTTTAGGCCTTGTTTAACAGGCTGAGACGGCATCTGGTGCGATGCGGACCTTGCGGCACACGAACTCTCTCGTCCACTTTATCCACACCCAGGAGCACCTTTTCATATTTGCTACTTCCACTCCGACCCATTCCACAAAACAAAAGCAAAACAGAAATATCTGGTTCATTGAATGGACAATCTAAAAAGCCACGAGACATTAAAAGAAAAATAGAGAAGGGTTTCTCAGGTAACATAAGCGTAAGGTTAGCAGAAGCTCAATCAAAACAAATAGGCAGGAACAAATGGCTTGCAGGACAGCTTTCCGTTCGGTGTTCGTGACAGAATCATGGAGACCGTCACATCCATACCGAGCTTTTCATTCTCTTCCATCGATAAGGTTTAAATTTTCAAAACGTAAATCCAGTTGTGAGCTCCTCAGGGTTCCAAATTTTCAATTCGGAACACAGGCTCGGCTTAATTGCTTGTATAATAATGGTGCCTCACGATGTGAAAATGACCAAGATCAAGAGCCGCCACAAGAAGCTGTTCTTAAAGCTATTTCAGGTTCGTGTTTGCTTTTTTTTTTTTTGGTTTGGCGGTGGAAAGGGGGTGGTTTGTGGGGGCGGTGTTAATTTCGATATTCAGTTGTGGTTGTTAATTTGTTGTAAGTTTGCAAGATTTTAGTGTTATCCTGTTGGATGTCTGCGTTGAGTTTGTGCATGACGAATGTTCACATTTTACCTTAAACTTAAACCTTTAGCGTAGGACAGAGCAAACCTGTTGAATACGGAGATTGTTATTTTTGGATGAACAATTGGGTTCATCAACCATTAGTCCTGAACAAATTGGATATAACAACATGTATCTTGTGGCATGCACAACACAGGGTAGTGACAGCATGATGGTCTACCCACAAAGTGAGGAACGTGAATCCAATAGCTTTATTGTTGTTGTTGGAACTTGTGTTATCGATTTTGCGAATGTTCACATTTTACCTTAAACTTAAACCTTTAGCGTAGGACAGAGCAAACCTGTTGAATACGGAGATTGTTAGTTTTGGATGAACAATTGGGTTCATCAACCATTAGTCCTGAACAAATTGGATATAACGACATGTATCTCATGGCATGCACAAAACAGGGTACTGACAGCATGATTGTCTACCCACAAAGTGAGGAACGTGAATCCAATAGCTTTATTGTTGTTGTTGGAACTTGTGTTATCGATTTTGCGGGAGTGATATCGTACAATTGGCCTTCCTTTTATATTATATAAATTAGATAATTATTGTTTGACACTTTCTTATGTTTTATGTCCAGAGGTGTCAAAGGCAGAAGGAAGGATTGGACAAACCACGAATGTGGTTATTGGAGGTACAGTCACGGATGATTCTACTAACGAGTGGCTCACTTTAGATCAGAAGGTAACTGTTGTTCACTTCCTTGATTCTTGCTTCCTGCAAATTTGTCATCTCATTTACTTTTGTATGGCTTGAATTTGAGTGCAGATATATTGCTTATGTTAAGTACCAACTTCAGTAGCTTACAAAGATATTGCACAGAAACATCTTTGGACTAATTTCTTTCTCATTCAATCATGATTAGTGAAGCATTATATTGTATTATCAAGGATTCATTTATTCAATGAGTGTGGTTTTTGAATGTCGTGACTTTCCAGGTGAACTCATACCCAACAGTTAGAGGGTTTACAGCAATTGGAACTGGAGGTGATGATTTTGTGCAATCAATGGTTGTTGCCGTTGAATCTGTAATCCAACAACCAATTCCTGAGGTCAGTATTCCTCCTTACCAAACTCACTTCATTTATATGATTCTCTTTGGATCTTTTTGTCTTTATATATGTACAAGTATAATAGATTTGAGAGAACCCTTTTCTATCTCAATAATTTGGCAGTTTTAGGTTTTGTGTGATGTAAACTTATACTTTGTTGCAAGGAAGTCTATGAATACTTAAATAATACCTGATTGTCAAAAAGATGGGGCTATGGTTCAATTCCAAAAAAAAAAAGGGGTTCAGAAAGTAAGTTTCTTGTGTTCTTAAAAAGTCTTGCAACAAATATTCGAGTATTAAAGGGTTGCTGTAGATGAACGCAAATACCTAGTCTTCTGCACTATTGCCTTGCCATTTTGAAAAAAAAAAAATCCAAATCATTGCATCACATAAACTGAAAATGCCATTGGCTTTCAAATAATCATGTCATGTCATGTTTAAACTAAACATAGTACATGAATTTTCCTATAACTGATCACAGTTTGAGAAACTGGAAAATTGCAGTGTGTAACAGATAATGATTTGCTTCAAATGGCCTGGTTTCTCCTAGAAAAGTTTTTGATGATATGGAAGTGAAATTCCTTGCTCCGACAGTTGAATTCACAATTAAGTATTTAATCTTCTGCAATTATAAATTGTATGTTGAAATAAGTAACAGATAATTAATATATTCTGTAGGGGCATGTGAGACAGAAAGTATCATCAAGGGGCAAATATGTGTCTGTCAACATTGGTCCTGTTCAAGTGGTTTCTAGCGAGCAGGTACTGTCTCTCTTTCTCACTCATTCTCTCACTCACTCATAGGCGCACAAGAGGACTATAGAGTATCATTTCCCTTTATTTCAAGCCCGTCACCTTCAGAGTTGGTGAGGAAAAAAGTTCAACGTGAAATTAGACCTCCACTCTTTGTGATTCTTTGTTGTGGCTTACTATTACCCAAAAACTCTTATCCGCATTTATCGTATCTTGTGATACTGTTTCTGTCAGTAACAATGGAGGATAGTTCTTCATGTCATACTTGGTGTTGGTTCCAGGTTCAAGCTGTATATAATGCAATGAGGAGAGATGATCGGATGAAGTACTTTTTGTAGTTAAAGGTTTCTGTTTTTGTATAGAATGCTGATTATATGGGCTTTTGATTGCCCTTTTGCTTTATACATTTCGTTACTATCCCAGTTATATGTTCTTTTGTTAACCCATATTCTTGGAAATCATGATTCAAGATGTCTGTTCCATTATTGACATTTACATCATAATTTAATAGTTACCAATTAGGCAGCAGTTCCGTGTATGTACTTTTCTAATTTTATAAACAGTATAGTTGGCTGTGCATGAGCAACTTGAGGTTCCAAATCTTGTTTTTTGTTTTTTCTTTTGCCTTGTACATTACTTTGGGATACAGGTAGGTAGCTAAGCATAATTGAAAGAGTTATTTATTTGTCCTCAGCACCTCCCTTGCAGCAAGTACTTCCTCTGGTTGTTTTGAATCAAACAGTCGTCGTTCTGGATAATATTATGTATTCTTACCATTGATTAGACTTGAGCAAAAACTATTGCAGCAGTCACGTTGCATAACATTTCATCTTTTGATATAATCCTTGCTACCGCGACTTCCAAGTCTAACGTTGAGTGGAGGGATAATTCAGGGCGGTTAGAACCTGTTAAGTGCATGCTCTTTAAACAATTTACTTTAATAAAATTTATTGTTAAAAATTAATTAATTAATTAGTCGATTTTTTAAATTAATACATTTTTGTAAATTTAAATTAATTAATTAATTTTTATTTAATAATCTTGTTTTAATTAAATTTAAAATTTTTTGGGGTAATATTTTTTAAAAATATTTTAAATTCTTCAATTTTATTTAATCTTTAGTTGATTTTATGATGGTCTAATATAAGTTGAATGTTTTAAATCTTAAATCTTTTGTTTCATCGGTTTAATCTTTGATCCGGTTTTTAAAGCATTGACAAAAATGTAAAATTCTAGCATTAGTTATAATTTAATAAACAATATTATTGATTAGAAAGAATATGCTTTAAGTGTTACTTTGACAAATGTCTTTTTGATCCTAAGTTTTAGGAAATTCGGCTATAGAGCATACTTAAAATGGAGTAATAGAGAAATTATTAGAAATATTTCTTTTTAAAAATTTATATGGTTATAGATTTCTTTCGAATTAAGAATTATTTGTCTTATTTTTTTAAAGATAATTAAAAATTGATTTGATTTGATCAATTTAACTATAAAATTTTTGAATCAGCTAATCTTTCGATTCGGTTTAAGTGTTTTAAAAGTATTCCTATATTAAAAGGATAAATTTTTAAAGTGTTTTAGAAGTATTCCTATATTAAAAGGATAAATTTTGTGGTGTTTTTCTGATCTAGTTTTATTTAGTATTCAATGGGTCAAGAACTGAGTCATTATGACGTAACTAGAGTTTGAAGAAGACTCTTTTCAACAAACGAAAAAATTAATCCAGTTGCAAAGACTTGAACTTTCACCCACATGGGGCGCTTGGTGAGCCTCTACAAACTGAACCAAAGGTAATATCCTAATATTTTATACGTTGAAGTTATATTTGTATAAAACGTTAAACATGAATCAAATTATTTTTTTTTATTCACATAATTAATATGTCTATATTTTTTGTATTATGAATAAAATTTTGGATGAAATATTTTAATGATTA
>JANZXP010000003.1:7387899-7409883 GCA_027576715.1 Erythroxylum flavicans | reverse complement strand
TTATTGGTAATAGGAAAAACTCATATATGTTAATCAATTAAGAAAATTAAGAATGTAAAGAAAATGCTTGGGTTTTGTCCACGTTGTGTATAATTGGTAGCGAAATTGGAGTGATAGGTGACGATAGTTTTGATCGTCGAAAAAAGGTAAAAGGTTTAGTATTGACGATAATTTATCAATTTGGTAGCAAAATGTTGTACAATTTACGATGCTATTTTATTTTCGTAGCAAACGTTTAGCATTTGGCAACGAAATGTAGATTCGTCGCCAAATGTGCCGAACGAGAAAGATTAAACAGATGCTAAGATGATGTTGTTCGTTTGACGACAAACGATGACGTCCTAGCGTCTGTTTAAACACAGATGCTAGGCCCTCCCTTCTTTCCCCCCGAACTGGACAACGCTCGAATGAGTCCTTCATTTTTTCAAAACGCCAAAGTTGCCCTATCTTCTCCTCTATCTTGGACAACAGCAAAGAATCTTCTCTATGCGCTTGCCCTCTTCATTTGGTGAGTTGTGTTGATTGGATATTTTGTCGTGTTATTGAAGTCGTATCATGTGTCCGTGTTATGTTTTGAGTTTCTTTTCGATTTTTTTGCGTTTATTGGTTAAGATAATGGTTGAGTTGTGCAGAAGTTGTGTTGTTGTTAAAGAAAGGGAAAACAAATGATAGTTTTGTGTTCTTGAGTTGAAATTTACTTACCCATAAGGTGTTCGACAAAAGTTCTGAACGAGTTTTGAGTTTATAAATATTGTGGTCTTTTTTAATGATGGTATATAAATGCTCATGTTGATTGGTTTGATAAAGCCTAGAGGAATTGAAGAGTGCTATGGAAAACCTTGCTGGAAGATTTTCATAATGATCTTATTATTATCTACTAATTTTATTTGTTCATTTTATCTTTATAATGTTTATAATTTTTTAAATGCAATTTTTACTAGTCCCTTCTGTTTTATCTGCTTACTTTAAACAATGCTTTGAAGATGAAAATTTATTGTATGAAAATACTCACCTTGGATAGTTGCTTTAGTTTTTGACAATAATCTATTAATTTTCAGTGCCTTTAAAGTTAATACTGCTGCAATTATACGTAAGGATCCATCAATCATCCTAACATCAACTATATTCTCCTATTTCACAATTAAAAATGTTAAGCATTAGTTGTTTATTAAAAAGGTCAAAAGTAACTATTAAAATAAAAAAGAAAGGCCATGTTAAATATATGGAATCATTATAACATCGTATGCATTAGTTATACCATCCACTCACATGTTTTATTAGATAACTACATTAACATAGGTTCAGCATCAACATGGAATAAGGGTATACTAAGTCTTAATCTCAAATTTTCAAGAAATATATACAAAAAGAAATAAAAGAAATGAGGAAGATTATTAATACAATTAAAGTGACATGGGATGACTTAAATAGCTAAAGAAAAAAGTTAAGAAACTAAGAATGAGATAGTTTGATTTATTTATGATAGTGAGTTAATCCTTCATGTTGATTTCTCTGGATGAAGATAATGATAGTGATTGTACTTATAGCTTACAAAAAATGAAAAATGTTAACTAAAGGAATAAATAAAATTTCAAAATTTAAAATTTATGGTCACTTCTTGAATGTATACATCTATGAAAATGTACTTCTTGAATGTATACATCTATAGGTTAAAATGATTGTTTGGTGTGGGAGAAATCTCTTCACTTTTAAAATACTCCAAGGATAAGAGTGTGACAGGATTATATTCTACAAGCTAACACACTGTAAGAAAGGTCAAGGCTAAACTTCTGAAAAGGCACAAAGTAATTATGTAAGTACAAACAAATTAATATTACAATTTATTTTTGAATGTAATATTAAGTAATAATTTTTTAGTTAACTCAATTTTATACTTTAAATTGTAGGACAAGATGCAGGAGTTGTTGCAGACATCATTGTCTGAGGGGAATCAACCTATTGTCGATGACATTTGCAATAATGTCCTTGGTATAAGATCGGGCTATATCAAAGGTCTTGGGTATGTGCCTAAGCCTGTTGGTGCATCTTCATGACAACCAACATATGTCTCAATACTTCAAGAGGAGAACTGGGCACTGAAGACTATGTTACAATGTAAGGAAGAGAAGTTAGATCGTAATGTAAAAGAAGTGAACAAGCTTAAAAAGATGGTCAAACAATTACTAGGCTCAAACTATGCCAATAGTAGTGATGACGATGAGGAGTCTTAGTTTGTATATGAACTGTAACTATTTTTCTATAAAATGCATTCCACTTTTAATGTTTCTTTTATTTTAATTTATTATTATTTAAAAAATATGTCACTAACATTAGTTATAAAATGTAACTAATTTATATTTCAAACTGTCTTAAAAATTGTAATAAATTAAATTTAAATTTAAAATAAAATTTTTGTCACTAAAAAAATACCAAAGAAAAATCGTCACAAAATGTTATTACCTACGTTTACAAAAACGTCTATAAAAACATTTACCTACAATAAGAAATTAGTAGCTAAAATTATTCTACTACAAAAACAGAATCGTCACTAACAAGTATTAGCTATCAAAACAAAATCGTCACAAAATGTTGTTACTTACGTTTACAAGAATGTCTCTAAAAACATTTACCTACAACAAACAATTAGTAGCTAAAACAATTCTTCTACAAAAAAATCGTCAGTAAAAATAATTACCTACGACTACGGTTTAGTAAGTAAAAACTTTTATCTACGAAACATATACGTCGTAAAATCCTATATATGACGTTCTTCATTCTTGTTGGTTATATGTTTTACCGATGAAATTATTGTGTATCCAAAACCTTTTTGTGACGATTTCAAGAAAACATCACAGATATTGTTTTGCTATCAGGATTCAGTTATTAGGGTGATGATTATTTTTTGTAGCAAATTAATATTTGCGATGATTTTTTAATATTTAATGACGTTTGGTTTTGTTGCTAATAAGCTTATCTATTGTAATGTTAGGATCAATTTGGTGACATCCCTGTTAGGCTACTTGATATACCTTTTACGTTGGATACCTCATGATGGTGCGAAGGCAGACAAAAATTAGATTTCTAAATATATTAGCTTGTCACTTACATGAAGTACCCATTACAAGTAGTTTCCTCCTCGGTTACCTTCCCACTTGTACAAACGAATTGTTGCTGATATGTAATTTCTGGTATCTTGTTTGAACATATTATTTGTAGGTTTTGGCTTTGGAACTTTAAAAAACACTAATCAAACAAATTTCTTAGGTTAAAAGGATGATCAAATAAAATATTATATGCCTCGAAACAAGAACAGTCTTTGTTGGTTATTTATTAACAACTATTTAGTGAGTGAGTCATAATGCTTTTCCTTTTCTGTTTTCCCCTCATTTTTTCAGTTTCCTTCATTAAGATTTCCATTACAATAGAAAGTTTCTGGTGTTAGCTTATTAAGTCCTTCATGAACTCCTTAATAGGTCATCTGCATCAAAAGATGACAAAAAGTCTGGGCAACGTTAATGGGTCAGTTCCAGTTTGGCTAGACTTGAACTTTAAGTATTTAACATGATTGAATTTGAGCGACAACTTTTTTAGATCCAATCAATAACTCAACTAGTCACAAAACACTATCTATAACAAAATAACTCGAGATCAACCAATTTATCAAGAGTATGACCTGTTAGAATATATTTTATAAGGCTACAATAAATTGTTGTTTTGGTTTTATTAAAAACAGGCTAATGATATGATCCCTATTGAGATGCCTATGGTCCATTAATATTATGATCCTAATTGGACTTAAACACTTTATATCGTTTATGTGATTAATGGTGTAGGCCTAACCTTACGGCCCATAATGGGTAAGCTTAGGGTTACTATCTGTGCCTAGGTTCCCACTGCACTCCCTATATATACACATGTATAGTCTCTCATGAGTCTATTGATGTATCATTTTTTATTTATCATGCACTGTGTACTGAGAATTTTGCAACAAAAATCACGATTTGGGGGTCTTGAACTTGATTCAAAATTTACCAAATCCACATGAAATCTTAATTGTTTTGTTGATTCATATTTCCTTCATGTTTTTCGGTGATGATATATGTTTAAATTGAAGAAACGTTGAGTTTTAGGGGCTATTTTTCGAAGAACCTGAAACAAAGTTTGAAAATCGATTTCGACCCAGTTTTGATCCATAAAATCATCGCAATTTTTGCAATTTCTTGAGGGCTTTTCATTGAAACAAGATTTAAAAAAGTTTTTGTATGGATTAAGCATAAAAACAAACCAAAAGATAAGGTTTTATTCTAACCGACGACTTGACCCGATTTTCTGTAAGCCGACCTACCAGAGGAAGAAGAAGACGTGTCCTGCACATGCCCACTCTCACTCGTGGCATGTGTAGACGCATGTGGGCCCTACAAAATATGTTTTTGTGCTCTGTTTTTTCTTTTATGCTCCATTTTTTGAGTCTAATTTTTCTATATATTTTTCATAATTTTTCCGCTGCATGTAATATTTTTATAAAAATATTACACTATATAGTATATTTTATGCAATTTCTAGCTTATTTATTTAACCTGATACACTGAAAATTATTATTACCCTATTTTGGATATTTTTACAGTAGTCACTCTCCCTCAATCATATCTTATATGTATTAATTAAATTGTATGTGATATTTGCTTCTTTATTCAACTGTAAGTACAAAACCTTTTTAGAAAGCAATTTAATGTGATCTATGATCAGTTAAGGTGTCTTTTATTGTTACATCTTCTTTTGAACTGAATTATGGTATTGGGCAATATATTTTGATTCCTGTATGAAGAGTTTCATGAATTGCTATGGGTGATTACCACCAAAGTGGGATCAATCATAGTAGTTTGTGAGATTTTTTATAATTTTTCAGGATTGTTTCTTATTAATGCATATAATTGCCTGCCTAAAGGGGGTAGTTGTATGTTTTGGTTGGAAACCTAATTTCAAATAGAGTTACTGAGGATTACAATAGTATTGAGAATCTGTCTGCCTAAAGGGGATGGAATTTCAAGATTAGTGTACCCTCATTTTCATTGCTCATCTTTAAGGTTATGATTTTGGTTGGACATTCTGCCCAAAGGGGAATGTGTAATTCTTAGTTGGGCCTCACTATTATTTTTATGCCCTTATTATTGTTATTAATACATTCTGTTTTGTCTTACACAATTTCCTTCGCTATGAATAATAGTCAAGTGTCCGTAGAAATTTTAAATGACTCAAATTACAAGAAATGGAGGCAGGACATAGAATTTTCCTTAAGAATAGCTGATCTAGACATGGCACTAAGGGAAGGCATACATGTCTTACTTGATGAAGGAAGCACACCTAAACAAAGAGAGAGTCTAGCTAAGTGGGAGAAATGTAACCGACTTAGCTTGGTTGCAATTAAGAGGACCATTGTTGAACACCTATTGAGTGGGTTGCCCGACACAGCATCTGTTAAGGATTTTCTCACTGCCATAGGAGATAGATACCAGATATCTAATAATGATGAGTCTGAATATTTAATGAAAGAGTTGATGGGTATGAGGTATGACCATAACGGGGGTGTTAAGGAATTTATTCTAAGAATGGTTCACCTTCAAACCAAACTGAAAGCCCAATTCATTGACCTGAATGAAAATTTCATTGCTCACCATGCCTTAAACTGTCTCCTTATTGAATTTACTGAAATCAAAACAGCATATAATAATACCATTAGTGAGAAGTGGAGTGTTAATGACCTTATTACCAAATATGTGGCCGAGGAAGAGAAACTTAGGAAAGAAAAGAGTGATTTAACCCTCCTGACCATTCATGCTAAACCCCATTATGGCAAGAGTCATATGAAACATAAGAAATACTCTTATAGTGCTCATAACAAAAATGAAGACTACAAGAAATTTGGGAATACTCATTATTATAATGATGGAGGTCCTAGGCAAACTACCTTTAAAAAAGGCCCTTGGTGTGTCTTTTGTAAGGTCAAAGATCCATTTTATGGGTCGCGGGTCAAAACACGGGTCGCGATCAAAATCTTTGTATTTTGGTTCATTTTTCATGCTTAATCCGTACATAAAATTGTTTAAATCTAGTTTCAATGAAAAGCCCTCAAGAAATTGCAAGTTTCGTGATGATTTTATGGATCAAACTGGGTCAAAATCGGTTTTAAAAATTCAAAATGGGTTCTTCGAAAAACAGCCCCGAAAACTCAGTTTTTCTTCAATTTAAACACATATCATCAACGAAAAACATGAAGGAAACATGAATCAACAAAGCAATTAAGATTTCATGTGGATTTGGAAAATTTTGAATCAGGTTCAAGAACCCCAAATCATGATTTTTGTTACAAAATTCTCAGTACACAGTGCATGAAAAATCAAAAAAACATATATCAATAGACTCTTGAGATTAAGATCTACAAAAGCCCTAAGGTTTTAGGGATCAATTTTACGAACTTACATTAACACAAAAATGACACATATGATCATATAAAACTGCAAATTATGATCCTAATTCTCAATCATCAACAATAATTATCAGATTCCTTATCACATAATTCCTAGGCTCTGATACCAAATGTAAGAAACAAAAATTGTGAATCAATTACGTGATAGGGAACACAGATACTTACGTGTTGGAGACATAATCATTAAATTGTGATAGCACCGTGCAAGTGTTTGGTGACGGCTAGGGCTTCCACCACAACTCCGATCTCTTTAGAAAATACAGTTCTTAATGGGGCAAACTGTAGAGAGATTATACATGTGTATATATAGGGAGTGTAGTGGGGACCTAGCCACAAATAATAACCCTAGGCTTGCCCATCATGGGTCTTAGGGTTAGGCTTACACCATTAATCACATTAACGATATAAAGTGCTTAAGTTCAATAGGGATCACAATATTAGTGGATCATAGGGATCTCAATAGGGATTATATCATTAGCCTGTTTTTAATAAAACTAAAACCACAATTGATTATAGCCCACAAAATACATTCTAACACTTGTATCTAGGTCATGATCATCATGCTTTAGATGAATTTGTTGTAAAGGATGAAACTGATGAATTTCTCTGGATTGTTATTGCCTTCCTTTTTATCAGAGTTTTGCCAGCTTTTTTCGATCATAGGCTTTATCCTCACTATCTGTTTCATTATAGTCTAGAGTAGGACATGTCTCACAATCTGGCTCACACACAGATAGATCAATAACCCATATAGAATGTCCTCGATGATGGCTAATATACACAGGTTGGCCATCAGATTTTACATAGTGGATTAGAGGTCCACTCTCTGTTGTAGACATTCTTGAAATGATTCCAACCATTAGCAAGGTGATGTATCCAATTAGGGCAAACACTCAACAAATACTAGTTACGGAGTATTCTCCTAAAAGAACAGAAAGCTCGGTCTTTCATCATCGTTCACTATCCTAATAGCATGACTAAAAATGTTTATATTTATACTATTAATCATTTTCAAGTTTGGAAGACATTCGTTGACTAGCTTAAAAACCATACAGACATAATGTGTGATCTTTACCACTTTCTTGATCACCTTAGTCACCATCTGAAATACAATAAGCCTACCACAGGTACATCTCTAGGCCCATACCCTGGAGACTTTGCTTTACTAGAGCCCATTTAACCAACTGTTGGATATTCATCTTCTAGTGACCAATTTGCTCACATCGGTTTTAGCGTCATGGCATGATAGCTACCATGTCCACTGCATATGAACCCAAGTAGACTTATGATGGAGAAAGTTCCATTGCTCAAAAGTCCAAAGAAGAGCCTAAATCCATTCTAAACTATTTTCAAGACGCTCGAGATCTATCGCCCATAGTTTAGACAAATGTTGAAATAGCCAATTTCATTAAAGAAATGGAAATTTTGGATGATAACTTGTCTATATCTGATGATGATAGTAGACCATTATCCTTATCTGCACCACCCTATTGAGAGATTCTATATTATCTTTTAGAAATATTATTGGGACCTAGTGTTTCATAATAATTTTTAACTTTACCATGCACTTTTGTATCTTAGTTTACATTATTGTATTATATAGGATTATTTAAAAGTTGTTTGTCTTGTTCTCCCTTGCTTAACCTGTAAAAGTAAAGCTTCTCTTCCCTTATAAGCACGTTTTATTCCCACATATTTCCATCAATAATATGAAGTTTATTTTCTATCTTATGACTTTCTTCTAAGTTTTCTCTCTCATGAAAGCTTGATTCTTGAATAATGTAGTTTAAGTTATATAGAAAGATAAGTATGTTCTACACTTGCCTTTCAAATAGGGTTTGATCATAAGCTCGGTCTACTATCATATACAAAGCATCAGAAATTGAGTTTGGAAAGTTGAGATCTACAATATGATTTTACAGATGTTAAATCATTTGATGGTGTAAGGTGGCCATAATTGTTGTAGAATCTTACTCTGCTCCAATAATTTGAACTTGGGAGTTGGACCTATAGCCTTTCAGACAAGGTGGGATCTTCTAGTCAGATGTTAAAATCAAGAGCAATTGTGAGGATAGCACTTCCATTGATCAAATGGTTCAACTTGATGTTGATATAAAAAGATACATTAATACTCAATATTTTGGACCATGAAGCTTAGTATCAATTCGGTGAAGAACTTTATTTTGAGAAACAAAATTATTGGTTTGCCAATTGAGTACTTCGTCAATGAGATTTGAATTAAAAGGACCATGAGAAGTAATTCCTGTAGTACGTATGTAAGGGTTAGGAATAACACTATTCATGTCATTTTTTGGTCTTTTCATGGAGAAAATTCTTCCTAATAAGGTCGCATCATCATGCATGAGATAGGTGTAAAAGTAGCAACATGAATAAAGGGTATAATGGGCACAATTTTGTTTAGGATTTTAATTGGAAGGAACAAATGTTCCTTTCCAATAGCTATGAAAAGTTCATAAAGATTCTCAGTATGTGTCTACAATGTTTTCCTAAAATATATAAGCTAAAAGCAAATTTTAAACGTCAACATTCACAACAAAATATAGAATAGATTCTAACGTTTCGAAGCATTCAAATTGAACCTCAATGTTATTTAGTACTTGTCCATAATGTTTTCCCAAAGTATATACTTCTCTTTGTCTCCGCACAAGAACAAGAATGTATCTTCCTTTATCTTTTAGATCGGAAACAACGGTTGGTAGGCACCTGCGCATTTTTCCTGTGAAAACAATGAGATGCGTATCAAGCGCAAGTTGAATACTTCGGTTTCGTTGGACACTGCAAGATAATAGCTTACCTTGAAACCTAAACTGCTAAAGCATCTCCGCATAATCTTGGCTTACATTACAAGAAATGATAGTGACATTCTCGTAAACATATTTCAAGGTGGTTTAATTGAATTGAACTCTAATATTCAATAATCTAAAGTTGATAACGTAGAAAGTTATGATGCTAAATTCAGATCTTAGTTCTCTACCTGACGAAAAACATGAATAGATGTACTACTTAAAACTTTCCGAGCCCTTTTGAGTACTAGAGTTCCAAAACTCTGTCCAAACATTATTTATCTGAAATTAGCTTACAATAATATGATACGAATACGATAGGGACGTTAGAGACAAAGGCGTCTAATTCAATGCAGAGATATTACCAACATGGGACACTCTTTTGTGTGCAAATTATACCCGTAATTAAATAAATATAGAATTTGATTTGATGATTAAATACTTGAATTGCTTATGTCTTAAATCATTTATTAAAATCAGGTCAATTATAATTTAATTGCAGTAGGTATAGGTTAGGTAACAAAATCACCCATTGTATTATATTATTGTTTTGGTTGAGGTGTAACCATCTACGTTACTTAACTGCCTATATCTATTTTCTTCCGCGAAAAGGTCCCCTTCTTGATTATAACTTGTAAGCATCTATCATTTTAATATTACATTGAAGTGACTTTTCTATCGGGAATCACTTAAAAACCCTTTTTCAATTTTTCATGAACCCGGGACCATCTCTAGGCTCAGAACTCAGAAGTGTCTGTGACATCGTAACACGACGATGGTATTCATATCACTGCAGACCAGGGCTTCGGAGGCCTACACTTCTGGTACAATTGTTTGGGCCATAACCCACCATAGCTTAAGGAAACGTGGATCATTGACATAATTGACGTATTTAAAATTGATGAAAGATACACAATACTTTTTATGTTTATTCATTTAAGAAATTATAAATTATAAAATATTTTATTAATTGTTATCAAATTATTTTAACAAAATTAATTATATCTCGTAAAAACTTTATTAAGGTCTTATAACTGAAACACATACATCGTAAGTCATTAAATAAGTCGACTCTATCAACTTTCAAAAAGCTTACTAGTGTTGACTTTGACTTGATTTATTAATTGAATCAAAATTAATTAATTATGGACAAAAATCCTGGAGTCTTATACACATTCTAAATGTGTCTAATAAAAAAATTCCAGAAACTAATTCCTAGGAATTATTTATTAAGTAAGTGGAATTAGCCAGCATATCACATGTCTATGAAACTTGTCATCTTACTTCTAACACTAGTCATACTCTACATCATGCATGCATAAGATAATCACTTTAACAACAAGCGTTATGCATCTCATACATATGACAATATCTTATCTTGCATGTGCATGTAGAAAATTCATACAAACAATGGAATTTATAAGCATGCATGTTCATCATATTTCCAGAATTTCCTAGAACTTCATACATGCATCAGGCTGAAACTAAATTCGTAATAAAATAGAAAATGACATTAAATTGCATTTTCCTTTAACATAAACATAACATTACACCTTATAAACATTTCTATGAAAAAAATCAAAAAAATTCTAGAATTATTAAGAGATTTTCAAAATCAATACATGCCTTCAGTTTTTCAGAAATTCCCAGAAACCAACATATGAACAGATTGGATATTAATTCTAAATAAATTTGCAAATGAAAAATAGCAAATGACAGTCAATTGCAATTTTCTTTGATAGAAACATAACATAACATAACATCTTACAAACATTTATGTGAAAGAAAATTAAAAAAAATTCTACAATTTATATGAATTATTTGAAATCAACATGTATGTCAGTTACAACCCAGCAAACACTTTGCACATGTTTAATACATCATCTATTATATGCATAAACTTGCTCTGATACCACTGTTGAAGAAGCCATGGATTCATGCATCACATGCATGACAATGCAGCGAAAGTGTCGGAATCTAATTCCAACCACATGAAATCCCCAAAACTTTCAGAAACTCAAATGCATGCATACTCATAATATATGAACATGAAATTTCAATACATGTATCTTTTAATTCTCCTCCTTTCTTGATTCTTTTCCTTGTTTGGGTTGTTGCAAACACCAAACTCTTCTTTGATCACCCAAGAACACGTAAAGATGAAGAAGAAACAATGTGTAAGGGTAGTTTGAGCACCAAACTATGTTGCATGTAATTTGATTCATGCAACAATAGCATAAATTGCATGAACAAGACTCAAGACATTTCTATCTCACTTTAGAACACTTCTAGACCCCCTATGATCTCACTTTGAGTGTGTTAGAACTGGTTAGCCTCCTTTTGTACATAAGTGAAGAACTCACTTATGTACATTTATTGAGCGTTCGGCCACAATCGTGGCCTATGAGACACGATCATAGCCTACTTAAAAATAATCATACACACTTTATTTTTCATCCGATCTTTTATGTGTGTGACCTTTAAGTTTTCGGTTATTTTAGGCATTTGAATTAACTCTTAATTCGAGTAAAACATGGATGGTTTCATGATGTCAATTTACCAGCATATGAGTGGATTAGCACACGAACTCTTCGATAGTTAATTATCCAACTTACGAACCTTTTCATAGACAATTACCTTGCAATTTGTCGTTTCACCATACTATACCCCTCTTAGTTTGAAGTATGGGCTATATGTCAACTCCCACTAGACTGACTACGTCACGTCTAGTCCAAGTAATGTTAGTTCTTGTCCTGGGATCTCATTACTGTATGTGTCATTGAAGACTCTCTTATTGACAGATAATTGCTCTGGCCAAAGATTCCTGAGTAATGACCCCGACAAGAGGTCGTGGGTATCATCTTCTTCTATCAAGAGTGGTGAATCCTTTATTGGCTACCTAATTACCTTTGAATACCAATAGATGTACCCAATCACCACTCTACGAGATTCCTCGTTTTGAGGCAATAAGAAATGATGTCAAAGCACGGGATCAATATCCAAGATATCCTTGAGTAGTTCAAGTCTAAGGATATTTGCACCATTATTATGATGAGATTAATCATTAACATTTAATAGATCATCCATATGATAATCTCATAGCGGGTCATCCGATGTACTTACTACTCTTAATAAGCATCAATATGTTAACTCTAAACATCTCATGCTTACAGTTTGTGAGATCCACTACTTGATCAAATTAAGGAGTATAACATGTGCTAGTCTATTCAGATTGATAATGTCCTGTCTTATTAATCCTATGACTAGGAATAATTTAGATACTAACATAATTGCACATGATAGGATCTCATCATGACTTTCTTCATACTATGTATTGTATTTGGACTTCATTAATTCGATTTAAGATCGACATCAATTCATAAATAAACGAACGTCAAATTAATGAAAATTAACTTTCGCTTTATTAATCAAAATAAAGTTTATATAAAAGTGCTAAAGGTGATTATCTTTAGAGCACTACTCTAACAGAAACCTTATAATTATGTGACGTTGCTTCTAGTACATGATTGCAACTTTCACATAGCGTAGTAGGATTCAGATAGATATTAAAAATAATAATTTTGTGTCATCATAGTTCCATCATTTCAAAGTGAATATTTTGGAAATATCATAGTCGATTAAAAAGTATATTGTGAATCTCAATATTTATATCAAAATATAACTTAAATCTTACCATTTTAAAGCATTCAATTTAAATTCTAACATTTTTTAAAAATTTTAAATAAATCTTAATTAGATGAAAATTCAATGGGTGAACATCCGTTAGTTAAATGATACATTAACACTGGTATGATATTATTTATTATTTTTTAACGAGAGAGTGAGATTCTCTTAATGAAGGCCTTGAGTCTTTTAGTCTTTTCTATATCCCTTTATAACTTATAAGCCTTAAACCTAAAGTTTTTGAACAACCACAAATTGGGGAAAGCTTAAAAAATGGTGTGGTTATGCCCATTTTTTATCTTCGCTGTCGTCATCGTTCTCCCTTCTCCATTGCCATCTCCATCTTCTCCCGGGGAGCTTAGAAATAATTCAAAATGTCTCCACACACCTTTTCTCCTGGATATTTATAAGCACTTTTTCGTTTAACCAAAGAAAACCATATTGTGCGTTATCCTCTAGGCTATGTTTGGTTGGAAGTTTATTAATAAAATAGAATGAAATGTAATATAATGAAATGTTGTCTAGAAGGAAGGTTTACAATGGAATGAAATAAAAGAGAAGTGTTTCATATTACATTTCATTCCATCCTAAACAGTAAAAATAAGAAACCTCCGATTTGAGAGAGTTTAAGATGGACTGTAAAATGATAAGTAACTTTTTTCTAAATTACATTATAGACCCTTCTTCTAAACAACATTTCATTATATTACATTATGAACTCTTTCATCCTTCCTAAATAAAAATTTTCTAATATTACATTCGTTTATATTTTATTTCATTATAAAGCATTCAATTATATTAAAAACCTTACCAAACATAACCTTACATAATTTTGACTTTTCTCCCTTATCTTATTGTATGACCTCTATCGTGCCTTCCATATTGTAAAAGTCACTAATCTCAAGATCCCAATTTTTTGTTTTTATTTGAAAAAACATGAACAAAAAATAACGACAAGAAATACAAAAGTAAAATTAAATAGAAAATCTCAGCTTTTTGAATTAATATTTAACAAGTTTTTAAAGAATAGTAATTACTATTTTTAAGTGTTAGTAAATAAATTATTAAATATAGATAATATATTTTAATTAATTATTTCAAATTAAATACAATTTTGAAATGAACCTATTTCCACTTCCAATCAAACACATTTAAAGTTCTTATTATACAAGTGAGTAAGAGTAACCCATATTATGATATTTGGTAACTTCTACGATATCTCTTTTTTTGTAAGGTATGATTACGCGTTTGTCTTTGGGTTGGTTTATCGAAAAGCGTTTTTCATTAAAATTACAAAAGATAGGTTATCATTTACTACTCCATTAGTAGGAAGAAACCTGTTGAACGGATATCACAATACCAAGTGAGAATCGGACGATTCAGAATGGAGGCGGAACAATCAAGGCCATGCATTAGAATTCGGCATTAAAACATAGCATCACTGCTACGTGGATAGTTCTGTGACACGTGGTTTGTCTAAGGCTGAACCTTATTAAAGGCAAAGATAGTGTTGGCTGCCGACTGGACAGCTGGGTCACTATGGGACTTTACTACGGTCCAACTGCTCAATAAGCACCTCCATTAATGTTCTCACTGCCTGTTTGATTTGGCGTCTGCAACTCAGATCTACACCGTTGATCTCAAATATTGTGGGCGGTTGCTCCCAGCTTGGACGGTCAAGATGCATAATCCGGCCTTATTCCATCTTTCTCGTTTTCTCATATATCTATCAACCGTTGTTTGTTATATTATATAGTAGAGCTTCCAATTCGTAACCTTGCACTGAAGATGATCGGAGGGCGGGTCTGGGATTGTCTCTTGCTCTTGTGGTTTGTGTGGAGTAATTCGGGTTTTGTAGTGGTTAGTGGGGAGAGCTTAAGCCAGGAGTGTCAGGATGATTTCCAGAAGGTCATGAAGTGCATGAACTATGCCACGGGGAAAGCCGATACGCCGACAAAGGATTGTTGCAGTGCTGTGCAAGAAGTGAAAGGAAGCGATGCCAAGTGCTTGTGTTATATTATGCAGCAGACTCATAGTGGATCTGGAAACTCGCAGTTGAGAAGTTTGGGTATTCAGGAGGCCAGACTTCTTCAGCTACCTTCTGCTTGCCAACTTCAAAATGCTACTGTCAGCTACTGCCCTAGTGAGTTCATGACTTTCATATCTATGTTTATGTGGTTGTTTGTTGAGGGTAGATTGATGCATGATGTTGAGTTCTTGATCTCCTTTCTGCATTATATAACGTTCTTCACTACAACTTGGTATCATCGATCTACTTATGGTGCTGTCGAATGCGCCAATATTGTTTTTCTTGCTGGGTTACCCAAAAGAATTAAGAAAATAGATAACGTTTTCTGTTCTATCATTTTCGAATAGGAGTACTACTACTAATGATGATTTATAAGCCAGGTTAAGAGATGTCCTGGATCCAAGTTTTCTTACACAAGCTAACTTAAACTGAAAACCTCATCGAATGTTAAGTCAAGATCAATATTTGCAAGAGAGTAGAATCGTTACATATACATCATCCACTCGGAGTGTATCAAGTTGGAAACTTAACTTTAGAAGTACTTGAGCATGATTGATGTACGTAAGGCTATTCGTTTTAGTACAGTTACAGTTCAATACAAGAATCTCACACATGGTTGTTTTGCTTCTTGCCAGAACTTCTAGGCTTGCCTCCCAACTCCCCTGATGCTGCGATTTTTACGAATGCTTCGACAACAGCAGCTCCTAATACAACCACAACGGCAGCGCCAGAGAAAAGTGGCGATTCCGGTGGCAGCAACCGTAGACATCTCTTTTCTGGTCCTTTGGTGATTACTGTGGCCATCCTTATCTATGCGTTCCCTGACGTACCTGCTATGTCGGATTACTAGTTATCGAATGGGATGTCTCGTTTGCAGTTCATTTTGATTTCTCAAGGACATGTTTATTTGCATCTACCTGTAATCTCTACTACCATGACTTCTCGATAGAGTCTACTTGGTAACCTTCAAGCTTTCACATTGGCATGCAAATCCTGAAACTGTTCCCTAGAAAATTGAAACTGAAAACTTCTGGGTGCACAGCCCGTGAGCATCTCTGGCCTGAACTAAACTGAGTTCATCTTGGCAAATAAAACTTTGTGTCGCATTTCCATGTCTGGAAAAGATGTAAGAGCTTATGCTAATTCATCCTAAAAGTCTCATCTAACTGAGTTGCTTAAATGGACAACAATCAACACAACCACTCACAGCTATAGATGCACAAAGCGTATCTTATGAGCACCATGATCGAGTTTCATTAGAATCATACCTCCCTGAACGTCCTATATTCTGTGTGTAATCTATAATAACGTTCAACTCATATTCTTCCAAGTACCAGAACCGCTTCCTACCGGTCATAGGTAGCACTGGAATTCCTATCTTATGAAATCTCAGACTACTGGAGAACAACCATCCATTCGCTATCAGCTCCAGAACAATTTGGGGCCATAATCAGTTTAGCTGATATCAGATAATTGATATTACAGGCATCCCAATCATCTCCATCCGATATAAACATATGAAAAATCCCGTAAAAGAAAAAAGAACCTAAGAATATGAATTATTGACAAGTAAAGATCCCCACTCTCAGCATCTAGAAGATAGTTTCTCTATTATCACACTGATATTGTCAGCTTCGTAATTCAGGATCAACGCCAATAGTCTTCTGATGTAAGTGTGAGACCATCTTGTTCTCATTACAAGAAACAGCTTCAGCAAAGCTCTTAGACAATTTCTTTACGAAGTCAGTAGACCGCGAAACAGGATTTTGTCCTTTAACTGCACTTGACAGCAGGGTTTTTTGCTGTTTTGACTTCTTTGCCTGTATTGCTTTCTGTCTTTCTTCATAGAACAGAAAATCATCCAGGATTGAAGAATGGCTTTCATAGTTTTTAAAAATGTTCAACATCTCAATACCCTGTTTTAGTTCCACCTGTAAAATTTAGAGTACCATGGATTACATGCCGCATGCACAAATGAGTGATCTAAGCTAGTGAAGTAAAAGGAAGAAAACACAAATATTACGGGTTTCAATACCACTGACTGCAAGATACAAGGTTCTTCATACTAGCATACTTAGTATCCATCCAAAGAGATACTGAGTCAAAAATTTAGAGGAAGTGACTGCCGAATAGAGCAAACTCAAGCAAAAACGCCGTAAGGCAAATATTCATCATCTGAGTTCAGTGTAGAAATACCTATTTAAAGAAGCTCACTAAATCCGCAAAGAGGAACCAAAATTTGAACACAGGACATCAGGAACTCTTTTAGAGAAAAAGCCCAGCAATAAGCTATTGCTTATGCGTCCCCATAATTCATGGTACCGGAAAAAGATGATGGCGTAGAAATGAACTTTTACCTCTTGAGTGTCTCTGCTGTTAGTAACTGGCTTCTTGTCATTATTTTCGAGAACAATATGCCGAAATTGACTGTTGGGTACGTCTTTAATGATCTGCCACCTGACAGGGAACTGTCCAGACCACTTATCTTGCTGCCAGTAATCCACACTTTTGTCAAAGTCCACAGGTCCAACCATCTCAGCCACTCCGCAGAACTGCGCACTGGCATTCACCTGCGTAAGGTTTAATGAGACACGAACAAAGTGATAAATAGGATTTCCCCATCATTGTATACAGAACATGCTTAGTGAAACAACATTAAAAATGTATTAGAACAACCGGAAATAGTTGGTCAGCAAGCCCATCAATCTCTTGTTTTTGTGCGGGAAACTAATCACTCTGATATGGTAACTGCTAAACTAGGGGAACCAGAAGTCTGTAATCTCGGTAGGCTTTTTGCTTTCATGGACCATACTTAGTAATCTAGTTCCTCAATAAGTTTCCATCATATTTTAAGAATCAGGAGTTTCCTCAACATGTTGCTTACGCCATTTTTTGTCCTTTTCGATTGGCTTTACACTAGTTTCGTTCTTCTCCTCATTTTATCACTCTTGAGGATTTAATTGCAAAGTAAGTCCGGGCAATTTCTGCATTCATGAGGCCATGCACCGACTACAGCATGAAAACTAACCCTGTGAAGAAGTCCGGCACTCAGCTCTCAGGGAAAGAAAAGAAAGATGATCACATTCTCAATCAAGTATCGAATAAACATAATGATCTCGGGTTTAGATCCTCTGCTCTATAAGTCTGTTTTAACCTTGTTTCTACTCATAACGACGTTTTATGTCTATTTAAAACAGGCTTATAAAAACAGAGGACTTCATGCCAATGATCTCTACCAAGTAGCCACTTCATTTACTGTATTACCAAGAGTTAATCCTCTCCATTTATGATGCTTATAATAATCATCTCTACAAGTAGCCACATCATTTACTGTATTACCAAGAATTTCATCCTCTCCATTTATGATGCTTATAGCAGTCAACAGTCTATTCACATCAACTGATTTGACATTTCAGTTATACAAAAGTAAGACAAGTAGATATAGTGGATTACCGAAAATAGAAGAAAGACTGGGAATGTTTCATGCTTCTCCCTTGCTTCGCGGTAAGCAGCATCTAACTTCCTGTTACCGTTCTGGGTGCTAGCCCAAACACCATATTTTATGCTCTTATGAACATTATCTTCGCTGTACGATTTTATTACAAAGAACTTCGCGTCCTTGTACACAGTTACAAACTCTGCTTGATTATAAGACTTTGTAACATGAGAAACTGCAGCTCCACAATCATCCACATCTGACCTATTTGCCTTTGTCTGACTTCTTGGTTTTAGTGCCCTAGGTCCCCTATTCCACTCTCCTATGGTATCCAGTGAATTTGCGCAATTGCATGAAAAGCCATTGCACCTATGCTGTTGCCTTGCTTCATCGAGTGAGGGCCAGTTCTGCCCATCAGTTCCTCTAGTTGAAGAGGACTCCACTTGATATCTAGGGCTTCCATCAATTGGATTTCGAGTGTAGCTCTTATATCGGGAGTCTAAATGTGATCCAAAACCATAAAATGAATCCTTTTGTTGAGAGGCCTGCAAGGATTATTGTTTGATTATATATAATCATCTTCATTATAATCAAACGTAAATTCCACAATGTTTGAAACACAATGATCCATGTCTGCTGCTTTGTGCTTCTTTTAACCAAGTAAATAATGTAACAAGTAATCAAACGTTTCTGAATTGCATGACAAGGATCCCTTGATTATTTACGGTGAATATCTGCAGCGTATGAAACGAAAACAAAACAATACTTGTCCGTATCAAATCCGTTCATGAACCAAAATCCACAAAAAGTGTGTGTGAGCATCTTGACATTCATGAACATATATCAGGCGAATATATGCACACATACATAAGGATATAGAAAAACATATATTTTCAACTGACACTAAAATCCACTTCCTACATGATCTTGCAAACCTAAATATCATTTGCATGGAAGAGTCTGAATTTTCATGAGAATACGCAAGGCCTATAAACAATCATCTGTCAAATGCGTTTGAATTAATTATGAATCTTTAACAGGATCAAGTGACATAGCTAAATCAGAAAGCACAAAGATTGTTCGCTTTCAAACACATACTTGCTAGTAATAAATTCAAGTGAAGAGCAAGTCATGGAGCCTTATAAGCATAAAAGGTTGTTGCTAACCTTCAGTAATCAATCAACTGTAAAAGGATCTTCTAGCAGAGGAAACTAACCAGTCCAGACAAACCCAGTGAAGCAATTGGTTTTCCAATTGCAGATGATGATGACAAATGCACAAAGGAACTCTTATTGTTCATAGATTTTGGGCAATCCGACCACAATCCACCACTTTCAAATCCCTCAAATCCTTGCTGCAACAAATCCAACTCTCCAGAGTTTGCGGAAAAGTTGCTTCCCCTGCAAAAAGAACCTGGCATGTATCCTGGTCTCGCCCCAAGCATATTGCCATCTACTTGTGGGTCAATGTTGACTGCCAAACTAGTTTGAGGAATTGCATTTTGCAAAGCAGCAAAATGAATTTTTGAAGGACTAACATGTTGATTATAGTGTGAATCCGGATTGGAGAATCCTTGGCCATTGTATGACTGATCATGATCACTTACAAAGGGCAGTGATGTTGAGAAAGGTGCATAAGGTCTTTGTACAATTTCTCGAGTATGGCCATAACCATTGAATAAAGGAGAAAAAGAGTCATTGAAAACACCCTACATCAGATTAAAAAAGTGAATATGGTACCAAAAAAAACAATGAAACTAAAACAGAGAAACTAAAAAGAAAAAACAAGAAGAATTTTTTGTTACACGAGGGTCAATTTCGAGGCCTTGAGCATCAACATCAGGATGACATGTGCCCCATCTCCCAATCACGTCATTATAGCCTGAAAGACAACAAAAACGAAAAGATCAAACCAAATAAGAAACACTCTAAGTGGGCAGATGAAAATGAAGACAACAGAAGATCATCACACATTATAGCCTAAACACTTATTGCTAACAAAAAACGAAATATATAATATACCCCCTTCAATACATTCAAAGACTAACAAAGAGAACAAACTAACCTTCACAATAGATTGAGTGGGCATTAGAGAGACATGCCTTAGAAGAAACATTAACCGTTGAAGAACCAACTCCATTTTCCATCTACGTGCGGAAGAAACATCAATAACATTCTAAGAAGCGGCTAAACATTAAACTCCAATCATCATACATTGAAAACCTCAAAGATTTCAAACATTAAAAGGACAAAAGGAACTATCAGATCATTTAACATATCTGGATCACCTTTCAACCAACGGCACGAAACTGTTCAATGTTTCAGCACTAGCGAGAATGAAAAAGCAAAAGTTAACAATCAATAATAAATCCTTGTCTGCCAACAAATCCAGAGCAACACACAGAGTCCTAAATCGTCTCCATTATCCAAACAAAAATCACAACATCATACAACTTGGAGAAGAAAATGAAACGTGTGCGAATTCACTTTCTCATTTTAACATTCATTTAACGAGGACAACAACGAAATCTGGGTCGGTCGTTGGTTGGCATACTAGCAGTTAAATTAAGCGACAATCAAGTATTGAAGAGCAGGTAAGTTATGTAAAGTTTGGTGGGATTACAGTTTAGCGAGTGCTTGTCTAGATACAAATAGGAGTTTTGGAGGTGATTGGCATTGGTGGGATCAGGGATGTGTAGAACATTGGCTTTTAATTTTTAAACGGGATTCTAAAACTAGAAGAAGGGGACAGTGGCACAAGGAAAGTAATGAAACCCGAGTGTACATGCGGATGCGTAACTGCAAACTTGGCATATTGACACTTGACAAGGCTCCACAGTCCACATGACTTGCCCACCTGCGTCCTGTGGCCATGTATTGTTTCTTTTGCTTTCTTTTATTACCTTCGTGCTTTGTTTCAACTATTAAAAGGCGAGTTTTCTTAGCGGCAGCGATTCTTTTTTAGGAGTGGGTACAAATTACTAGTAAACTCTATATCTTTCAGGAAAAGATCAGAAAAGTTATATTTTCAGTAATTCTTATAATTATTATAAACAATATTGTCTAAATTAATTATGTACACCTTAAATTATTTATTGATGTGAAAAGATATCTTAAATAATGTTAATTATAATAATTATAAAAACTACAAAAATGATATTATTAAATAATTTAAAGAGTATTAGAGCAATTTCAGTTATATTGATTACTAAAATTATGCCTCTTTAATCTTATTATTTTTTATAAACTAAATAATACATTTAATTCAAATAACTCTCATTTTAAAATGTAAAAATATCAAAACACAAAATCACGAATCTAATTTCTTTTAATCATTAAGGGGCGCTTAGTTTATGGAAGATAATGGGAATGAGAATAGGAATGAATATAGGGAGGAATGGGAATGGGTATAATCATTATAATTATGATGGTTGGTTAAGATGAAGGAATGATTACCATTACTATTGATAATGGTTGGTTTGTAAAAAATATTGTAATTAATTAATTACAAAATGAATTATATTTTAATTAATAAATGAATTATATTT
>JANZXP010000003.1:7366707-7380758 GCA_027576715.1 Erythroxylum flavicans | reverse complement strand
CAAAACAGAAGTTTGTTACTTATAACTACCATCCCGCACTGCATACTAGGTGGAAACGAACTCTGTTATTGACAGTCCCCTTCTTTGCCACATCACTTAGAAGCTTCATTTTGGACTTGTGTAGAAATACAGGGGACTCTGGGCTTCTTCTTCCTTTGGTAGACCAATAGTGGCCTATCAGACACCTGTTATTCTTTAGGGCTTCTGACATTAAATTTGCTTTTTCACTTCATTTGATCTCCAGAAATCTGCTGCGAAACCTCTACAACCCCCACTTGGCTATTCTTCTGCAGCTCCTTATGTAGGTGCTGGTGCACCATATATGGGTGTGCCTCCATATGGTTCTTCTCTCTTTAATGGATCGTCGATTCCTCCATATGATGTGCCATTTTCTGGAAGTTCGCCTTATCATTACAATTATGGCAGCCGCATTTCTGCTGGTAGTCCTTATAGACCTCTGCACATGTCTGGACCTCCACCTTATTCTGGATCTATGATGGGAAACGGTACGATACTTTTCACTAGCTTGATGTATAACTTGCTGTTATATAACTGCTAGCTTCGTTTTCTTTGCATATTTTTTTTTCTACTTAATAGAGCCACCAATCTAGTACACTTGTCCAATTGTTTCATTTCTTCTTTGTATGTTCTATGTAAAGTTTTGTTTATTGATCATGAAAGAAAATTTTGTGATTCTTTTCAACATGTAATCTTGTATCTGAACTCGCATCATATGCACAACCTTTTCTTTAGATGCAGTGCACTTATTTCATTTTCTCCTCAATCTAATTGAGAGAATTTCATTGAAGTGAAAAGCTTTCTTATTTTTATTCAGGTGGCATGTATGGTATGCCTCCCTTGATGGATCGCTATGGTTTGGGTATGCCAATGGGGCCTGCTGCATTGGTATTTTAACTTATTTCCATCATTTTTATTTATAATGTATAGATTCATACAGGTCTTTTTGCATTGCTTAATTTGTACACCCAGACCCTGTGCAATGACTATTTATGTTCTGTTGGACTACCTCAACTTTGAATATTGGCAGATATCTTACCAATTTACCCGTCAGTGTTTTGCTTATATCCTGCACTAACTACTAAGTATTTGAAGAAACACTCAACTTTTTGCATGGACATGACTCTGATCCATAAAAGTTGATGGGCCAAGTTCTTTTTCTTAAAATTTTGATTTGTTTTCCATGATTATGAATTTATGAGTTGTCTTTCTTGCTAGGGGCCAAGGCCAGGTTTTTTCCCTGATGAGAAATCCCAGAAAAAAGGTGCAAGCTTATGATAAATTATTCTAATTGTTAGCAAACCCTTGGGAGATTAAGTCATCTAATTTGTCTCCATCTTGATATTGTATTTGCAGATGCTACCCGTGATAATGACTGGACATGTCCAAAATGTGGGAATATCAACTTCTCATTCAGAACTGTTTGTAACATGAGGAAATGCAATACACCGAAGCCTGGAACCCTGGTTTGTGCTGCTTCCATATTGATGATTCATGTTTATATCTGTTGTTGTCACTCCGACAATGATTCTGTTGTTTCAGTGATTCTACTTTATATTGATTAACATGATGATATGAATCAGCTTATCTACTTGTATTGATATAGTATTTATTTATCATCAATCGTTACAATGTAAACTTATTGGTATTTATATTCTTACCTGTGCTGCAGGATGCAAAGTCTGACAAAAACTCCAGTAAGTTTCCCTATGTTCCATTATGTGGAGGGCTACTCTTTCTGAGTACTATACTTACACATTTACTTGCAATGCAGAGCAAAAGATGCCTGAAGGAAGCTGGAAGTGTGAATTGTGTAACAATATAAATTATCCCTTTCGAACCAAGTGCAACAGACAGAATTGTGGTGCTGAGAGACCCCCCGAGTCAAACAAGTCTTCTTCACCAGAAGCAGAGGAGAATGATCAGGTCTGTCAAGTGATCCATTTTGCCTGTACTCCCGTTTGCTATTTGAAAGTGATAGCATCAATTACTTTTGTACACTTAAAAAATTCAATGAGCATTGGTTTTAAGGTCATTTATTCAAATGTAACCCTACCGTCTTTTTTACTTAATTTTTATTTTTTACTCTTCCTTAGTCTATTTGTAGATTCTGCAATATGTGCTGTTAGTTCTTCATTATTTTTGTGTTTTGCAACAATTGATTTGCAATTGTCTACTGTTCCAGTGAGTACTAGGACATGTTTGAGGGTTGAAAAGGTCCAGAGTTGTCGTCCAGGATTGCTCAATGTGGTGTCTGAAAGTCAGTCTTGTGGTCTTCATGTTGCAGCGGTTGTCAAGTTACTCTACCTTCTCATGATGTCTGTCAAGTTGTTGTATTACTTGCTACTGTACTTGTGGTCTTTACAGATTATTTGATGCATCATATGTCTGCTAGTTTGATCCGGCAAAAATTATACAGGTTCGTTCTGGTATCTTTTAGGCTTTATAATATTGAGACGAACTCATCTGTTCTAGTGGGTATGCTTCCTTGAACTTAGAATATGTTAGTCTTCACATTCTTGCTCATTTGGATTGTCTATGTGACGTGAAAGTATCAGCGTTTCTGGCAATGCTCCTTTGGATGCATGTATAGGTCAACTGCAAAATTTAGGTAGGTATTCTATAATAAATGTGTCTGATAGTTCAGTAGCTTGATTCCGTTATGACCAGTGGCTTCATTGTTTCGGCCTCTGTTATGGTTTGAGGCATTGTAGCGGAGATGCCTGAGTTGGACAGTCTTGTGTTTTGCATTATCCAAGCCAGTTTTTATGGGCTGGCTTGAGGCTTTCTGTCTGGTTTTCATTTCGAGCATACTTCAGGGTTTATGAACTCTACTATTCTGTGGTGCCAAAAGGTTGCTCAATCTTTGGGATTCTTACCTGATAGCAATCAATCAGCTGCATTCAATAAATAGGTTTTGTAATCAGTTTGTTGATATTTTGGAACACGGTTTTGATCAAATATCCTGATCTCATCATTCATGAGCTTCTTACGACTTCCATGAAAGAGGGGAGCATGCCACATTAGTTATAAGCTCATTCGCTGATTTAGTTACATTTTCTACTCCGAGTATTTATCATTTGAGCTGAATTGTTGCATTCTGCCTAACACACAAAAATGCTTATGAAGGAAGTGAAATAATCTGAGATTTTTGGTGAAAGATAGGCCCATTAAGGATTTTGGTTCGGATAAAACTCATTAAGGATTTTGCTATACTGGTATACAAGCCTTGGTAGCATTAGGTGTTCGTGGCTTAGTTGAACCTGTTATGTCCTCTAATGAATCCCGTAGAGATTGTTACGCCTCTGTTAATGTGTTTTTGGGTGATAATATAGATTGTTTTATGTCATAGACAAACTTGAATTCCTTCCATTGGTCACTGATGTATAATGCCACATGATGCGCTAGAATTGATAGTCCAAGTAACGAGCAAATGTGGAAGCCCGGTAAAGTTGGGTTGGTTATGAAAATTAATAGGTGAGAAACATTTATTATTTGTTGTGGGCCTACGAAAAGAAAGTCTGTAGTACCCGCCTATTAGTGGTCTGAATGTCAACGTTATTTGTAGCTTTATACATATGTATCACATGTTTGAATACGGTAGCGTGTCTGTATTGGCTAAAAATTGGTATCAAACAAAAGTATCGTCTCGGACTTTGGGTTCGGCTTTTTCGGTTGGTAGTAGTCTGGCTGGTGATTAAAATATTGGTCAAATATTTAATTAAAAATTTTTAAAGATTAAATTGAAAATTTTAAATATTTTTGATATAAAATAATAATTTTTATACATAAAAACAAATATGATAAAATTGTTTGTAATTTATTTAGTAAATAATAAAATGTAAATAATAATTTATTAAATAATTTTTATGTGTTATATGAAGTGATTATAGACTATATAATGTAATTAGTTTAATATAATTTAAATATATTTATTAAAAAAATTTAAAATTTATGTATCTCATATTTAAGATTTATATATATTTTTAGTTAAAGAATACTTACTGCATTTTTTGAAGACTTCCCGTGTTAGCTAGTGTTGTTGATATTATTGATATATTTTAATTTTGTGAGAAATGTGTAAGAATAATTTTAACAAAATTAAAAAAATGTTATATTATATAAAAACTATTTAATATAATATGTTAAAGGATTTTTGTAATTTTATAAAATTTACAGTTTTATTTATGTAATTTTAAAAAATTATCTGAAATATTTACAGTTTATTTACGTAATTTTAAAAAATTATCTGAAATATTTATCCTTCCTCTTTCTATATTTAATGACCATATTGCCCTTGAGAACATGTTAATTAGAATCTGATATGGTTGGAGGCTTGGGTGGTATAGTGCCTGCTATGTTGGTGACCTGCAAGTTGGGGGTTCAAATTTTAGGGGCAATTTTTAAAATTTGGGCCCTTGTATAGTAAGATCAGTGGGTAAGTTCAAGTCCTTAGTCAATTGAAGTATATCCTGCGATTTACATCCTTCACCAATCCTAAAGACACGGGGGCTCCTAACGTTGAGGTTCAATAATTTTTTTTTTTTTTGATATGGTTGGAGGGGCAATTTGTTAATTAGAATCTGATATGATTGGAGGGACGATGGCAAGGCAAAACCTGAAAAGTACATGTCTTGAAATTTCGCCGAAGGTCCATGGATGAGCGTGTCACTCTCATGATTTGATTGATCAAATTTGTAAGCTTTGTGCCAAGTCGTAAAGCAGTTCCACTAGTTCCGGAAAGTTGCGGGGAAATTTCACACGTAGTAGAGACACCAATCAGAAGGACATTGGGGAAACTTCAAAGAGGACGTCAAAAGAAAAAAGGCTGGAAAGTGGAAACTTTGGAGTCGGACCCACCCCAAGTTGGCGACGTAACTTCCCATCCCTCCCATCTCACCTCCAAAAATCAAAGGATGGATTCAAAGTAAAACCAAAGATGTTTCACATTGGATGAAAATGGAAAGATTACAAAGGAGGATTATTCATAGTAGGAAAGACTTTGAATTGCATATATCTATAGTCCCTAGTTTATAATTGTCTTCTTGCAGCAGCACGTTTTGTACGTGATTAATATATATCTACTTCTGGTTCAACCTGAAGGTGCTCTGCTCCTTATATTTTGTCCGTAGCCTGTGGGCAACCCCTTATTATAGCGCACTTGACTTGCCACAACCCACGAGATGTGTACGACAATTATTTAAGGCAACTATGTGTTTACTGACGGAAATGCTGCACTTAACAGCTTTTAGTATGAACGATTTCTGACTTTTGTTTATTGAATAAAGAAGATCCCATTTATTAAATAAGAGGAGTGTAGCCTCAGCAAATTGAGTGATGTTCATCTGTTCCATTTATCCAAGGCCAAGATCAACCCTCTTTTATCACTACCTAACCACAAACTGAAATTTGCGGCTATGCAGGCATAAGATAAGGTTGGTCTCGGATAAAAGGAACACAAGAATTGGTCCACCAAATTGTGCAAGAGCATTGTGTAGAGAAATCAGATATTTTGTTGTACTTAATCAATTCTAACTTTATTTTATTAAATTTCATTCATAAATATTTATGCAAAGTTTACACAAATACGTGGTTATGTTAAAACAAACTAATTGAAACAAGTTAGTCCAACCCATCTAAAAGCAGTTGACACCTTAATCAACGTCTAATCAATGAAGCTAAGTAAGCATGCTATGCTCTAGGACTAGGAGACTAGAATACTGTACTAGTATAGTAGCAGGACGTATCTGGCGATGTCTCAACGCCGATTATGGTGCGAGGATCCTCCATTTAATTTTATGGTGTTTAATTTCTGTATAATGCATAAAACAACGTCTAATTTTATAATGTTTAACTCTATTTAATTTTTTAATGTCTAACTCCATTTAATATTCTAAACAAAGCATTTTAACTATTAGATAAAATTTAAATAGTCGTCGTTTAAAATTAAACACAAAAAATCTGAGCTCCGATGACCGCCCTGTCCTGTTCCCTATTTCTTAAATATTTATCGGCCTACTTTAAACTTGTCGTTTTTCCCTTTTTCTTATGCCAGTCTCGTTTCTCCAGCCTTGACTCTCTCAAAACGACCTAAGCTTCAATATCAGACTACAAATCCTCTCCCTCCCTCTCGCATCCACGGTTTCGATTTTGCTTTTCGTCTTCAGCTCCAAGCAGCTGCAGTTGTTCTACTTGTCGATTCGTCACATGTAACAACTCATTCGGTCGTGTCATTTCTCTCCAATTATTGAAGTTCCCGAATTTTTCCGACATGTCGGAATCAGGTGACAGTTTACTAAACTAAATTTCAATTTTCTGTTGTCTCCTTCATGAGTTTTTTTTTTCCTTAACGAAGTGACTTTTACCAAGAAGCAGCTTTTTGTGCTTTTCTTCATAAATTTCAGGAGATGATATAGATAAGCTGTTTCAAGAAGCACAGACGAGGTGGCTGAAGCCACCAGAGATCTTGTCAATTTTACAGAATCAAGGAAAGTACCAACTCACCCAAGAGCCTGTACATAAGCCAAGTAGTATGTTCCTTGTTTTTATATGCCCATTTTCAGTGCCAATTTTGTTCTGTTGGTAATTGGGTTAACTATCATTTTTGCTAATATTTGACTAGGTGGATCAGTGTTTCTTTTCAACAAGAGGGTTACTCGTTTTTTTCGTAGAGATGGTCATAATTGGCGTAAAAAGAAAGATGGAAGAACCGTTGGAGAGGCGCATGAACGACTTAAGGTTTATATCCCAATGTGTTTGCATATCTTGGGTTTTCTATATGATCCATCTGTCAATATGGAAAATGAAGGAAATAGCTGTGCTGGGTGGTTTAGGAATTTAATTTAGTGTTTAGGGACATAATTTATGTCTGTTTATGTATTTGCAAGTATATTATTCTTTTATCATTTTTCCTGGAGTTGATGCATTTTTGTTCATTGCTAGGTGGGTAATGTTGAAGCTTTAAATTGTTATTACGCCCATGGAGAACAGAACCCGAATTTTCAGAGAAGAAGCTACTGGATGCTGGACCCGTATGTATGCCTATACTTTTTGGTGCTCTTTTTCTTAGTTTATAAATTATTGCCTTTGATCTTGAAGAAGTGCTGAGAGAGACTATGAAATCTTGGAATTGGACGGGTTACTTATTCAGATAATTGGAAAATTATCTTTAAACTGAACGAGACAAAGATGGTTATTTCCTTTTTGGATTTGCTTATAACTCATTTTTTTATAGGGCGCACGAGCACATTGTTCTTGTCCATTATAGGGAGATTACTGAGGTTAGTTCTCAGAAACTAATGTAAATATCGAGTATTTATGGGTTTTGATGGTGATGTTTCGAAGTTTATTATCTAGACTCTTCAGTTCCGACGGAAGTTGGAACCAGTTGATTGTCAAAGTTGCTAAACTTTTTTGGTCCATCTAAACAACAAAATACTTCTGTCAATTTACATTTTGACATTCTGGAAGAAAATTGTTTTGAGCTTTAAATTATATGGTGGTTAATTTTATGTCTATAGGGAAAGCAATCTCCTGCATCTACTGCAGAGTTGTCACCAGCATCATCTTCTACTTTGGTTCCTAGTCCAAGCTCTTATGCCACTGAAAATCAGGGATTGACCTCTGCGGTGAGTGATAGATTGGAGCTCCACCAGAAATTGTGTAGCCCAGGGTATGCCGAAGTTAGTTCTGAAATAGTCATCAAAGAAGGTGGGGTAGACAATACCACAGAGTTAGCTGGTTATCCTAGAACTGAAGTTAGTCAATTTTTACGGAAGTTGGAAGAGCAGTTGAGTTTGAACGATGAGAGCATCAAAGATATTGATACATTGAACAGTCAGCAAGGGGCCATAAATAATTCTGAACTATTGGAACATGAAAGAGAGATGTCCAAGCAATATCAATCTGTCACTTCTCAAGATAAACCAGGATGTATTGTAGGCAACCAGAGTTGCAGGATGCAACTGCAAGCAAACAATATGGAATTCCTTCAGGATGGAGGTTTGTAAATTGTAATTTTAAATTTACCTGTGGGCAGGTTTTAAACTTCTACTTAAATCATATATGCTAGAATATCTAGCATACATCTTTTCTTTTAAATTATTTGATTTACCTATTATATTCTTCTCAAGCATTACTACTTAATAAAATATCCTTAATACTGAATTGTTACATATAAGTATACCTTTCTCATCTCTTCTTCAACTAAGTTCAACTGTGTGTCAGTCTTATGCTAGTTGGATTTGTCTGTATGGAGCTTTTGTTCATTACTTTTCTTTGTTGTTTATTGAAAGATGAACAGAAAGAGCGCTGATAGTAGTGATTATGGTTTCTAGGTAGTTGTGATGCCTATCAGCAGTCTTATTCTCATGATTACAAAGATGGAAATAAAGAATCCTTATCCTGGAATGAGATGTTGGAATCATGTAACACTTTATCACCAATTGATTTCCAGGTGAAACACTTGGATACAATGAACCTTGTTATATTTCAGAGTTATTTGATTCAGTGTTTTCTTCAATTTGTAGAGTGCTTATATTTTTTTTCAGTTTTTAGGCAACTAGTTTGTTTCTTTTCATGCAGACCTGGTTTTAGGTTTTGTTACTACATCCATTTCATGTTCTATAGCAGGAAAAGGCCCATTCTACTTTGAGCAACGAACTTACTGACGAAGAACAAACTTGTTGGCAAAATTTCAATGGGACTGATGTTGGAAACTGTATGTCCACTGCTTTTAATAGTTATTGATACAGAAATTTCATTAGCTAATGACATTTTTGACGATTCTCATATGTTATCAGCTTCTACTTCAATACCTCAAGAACTTGAAATTGTCAAAATGTCACCCTATTCTTTGAGTCCAGAAATTCATGACATCAGTTCTGGCTACTTTGCGATGTTGTATGATCACACCCATCTGCCTATTGAAGTTGGCTCAAGGTTGACTCTTGCACAACAACAGAAGTTCAGAATCCATGAAATATCCCCAGAGTGGGGTTATCCTACTGAAGCTACAAAAGTATGTGGCATGTTGGTTCTGTCTTCTTGAAATCTTTGCTGCACTATTACTCTTTTTGTTGTGAGTTGACACTAAAGAACCTGCTTACTCATTGCTTTTATGAACTATAGAAATGGGCTTTCTCTGTCTTTACTCAGCAGAATACTAGATTTATCAAAAATGCTTCTCCATTTTCCTACTAGGTATGAAGTTATGGGGCGATCCCAAGTGATTGAATAAGCATAAGCATGAACACGAGCATTTTTAGTGGCTAAATTTTCCTTTATTGTCTTTGTTGAGTGCGTAGGAGCATGAGCATAATCCCTTGAGGAGACTTTTGGGGCAGAGTTAGGCCCAATTTATCATGATATCAGCGTCACCCCAATTTTGATGTTCAGCCACCCACCCATACATGTATAATTCTGCAAACTTCATGCATCCAGTATTCATTCTTGGGTGTGTTAAATGTGTTCATGTCCCACAACAACTAGGGGCATGAGCATATCAAGCTTTTTAATGCTTGGGCATCATCTTCTTCTTAAGGCGTCTTTTAGAGTGAGTGAGGTTCACTTATCAGTTTTTATGGAGGAAACTTAATGAGATTGAGTTCTTTTTATGCAGGTAATCATTGTTGGGTCTTTTCTTTGTGATCCATCAGAATCTGCTTTAGCATGCATGTTTGGTGACACTGAGGTCCCTCTTCAAATCGTTCAGGAAGGAGTTATTCGCTGTGAAGCTCCTCCTCACCTTCCTGGAAAGGTCAATCTCTGCATTACTGCTGGCAATAGGGAGGCCTGCAGTGAGATCCGAGAGTTTGAGTATCGAGCTAAAGCTACTAGTTGTTGTCACTGTAATGAATCCCCAATGGAAGCAACTAAGAGTCCAGAAGAACTATTGTTACTTGTCAGGTTTGTGCAGTTGCTTCTATCCGATTCCCTTGTACAGAAAGGAGAAAGCACAGAAACTGGAATTCATTTGCTTAGAAAACTGAAAGCAAATGATGAATCATGGGGTCATGTCATAGAGGCTCTTTTATTTGGCATCGGAACCTCATCAAGCACTATTGACTGGCTTATGCAACAGCTTGTAAAAGACAAATTGTGTCAATGGCTTTCTTCTAGGTCCAAAGAAAGCCATGATGATTCTGGTTGTTCCTTGTCCAAGAAAGAGCAAGGAATTATACACATGGTTGCTGGGTTGGGCTTCGAGTGGGCATTGAGTCCAATTCTTAGTAAAGGTGTCAGTATAGATTTCCGTGACATTAATGGGTGGACTGCACTTCATTGGGCCGCACGTTTTGGAAGGTAAACCGGAACTTTATCCTTGCATATGAACAATCTTTATTTGAATCTTTGTCTGTTAAGGACGTTATATTTGAAACAAACGAGCATCAGTGCTCAGAATGTCTGAATGTCAGAAATTATAATGCTTAACTAGCTTCGAAGGACAGCTGGAGGGATATAATTTAACTATGAACTAAAACAACAGATTGGTTCCTAATCTACAAGTTTAAATCTGGTAAAACTTATTTCAAATGGTTAGATTTGTACAAGTTCATGAATAATGTAGATTATTCTGTACAACAGGGAAAATATGGTTGCAGCTCTTTTAGCTTCTGGTGCATCAGCTGGAGCTGTGACGGATCCTAATCCACAAGACCCTGTTGGCAAAACCCCAGCATTTATTGCTGCCACGAGTGGGCACAAGGGACTTGCAGGTTATCTTTCTGAGGTGGCACTGACTAGCCATCTTTCTTCCCTCAGACTTGAAGAAACTGAGCTTTCTAAAGGCTCTGCTGAGGTCCAAGCAGAAGGAACTGTAAATAGCATCTCAACTATGAGCTTAGCTGCTGGTGAAGATCAGGTTTCAATGAAACAAACCTTAGCTGCTGTTCGTAACGCAGCTCAGGCAGCTGCACGGATACAGGCTGCTTTCCGAGCACATTCTTTTAGAAAGCGTCAACACAGAGAATCTAATTCTGCTTTTAGTACAGATGAGTATGGTATCGTCTATGGTGATATTCCAGGGCTCTCCGTGGCAACAAAGATGGCCTTTGGTAGTGCTCGAGATTATAATTTGGCCGCTCTATCTATACAGAAGAAGTATCGTGGATGGAAAGGTCGCAAAGATTTTCTTGCATTACGACAAAAAGTTGTGAAGATACAGGTACTAGTTATTTTCTTTTTCTTTTCATGTTTCAGCTCCAGTCAATACTCTCTATGTGCGTGAAGGAAAAAAAGAAAGATTAATTTTCATAAATTGTTAACAACTTTCAGTTTTATATATGTAGACCAAATAGAACTCAAACTCGCAAAAATTTGCGGCTCATGGAAAATATTAAACTTGAGAGGTCATGTACTAAAGGTCATACCCTTTTTATCTGGCAGGCTCACGTGAGAGGCTATCGGGTTAGGAAGCAGTACAAGGTAATTTGTTGGGCTGTTGGAATTATGGACAAGGCTGTGCTGCGGTGGCGTCGTAAAGGAGTTGGTTTGCGAGGCTTCCGGAATGAGACAGAGCATGTTGATGAAAGCAGTGAAGATGAAGATATTCTCAAGGTGTTCCGTAAACAGAAGGTAGATGGAGCTATTGATGAGGCTGTCCATCGTGTTCTCAACATGGTTGATTCTCCTGAAGCACGCCAGCAGTACCATCGGATGCTGGAAAGATGCTACCAAGCTAAGGTACGGTAAACTCCTGTTGACATGAAATTTGGGGAATGGAGCACTGGTCCTTCTAACTGCTTGCATCAGTGAAGACACTACTCTTGATTATCTTGGCCATAGGGATTAGTCATGCGAAGTTTTTGGTTTGAAATGCATTTAAATGTCAGAGCGTAACACTTTTCTGCAGCTCATCTTTTTGGTTTATTGTATCATGCACCTGATTATGGCTGAGAATCTGGTAAATAACGGTGAGGGCTTCCAGTGGAATGAAATACCTTCACAGTATATGCTATCAAAATATCAATTTTCGTGAATAGCAATATCATTCAATATTTTACCAAATTGAGCCACACATGCGCGGAAACAAAAACGTGACAAATCCGATTCCTATCTTTAGTTTACAGTTCAATTTCTCAAATTGGCACCTGAAAATTTTGGTTGCTGTAATCGTGAGTTGTTGGATAATTCTTGCAGGCTGAACTTGGTGATTCGAGCGAAGCAGCTACACTAACATCTGTGGATGATGTCTCTGACATGGAAAAGGACGAGCTGTTTGAGTTCCAGTAGAGGGACAAACTAGTAAAGTGTATACAGTTCGTAGTCGTGCATGCCAGAATGCTATATAACGTAGCGTTCCCTGAAAAACTGCCTGATTTCATAGTTGCATCATGTTCTCATATTCTGTAAATGCTTCTTGGTATTTGGTGTAAATGGCTTTTGATAAGTTGATTTTATTATTGTCGTACAAATTAGAAGGCTACACAACATAGGGTTCACTGAAAAATTGCCTGATTTCGTAGTTTGATAATGTTCTCATATTGTCTGTAAATGCTTATTAGTATTTGGTGTAAATGGCCTTTGATAGGTTGATATTATTATTCTCGTACAAATTAGAAAGTTACTTTATTTTCGGTGTAAACAACAGTGATCATCGACAACAATAACAACAATAATGACTGATCAAAAATTTCAAATGCTTTGGAGAGTTAGACGTATGCAATTTTATTTTTAATTAGTAGAGAAGTTAGTTTTGATTGATTTACATGAAAAAGAAAAAGTGAAAATAGTTTAAAGAGAATAAATATAAACAAACTTGCTTAAAAATAAAAATCAAAATAAAATTAAAGAAAATCAAAATATAAATAAGTCTAAATAAATAGACAAAAAAGGAGACAAATAAATAAATAAAAACAAATAATTGAAAGAGAAAAGATAAGAAACAAATAAATAAAATAATTTGTTTTATTAAGACTAAATATAAAACATAAGAACTGAAAGAAAAGATTCAAAAAGACTTCTGAAAACAGAATGACCTCTTTATGTAAAATCTTCTACTTATACTCTAGTTTGTTAAATTTTGAAGGCTAAATCTTTAACAAGTTTTAGTAGAGTCATATCATACTTGATCACTTTTTATTAATTCTTTTTAATCTTCCTCTTCTTTTCTTACAGTCTCTAAATACAATTTTCTAGTGTCTTCTTACTGAAACATTATGATAGCTCCTTTTAACATGTTCAAACCACATAAGTTTTGTTTTACTTAATGTACCATCAATATTAGCCACCTCCAACTTGTCTCTTACCACTACATTTCATACCTCATCTTTTCTTGTAAGATTGTACATCCAATATAGTATTCTCATCTCTTACACTATTAACTTATAACTATGCACATGTTTGGTAGGCCAAAACTTTGCATCATAGAGCGTAGCCAGCCTAATTATTAAATACTAAAATTTATCTTTTAACTTAAATGGTATTTTCTTGTTACATAAAACTCCTGATGCACTACTTCATTTAAGATACCTTGATTTGATACAGTGAACTATGTTGTTATCTATCTCATTATTGCTTTAGATGTTAGATTTAAGATACTTGAAACAATTTTTTTGTGGTATATCTTTTGAAACAATCTTTATCTCCACATTGAATGCAATTATCTGACCTGAAAAGTTACACTCTAAGGACTTAGTCTTAATCCTGTTGAATTTAAAATCTCTCGACTTTAGCCTATCCTTTCAAAGTTCAAGCTTGACACTAACGCCCTCTTTTATTTCATTCACTAAAACAATGTCACCAGCAAATAAGATCCACCAAGGCATATCCCCTTAAATATTCTTGGTGCACTTATCCATAATTGTTGTAAACAGGAAGGGGCTTCATGAGAATCCTTAATGTAGCCTGATAGCAATAAAAAAATGCTTTATATCTCCTTCCGTTGCTTTTATTCTAGGCTTAACATCTTCATATTTATGTTGGACCCCACACCCCACCCGTAGGTGTTTGCAGGTGATACTGCGGCGTGTGTTTGCGAGTGATACCGCGGCATCCAACCTTAATCAGAATTGTCCGCTTTGGCTGCGACTCGA
>JANZXP010000003.1:7333526-7352869 GCA_027576715.1 Erythroxylum flavicans | reverse complement strand
AGCCAAATACAAAAGACAGTCTCAGATCAAATCCAATAGCGGAACAAATTAAATCCCTCAAACCCCTAATACCTAATCACAGTTGGCTAAAGCTCCCAATTTTATCAACAAAAAAAAAAAAGAAAAGGAAACGTGTATCGAAATAAAAGATCGATTTAAGATCAACACGAAACCCTAAAACCCCAAATTAAAAGAAGCAACAATCACGAATCAAAAAATATATATTTTTAAAAAAGTGACGTGCCTGGCTAAATCTGAGGGTGTGCTGTTCGCCGACAAGTTGGAGGTTACCGGAGACGAAAACAAGCATGCCGCCGGCGGGGCCAGAGGGCTGACAATCGACGGTGGTGATACTGTGTTGGCACTGTTGAAAAGGAAGGCTGGTGAGCTTAGCGACGATGTTTTGAGCGCCTTGAACCTTTTGGCCCTCGAAGGTAAGCATGGAACCCTCTTGGTATAGGTTGGCTAACCCGGCGCGGTTGGCATCGAAAGTAGAGTAGTAGTGCTCTACAAAGGCCTTGGCCACTGCGTCTGGATCCATTACAAGAACAAGAAGAGTGAGTTCTTGAGGTTTTTGGTTTGTTTCACTTTCACAGCTTATAATCTACGCCACGCCACCAACCAACTCGCCAACCAGCTCTTAATATGATTGTTTTGGAACTTAAAAAAAGAGACTACTTTTTTTTTTGGGGTTAATTTCATAAAAATATTAATTAAATGCCATAATCGTCGACAGCAGGGTTCGAACCTGCGCGGGCGAAGCCCAACAGATTTCAAGTCTGTCTCCTTAACCTCTCGGACATATCGACTTTTTGTACCATTAATTACTTAATTCTTAAAAAACACTGATAATTGTATTGACGTGATATAATTACGTTGGCTAGATATATATATTTTTTAAAGGTTTACGTTGGCTAGATTAACTACATCAACTTTGGTGTGGGTTTATAGTCTAGAACTAGAACTAGTTAAGAGAGATGATTGGCAGCATAAAGTGTGTTACGTTCCTGGGCTCAAGCTGCCAGAATAACACTTGACCCCCCAAAATACATAAAATGAAATTACTCGGAAGCATTATATAATGTCCCCGATACACCAAATCTGAGAAGAATGGAATAAGAGCTACACAAACTTTAACTTTTATTCATAGAATTTACACAACTGTCTGTCTCTGCTGCCATACCCTTTTCACTGAATCTATCTATCTATATATCTATGTCTATGCTACAAACGATAAACCTCAGAAAAAAGTTCTTTCTGAAACTCTTATCAATTTATTACTGCATGGAATCAACGGAGCTTCTACAGAATGCTTAAACTAGATGGATTCTCTGCATCCACCTGCAAGTGGTAATTGAATTTGGATGATTTCCTATTCTAAGAACTTTGCCTCTACACATGGATCTTACAAAACCAACCCAGGGACATTGTTTGGAATTGGGACTGAGATCCAACTTTACAATGATAAAATGGACCCTAAAACAATCAAATCAAAACTCTGGCCCCACCAATCAATTACGGCTTCTATATACACTCTCTCCCATAAAACAATCAGCTTCCTGTTGGATGACAAGCACATCAAAACGTTAGGTCCCTGAGTGCTGGATAATCATAAGCATAAGAAATGCACAGGCAATTTCAGCAAAACAAATAACTTGGAACATGTTAAGGCTACTGATGCCATTATCGATGTAACAATGTGATACTCACACTCATGGTAAATGTTCAACTCATTCACGCACTCCAAGTTGCACTGGAGAACCAAGGGCCGGAGCTTGCTTATCTTCAATACACCATCTATTAAAACTGTCTACAAATTGGTATTCGAAGCTGAGTCAAAAATACGTGAAACTTCTCGATAGAGTTGTTCAGGCTCAAATGGTTTTGAAACATATCCATCCATGTCACATTTTTGGCAGATCTCATGAGTGGCCTGAATCACATCCGCAGTCATAGCCAGAATCGGAATATGCCAATTTGAAACATTACTATAGGATTCAATTGACACATTTGCATTTTGAGTAAGGCTATTTACATTCCACTCTTCCTCCCTAATTCTCCTTGTAGCTTCAAATCTGAAAAGAGGCAGTAAGAGAAGCCCAAGAAGCTGGGTCAGATAAATGGAAGGCTATGATTGATACACTGACAAACTTTAAAGAAAGCAGACAAGCAAAGATTTACGATCAAGGCTCACAGGGAACCATTTTGTAAAAGATGAATTGTAACATACCCATCCATCTCAGGCATTTGGATATCCATGAAGCACGCATCAAACTGATGGGGTGGCTTAAGCAGTTGTATTGCTTTTTCCCCACTCTCAGCGCATACCACTTCAGCTCCATACTTTTTCAAAGCACCAGCAGCAACTTTCAAGTTCACATTGTTGTCATCTACAATGAGAATTTTTCTTCCACGAAGAAGGTGGCACAGAGACAAACCATTCTTCTTGTTCCTGATACCCATTGCTCGCTGTAAAGATGCAGCCAGCATACTTGCCCTCAAAGGCTTCTTAAGAATACTTGGAGTATAGACACCAGATGTTGCTGGTTCATCCGGAGAACTTATAGAATTAGCTAGAAGGAAGAGTTTAGGAACACTTTTTATTTTCTTCAAATTATCAACAAAAGAGGAAGAGCAATTTAAATCCCTATCCCAAACTTCATGTTCTACAAGGATCAAGTCAAAAACTTTATTTCCACTTGTTACAATGGATAAACATTGATTCAGGTCACAAGCCACTTCAACGTTAATCCCAAGCCGTTGGATATGATACCTTGAAACCTTGGACCTGACAGGTCTTGGATCCACAATTAACGCAATCCTTCCCTGGAATTCTGAAGAAATGCTACTAGATTGGCTATTCAATTTTTGACTTCCGCACTCATTTGAACTGGAGCTGCCATTGGTAAAGACAGCAGTAAATGTAAACGTTGATCCAATCTTTGGGGTACTTACAAACCCAATTTCTCCATTCATAAGGCCAACCAGATGCTTGCTTATGCTTAAACCAATACCAGTGCCCCCTATTCGGGAAAGATAAGGACCAACTTGCATAAAAGGAGTAAAAACACGAGATTGGGCTTCCAAAGGAATCCCTACTCCTGTATCCTCCACTGAAACGATTAGATTGATGAATTCAGAGGTTGACAAGAGAGTATTATTTGATCCCTCTTTACTGAAAGTTCTAAATCCTTCCCAACTTTGTCGTCTATCTACAACCGGCAAACCACTCAAGGTGTTCCCAGGGGAAGGTTCTATCCACTCAATGACCTCTTCGACAAGATGGACAGTGACAAAGATGTGTCCTTTTTCTGTGAACTGTCAAAAAGAACGGGAAGGAAAAAGAAGCACATTTCTTATTGGCGAAGAAGTGCTCACAACTTTAATTAAAAAAGAAAATAGCAAGTTAGATTTGGTACAAATTAGTTACTGTCCAGTACTCTTCACACTAAACACCAACAAGGTGAAGATAAAGACTAGATAATTTTCACACTTTTTCATATAAAAATATTTTAAGTCACGAGAAAAAAGTAAAATCATCTGGCATATAGCAAGAAGGTAACGGTGCTAATTTGTACATAATTAACCAGCCAATCTAGACAGTACTACCAAAAGCAAAAGCTTCACAAAATGCACAGTACACTGTATGACAATATCAAATCTTGTTCTTGTCAAGTAGAAGTTTAATTTCTTTTTAAGAGGGATCATATTTCCTCTTACATTGGCGCAAAATGGAGAGAAATTTTTTGCAGTTGTGTGTGATTCCAAATGTTGCTCATCAACTTTCAAATATAAGTTATTAATATCCAAAGAATGTTGTAAATAGCAAATCAAAGACTTACTTTAATGGAATTACTCATGAGATTGGTGATGATTTGTCGAAATCTCCCTCGATCACCAATTAGCATTTCCGGAACCTTATCAGAGATGTATACTGCCAACTGCTCTTCCCAACAAGTTGATCATACAAATGCAAGAATAGAGTTATGAAACAATCAAATATAAGCACCACATCCCAAAAAGTAGTTTGCTAAAACAAGGGCAAAGAAGGAATAATAGTTGTTAAAGTTCGCTGTACCTCAAGTCCTTTTTCCTGAGACTCGTCAGAAAAGAGTGACAAGACTTCATCCAAAATTGCCCGTAGATCAAACAACAAAGGTTCAAGTTCTAGCTTGCCAGATTCGATTTTTGCCTGATCCAAAACCTCATTTATAATTGAAACAAGAGCTTTTCCACTAGCTTGGGCAGTTTTAACATGATCCTGTTGTGTTCCATCTAGATCTGAATCCATAAGCATATTTAGCATCCCTGAAATTGAACATAGTCACATCATGATCGAGCAAATTTGACATTGTCAATAGGTGAAGTAATAGCTATAAGTTGAACATACTAAGTACATCTTCAAAACTTACCAAGAACACCATTCATTGGAGTTCTGATCTCATGGGAAACTGTAGCAAGAAACTGCAATAAGGACAATTTCTTTAGACTGCACGTCATAATTAAAAGCCTAAAGAAGTTTTATGCAAGTAAAGATATAAAATACCTGTGATTTTGCAACATCAGCTGCTTCCGCTCGTTTTTTGAGCTCCATCATCTCACAATAGTCATCTTCAACTTTGGCAATTCGATTCATAGTTGCATAGAATATATGACCCACAAGCAATGCAATAACAAGAATGCCAATTGCAGTTGTTATTGCCAACCATGGTAATGGAGGTTTTTGCTTAAATCTAAAATCCAAAAATTAAGGACCGCATTAATTTATACATTTGTACTAAATTTCATTTACAGCATTGAAATGCTTTAGTTATTCTCTCATAAGAAAACTTCTTATCATGGAAACAGCAAACAACTACACAGTTACCATGTTTGGTTTAGTTGGTATGGTGAATAGTAATATTAAAGACAAATTAGTTCAAAATATTAATTACCTGCAACGCATCTCATGCTTCCTAAATGGGTCTCCAAAGTTAAGTGTGCTGACACGTTCCAACCCATCATTCGAGACATTTGAACCATACATGCTAATTGGTTGAGACTGATTGGTGGTGTCGTATACATTGACCAAAATCGTTTGTTTACTCGCAAGCTGTTGAAGTAACTTTTCAACAAGGGACTCGATATCAAAGACTCCTCCAAGGTACCTACATGATGCAAAAGAGCTTAAAGTCAACCACAAACCTTAATTTGGTGGAATGAGGATTGATAATTAAGTTGCATCAAAGATAAAGGCTGAGATTTAGATTATATCAGAAATCCTTATTAAATAGGAAGTAGTAGTAAGTTAAATATATTATTCTATTTCAGATATGTTATCCTAATTATTTATGACATAAAATATTTTTTAAAACAGAATTAAAATTGGTTAGGAACCCATTTCCTACTAAAATAAGGATTATAAAAAATTATTTACATATGTGTTTATTTAGTTCTTCAATAAAAAAAATCAAAATTTTCTACAAAATTGACTTTTCACCGAGAAAGAATGATGCTTTCTTCTAGGAGTGATTCCTAATTTCTTACTCTCCATTGTTTGTGTTCACAAAATTTCAGCAAACTTAACCTAAATTCTAGTCATCTTAAACTTAAATTCCAACCATATTAAATCCTTAGATTCTAAGCCTAAATTTCCAGTAATCAAACCCTAAAACACTAACGATACCAAACTAAAATTTCAGCATTCTTAACTGAAATTCAGTCCTAATCTAGCAGCCTAACATCCATCATATGTCCTAATTTTGTAATTATTAGCTGCTAGTTAATATTTCTTCTATTTGTTCTACATCAATTTGGTATCAAAACTTTGGTTCATAATGACAACACGTTGTATAGAAGAATATTTAGCGACCTAGAGCAAGATGAAATACTTTTGAATATTGCAAAGAAATTGGGAATTAATGATCCTCGTTCACAAAGTTTTCCAAAAACCAACTTATATGTAACAACTCCTATAAGGAAACATGTTCAACCAATTTTAGAGAGGCTAGACAATCTTGACATACACTCCCTGAAAGTCAAAACTCCCACAAGAAAAGTTATACCAACAACTTGTACTTGATGCACAACATGGAAACGTCATAATACGCAATCTCCTACTACAACTGTGGGAATTCCAACCATTCCCCATCTTACAGAGGAGATAGAGGATGTTTTTGATGAACAAATTGTAGCACAGGTGATGAAAAATATCGACAATTTCTTGTCAAATGAAAAGGAAGACTAATTTCTAACAATAATTGGATTTTAGAATCTAAATTTCAAAAATTAAATCCAAATTAATATAATCAATATTTATCATATTCTACATTGAGAAAGATTTCGAACAAGGGAGGAAAAATTGATGCAAAAGTGCTTAAAGTATATAGAAGAAATAAAAGAGAAAAAATTAGTCAACCGCAAGCCTTAATTTGGTGTAATAAGGATTGAGAATTAAGTTGACATCAAAGATAAGAGCCGAAATTTAAATTATGATAGGAATCCTTATTAAATAAAAAATAATAATAAGTTAAATATATTATTCTATTTTATATATGTTATCCTAGTTGTTTAGGATGCAGAGAATTTTTTGTATAATAAGATTTAAATTTATTGATAGGCCTCTAATGAGTAAGGTCTATACTTATAAGCATAGGAAGAGAAACAGGGGATTCAATATGGCTGATATAGAGAATATTGGGTTGTTAGCAGAAGGGAAACTTGGCAGGAGCTAGTTGGTCAGATAAAAGGAGAAACGGTTAGAAAGTATTTAGAGAAAGTTTTGCAAAGAGAGGGGTACGGGTGATGTAATAACTTTTGGGGCAGCCTAGCTGCATGGGGAGAGAATTGGCCTCTCGAATAGCCAAATATCTTGTTTTCCTTTCAGTCGTATGTTTTGCTATTTTCTCTAACAGTTGTTGATGGAACAGTAGTATAATTGTAGTAAAGGGTGGTCTACAGCTCAAGGAGCAATAGTTTGAATATTATTTCTTTCTAGAAACTGGATTGGTTGTAATTGTTGAGAACAAAACCGGGTTCCTATCAAATTGGTATCAGAGCCTAGATCCGGGCTATGGTTGGCACTAGGATGGAAACCAGGGTATGAATTAGAGAAGGACATGCACGAGGTGTGTGGTCATGTCACTATGTTGGACACGAAGTTGGAGGTCTTAGTACAACAGGTAGAAAAAAATGAAAAAAACGAAAAAAGATTTGATGCCTTGGAAGCATATATACTGGAGCTGAAAAAATTTTTGATGAGAGAAGCTAAAGGGAAGGCTACTGAAGTAGGAACACCATCACCGGGGAATACAGTTGAAGGGAAAGTAGGGCAGACAGGAACTAATATGGAGCACAGTGCCACCATGGGCGAGATGCATTCTAAGAGGAGTAGTCCTGAAAAATTGTATGTCGAAGAGAGGGAAGGATTTTTTAGGCGTGAAAATTTCCACCGGCGGTTGGAGATGCCCACTTTTAGTGGAGACGATCCTTTGGGTTGGATTGCAAAGATTGAAAGGTATTTTATGTTGAATGGAGTTAGGGAAGAAGAAAAGGTACCAGCGGTGTTGATCTGTTTGGAAGCTGTTGCGTTGGGATGGTGGCAGTTCAGGGAGCACCGATAACCGTTTGCGAGTTGGACAGAATTCCGGGATGAGCTGCTCCAAAGATTTAGTTCGTCACTATTCAAGACGCCGCAAGAAGAGTTGATCACGCTGAAACAGAGTGGGACGGTAGCTGAGTACAGGAAGAGGTTTGAATGGTTATCATCAACGATACCAGATGCAGATGAGAGTTAGCTTAGTGGAGTTTTCATGGCAGGGCTGGTGGAGGAGATACGGGCTGAGGTTCGACTCTTTGGGCCAACTTAGTTGGACCACATTATGAAGCTGGCTCAAACGGTGGAAGCAAGAAATTTGATTTCTAATGGGTCACGAAAACCCAATAATAACTACCATCAACAACGAACAGTGGGGCAACCGGTAGGGTTCTTTAAGAAAACCCACCAGATGTATCCAACCCAGTCACCGAACATAACCCCTACGCATTTGGCCAAGGCAAGCAGTCCAGAAGCATCTTCAACAGGTAACCGAAGCTTTAAATTCTACTACTTCTCCTTCGGTTCGACGGAACAACAATTTCCAACGACTATCACCTGCTAAGTTACAAGCCAAGTTAGATCAAAGGCTATGCTTCCGTTGTGATGAGAAGTACAGTCCCGGACACCGTTGTCGACTTAAGCAATTGAGGGTGATTATGATGCATGCAGAGGAAGAAGAAGAGCTTGAAGTGGAGGGAGATGAGGAGACGCTAGAAAAATTTGAGAAAGAAGACGTAGAACTGTCCAACAACTCTATGATGGGAATCAATTCACCTAAGACTATGAAGCTTCGAGGTCGAATTCTAGGGGAAGGGGTGGTCGTATTAATTGATTGTGGAGCAACCCACAACTTCATCTCACAAGCTTTCGTCGACAAACTTAAAACACCAGTTTCTGAGAAAGGTTTTCAGGTGATTTTGGGAGATGGGCAAAGTGTGAAGGGGAAAGGATTATGTCAAGGGGTGGAATTGGAGTTACCTCTGATCACTGTGACCCAAAATTTTTTACCGTTTAGCCTTGGAAATGTGGATGTAGTATTGGCGGTGGAATGGTTATCGTGTTTAGGTGAGATTAAAAGTAATTGGAAAAATCAAACGATGAGTTTTATGTGGCGAGGACAGATAGTTCGGCTTAAGGGAGACCTTTCATTGTTACGAATGGAAGCTTCACTCAGGAGTTTGTGGAAATCAGTCCAAGCAAGTGGGGATGGGTATTGGTTGAAATTAACCGAAGAGGAGTTTGAGCAAGATGGTAGTGCTCCTGACACTGATATACTTAGGCTATTGGAGGAGTTTAAGGAGTTGTTTTCCGAGCCTAAGGGATTACCTCCTGACCGAAATTCAGACCATGCGATAAGGCTGAAAGAAGGGAGCCAACCTCCGAATCTAAGACCTTATAGGTATCCACATTCTCAGAAAAATGAGGTAGAAAGGTTGGTCCGAGAAATGTCCTTAGCTGGGATTATCAGACCAAGTAATAGCCCCTACTCCAGCCCGGTGCTATTGGTGCGGAAAAAAGATGGTGGGTGGAGATTCTGTGTAGATTACCGTGCCGTAAACCGGTTGACGATACCGGACAAGTTTCCAATTCCGACAATAGATGAGCTTTTAGACGAGTTGGGAGGCGCAAGGGTGTTCAGCAAATTGGATTTGAAATCCGGTTACCACCAAATAAGAATGAGGGCGGATGATGTGGAGAAAACGGCCATTAGAACTCATAATGGCCACTATGAGTTCTTGGTCATGCCCTTCGGGTTGACGAATGCACCGGCAACCTTTCAGGCACTAATGAATGACATTTTCAGGGAGAATTTGAGAAGGTTTGTGTTAATATTTTTTGACGACATCTTGGTTTATAGTAAGACAACTACGGATCATTTGAAACATTTAAGGGTGGCGTTCGAGCTCTTGGCCAAGAATCAATTGGTGGTTAACAGAAAGAAATGTACCTTTGGGGTCAGCAAATTGGAATATTTAGGGCATGTCATCTCAGAAAAAGGAGTGGCAGCAGATGAAAAGAAAGTGAAATGCATGGTTGAGTGGCCCGAACCAAAAAGTGTAAAAGAATTGAGAGGATTTCTAGGGTTGACAGGGTACTATCGAAAGTTTGTGAGGGATTATGGGAAGATAGCCAGTCCAATCACACAATTATTGAAGAAGGATGCGTTTGAATGGAGTGCAGTGGTGAATGAAGCTTTCCAAAAGTTGAAAAGAGCCATGGTGACTGTACCTGTGTTAGCAATGCCTGACTTTAACAAAGAGATTGTGGTAGAGACTGATGCGTCAGGAAAAGGTTTGGAAGCTGTTCTAATGCAGGCCAAGCAACCAATAGCTTTTTGGAGTCAGCAATTATCACCAAGAGCTCAAGCCAGGTCAGTATATGAAAGGGAGCTTATGGCTATAGTGTTGGCCTTACAGAAGTGGCGTCATTACCTATTGGGAAGGAGGTTTAAGGTAAAGACTAACCAAAAGAGCTTAAAACACTTGCTAGAACAGAGAGTGATCAGTTTAGAGTATCAAAAATGGATGATAAAGTTACTAGAATTTGACTTTGAAATTGTGTATATACTGTGTGCAAATAACAGGGTGGCCGATGCACTCTCAAGGCAACCTGAAACAGAGGAAAATTTAGGCACCATTTCTGCTGTGTGTTGGTCGAAAGGAGAGATCATTGATGAGGAAGTAAAGGGGGACCCCAAATACAAGAAAATTATCCAAGAACTGCTGACTAATTCGCTAGCAACTCGCATTACCAACTGAGGAAAGGAACTCTGTTTTACAAAGACAGGTTAGTACTCTCAGAGCATTCAGCTGTTATTCCCACCCTCTTAACCGAATTTCATTCGACTCCTTTTGGGGGTCATTCGGGGTTCTTAAGGACTTACAAAAGGGTGGCAGCAGTGGTATATTGGGTGGGTATGAAGTCAGCCATCAAGAAGTTTGTTGCCAGCTGTGACGTGTGTCAGAGGAATAAGGTTCAAGCTATGCAACCGTCTGGGCTGTTACAACCTCTGCCAATACCGAATCAAGTTTGGGAAGATATAAGTACGGACTTTGTAGGGGATCTTCCTAAATCAAAGAAAGGTGACACTATTCTGGTGGTCATTGACAGGTTGTCAAAGTATGGTCATTTTATGGCATTACAACACCCATACACAGCTAAAGAAGTAGCTCAAATATTCAACGAGGAGGTTGTGAGACTACACGGATATCCAAGGTCTATTGCATCAGACAGGGATAGGGTTTTCCTTAGTCAATTTTGGACTGAACTTTTCAAGAATGTTGAGACAGTTCTGAAGTTTGGTAGCGTCTACCACCCTCAGTCGGATGGACAAACGGAAGTGGTCAACCGGAGTTTGGAAACTTACCTCCGCTGTTTTTATTCAAGGCAACCAAAGGAGTGGTGCAAATGGCTTTCGTGGGCCGAGTATTGGTATAACACTACTTATCATAGTGCAGCAGGTATGTCACCATTCCAAGTTTTATATGAAAGGCCACCACCTGCATTGTTGCATTGGGAATTTGGTATGACTAAGGTGGATGAAGTAGACATTCAGATGAGAAAAAGGGATCAGCTATTAGAGGAGTTGAAACTTAATTTAAGCAACGCTCAAGAAAGGATGAAGAAGTTTGCTGACAGAAACAGACGAGAGCTGGAATTTCAAGTGGGGGATATGGTTTTTTTAAGAATACATCCATATCGGTATAGGAAGTTGGCGAAGCGACCCAATGAGAAGCTGAGTTCCAGATATTATGGGCCATATGAAGTGTTGGAAAGAATTGGAAAAGTGGCCTATAGACTCAAGCTACCACCAGATTCTAGAATCCACCCCGTTTTCCATGTATCTCACCTTAAACCAGTGGTAGGACCAGCAGTACAAGTTAATCCTCTGCCATCTTGTCTATCAGAAGATTGGGAACTTCAATTGCAACCTGACCAATTATTAGATATGCGGTTCTCAAATACGGGGCAATTAGAAATTTTAATTCAATGGAAGAATCTACCAGCTTGTGAGAATAGTTGGGAGGATTTTTGGGAAGTAAACCAGCAGTTTCCTAACTTTCACCTTGAGGACAAGGTGAAACAGAAAAGGTGGGGGAGCAATAGTTTGAATATTATTTCTTTCTAGATACTGGATTGGTTGTAATTGTTGAGAACAAAACCGGGTTCCTATCATTTATTAAGAACCATTTTCTACTAGAATAGGAGTTTTAAAAACCTCTTTATAAATATGTGTATATTCAGCCCTTCAATGAAAAAGGCAATCTAAAATTTTTCTATAAACTTGAGTTTTCAATCAGAAGTTGTGATTCTTTCTTCTAAGAGTGATTCTTGGACCCTAGAAGTGATTACTAGTTTCTTACTCTCCACTGTTTGTCTTCTCACTAAATTCCAACAAACCTAACCTAAATTTCAGCCATCTTAAACCTAGATTCCAGCCATATTAAACTCTGAAATTCTAAGCCTAAATTCCCAGTAATCAAACCCTAAAAACCCAACTATACCAAACTGGAATTTCAGCATTAGTAGCCAAAATCCAGCCCTAAAATTTGATATTCTGACAGTCTAATATCAGCCATATGTCCTAATTTAATGATTATTAGCTACTAGTTAATATTTCTTCTATCTGTCCTACATCACTGCAGCAACAAGTCATCTTAAGAGCCCATCATAATTGTTACAATTCTTGAGATAAAAATGAACTAAAAGTTCCAACCAATCAATTAGAACACTATTCTTCTGAAATTGTAGCAATTCAAAAGCAAATGCACATTTACTCTTGTTGCAAATGTCATTTTCTAATAAAAGGGGTGTCTCAAATATACATTCAGTTTCTTTTCTCGATTAGTGCATGTGCAAAGAAACGTTAACGATTTCCACACCCATTTGATAACTATGTCATGATCATGTAGGTAATTACATTAGTTTCCTCTTGATTCTAAAACCAAAGGCAGAATCATACCCATCAGTAGCTTGAATTCTCTCATTTGGTGTTGCATTTGAGGGTAGATCTTCCTTGTAGACAGCAAAGGTCAGTATAACTCCAAGGCGGTTACTTTTGATTAACCTAAATGGAGCAGTCAAAACACCCTTTCCTGAAGCTCTAGCACGCAATACATTTTCACGATCTTCCTGTATTTACGTAATAAAGAGAGACTTCACCAATTAATATCAAAAGTACAAAGATTTAATATAAATTATAAGAGATGCTATTGACAGTTTAACCTGCACAATAAAGCCAGTAGGATTAGCACTACAGGGAATTTCAAATCTCAACTAAACGACATTCAGCAGAATCTACAGAAAAATTTTACAACCTTTATAAATAGAAATGGAATCACATCATGACTTACTTTTCCAGACAGCATATCAAGAGAGACCACATGTGAAATGGTATCCTGCGCGAAGATGACAGGAGCATATTCTTCTTGAATAGGGGAAGCCTCAAGTAGTTCGGGGTTGTATTCATCCTTATGCACAGGGTTTTGTTCAAGGATGTCCATCCTCCTAATGGTCCAGCCCTGTTGTTTCTCAAATTGTTCCCTTTCTGAATGTAGCACCCTTACAGCATATGCCACGCCACTTGTAAGGGGCCTCTCAAAAGCAGTTCTCTCAGTGTACTTTGCAAACGTCCTCTATATAAAGTCTAAGAGTTAGTATCCTTACGGCTGTTGATCATAAGACAAAATAGGTTCAATGTTACATGGCTTGAATAACGGATCATCACCAAATTCGAAATCATGAACCGCGCCACTCAGTAAGAAAAACTCAACACACTCAGAGACTGATATCAGAAATATCCAACACATTCATGACCTCATCAATCAAAATGTAAAAGCTAAACGATAGTTAATAATTAACCAACCCTGATGAAACATTGGGAACAAGAGTGGGAACTGTCAATCTACGAGTTATAACATTCGGAATTGTTATGAAAATCCCTAAGCATCTAGTTTCAGGAACGTAAGAAGGAAGGCTTCACTACCTGATCAATTGCGGATGGGTTCTTTCCATGGTGAAAGGTTGAGATCAAAATGGACATAGCCTGCACGTGATTCATGCTCACATTAAACTGATCTTGTAACATCCTCGCCCTCTCATCACACATGCTTGCAAGGGTTTCCTTCCTTTTCTCAGTAGCCTGTGAGCTCATGTACCAAAAGATCCATAAAGAGACCAAGACCCAGAGAATTACCCATGCAACTAAGAGCTTTCTCCACCAAGTCTTTCTAACCTTCTTGGACCCAATATACTGGTAATATTGATGGTGACTCTGGCAACTACTTCCAGTGATCTTCTCCCAGCATTTGAGCCACATCTTGCCACCATTACCAAACAGAAAAGTCTTGCCGTCAACAATTCCAGCATTAATGAACCAGTTCATGGAGATTACAGACGCAATCCAGTAACATCGAATCCAAAGAAAAGCCCCCACCTTTAAATTAAATCCGAGTACATGGAAAAAATTCATCTAATACAGTAGCCAAAACAAGGCAGCTAGAAAGTAGAAACTGCACCAAGCTGAACTCGATCCGATAATTCAAGAGTGGCAGAGTAAGTCTAGAGAAAGTGCATATGAGGAACCATATTGGGTCGGACAAAAAGAGCTAACAACAATGAATAAGAGCAATGCCCACCAACTCCAAATTCACCAAAAACAAGTTGAATCAGAAAGTAGATATAGGGAGTTACAAGAGATGCTATCTTATCCACCAATACAGCAACAACACAGAGATAGCATGAAAGATAGAGGACCCAAGATTGAACAAGATAAGAAATTCACACACCCACAAGCAAGAATCAAAGAATCCTCGAGATTCCCAGTTTCTAATTCTTAATCAGTAACTCCGTTTTTAACCGTGGCACCACCAAAAACACAGAACCAGAAAATGGGCCTCAACGACCAACAAAGATTCCAACTTAAGTAGCTAAACTTATAAATCCAAACGCTCAAAACAAGAACCTGACAGGAAATTTAGTTAACAAGGGTCCCTAAGTTCCTCAAATCAAGCAACAACATCAGTGAGCGTGCAAGTACTAAGCTTTGACTCCCAAGTTTATCCCCAGCTTCCAAATCTAGCTTATGCACGCAACAAACAGGCCAAAGATTAGTGGAATGAGCTGAAGTAGTAGCAGTAGTAATAACAGTAGCAGTAGAAGCAATAATAGTAGGTGAAGAGCAAGAAGAAAAAGAAACCAACAAGAGTGGATTCATGGACACACTAAGCAACGAAGAATCTGTGAAAGAAAATGGTTATAGAAATGTTTTGTAGCTTTAGGCCATTCTCTCTATCCATAGTTTAGTTTCATACCACCCAACCCCGAGAAAAATAATTGTTAATGACTGGTTTTCCGTAAGAAATTCATTTTATAATAAAAACAATATTTGAGGGGCAAAAGGGTATTTTGGACACACTGCTTTTTCACTAACTTTGCTTTCCTTTCCTTTCCCTGGATTGGATTGGAGTAGCCAATTCCTACACGCTAACTGATTAAAAGTTAAAACTTAAAACCCTCTCTTTCTCTCTCTATATATATTATATGATGTACATTTATGTTGACAAAAGTACCCTTACACGAAAGCGAAATTTCACAAGAGGGACGCATCAATCTTTTCTTACATGTTCGGGGATTAGATGCCCCGTACTTTTCCGAATTTACCACGGAAGGAGAAGGACCTCGGTGGGGGTCAAAAGCAGTAGGTAATTTATACAGGAGCTAGCTAGCTACTTCTACCTCAATTTGCATTGCCTAATTGTCTTCATCTGCTCCTATACAACCAAGTAAAGAAATTAGAAATCCTTGATAGTACAGAACTTTGCGGGTATATGTTATTGGATAACGAAATCTTGATTTCTTAAGACTTTTAAGTGTTAACAATTGAAAACACTTGTGAAGTTGTTTTTGTTGTAATCTGCTTACCTAATGGGAAGCAGCAAGTAACTCTATTTTTGGGTGCATGGTTAAAGAAGGTTAGGAATTGGGGTTACTTTTGGAAACTGAACAAGGTGAAGGACCTATGACAAAGCGGCTAAAGGACAGCAGTGGCCCAACTGGTAAATATAGGTGTAAAGCGGTGGCAAACGCATAAAAGGGCCACTTTAATCAAGGCTTGTCACGAAGTGATTAGGCCATCACTACCCACTTCTTTTTGGTGCCCTCTGGGGAGCTCTTTCTGACAACGACGTCCAACGTCAGCTCCACTGGTTCTCTGGCAATAGCCAATCAGCTTATGCTACGTGTAACTCCATTATGGCTTTGCTCTGCTACGTGGTACCTATGAGTAGGTGGATAATATTGGAGCTTTCTTCTGCCACGTGTACTCATGGGTCCCCTCCCCTTCCCAGGTTTGTCTGCTTGTGAAGAGCCGTGCACCGGAGTTGAATTAAACGCCAGCGTTTTGTCATCCATAAATACATAATAGGAAGTCGCCCAAAAAACAAAAAAATGAAAGGGAGGAAGGGAAGGGGGTCTTATTTTCTTATATTATATTTCCTGATTTAAAGTTTAAACAATTTCTAAATATGGTTAATCAAAATCTAAATTTGTAAAATAGAAGCACTTTAAAACAAATTCTTTAGAAATACAAAAACCCTATTGGATGAATTCTACACATTCAAGTGTCATACCATACCAATCAAAGAAAACGAGACCTAAGACATGTATGCACGTTATAAACATTAGTTTTCCTAAAATCCTAAATAATTAAGAAGACCCTTTTCAGGTTATTTATCAAATTAAAAAAAAATTGAAGCTTTCGATGTCCATGGTCGGCAAGAGGTAGGAATTAGGTGGAAAAGTTATGATGTTCAATTATACCCACCAAGTTAGAAATAGAATAGGATGCAATTGCGACCATCATGTGCAACGCAACCGCTGGCTTTTGTTTTCTATGCCTTACCATATTTTATAACCAAAGTTGACTAACCCACATAGAGTTCCATTGAAATAGACCTTCATCTAGACTGGCCTATGTGAATATACATAACTAATACACTCTTCTTTTTGTATTGATAATAAGCAGAAACTGTGGACCGCCTAACATAGTCTAACTTATGATTACAGCTTCATAAATATAAATATTCGGAACAAGTTGCTTCCAATTCAAATACTAAATTAAATTAAAGATTAAAAATATAACATTTTGACATTGGCTTTTTAACTATTATAAGACCCTGCTCAAGTTACCTCTAATTATTAAATTACAAATTGAAGTTTAAATCAGTAGTATTATAAACCAATTAATACCTCGTAGTAAAAAAAAAAGACAGGTTACTTTAGTCTTACACATTTATTAAATGCTGTCAACTATGATAATGAAATGAACCATACAAGATAAAATAAAATAGCATTAAAATAACAAATGCGACCCATCTATCTGAACAAGAAATTTTAATTGTCCACAATAGTTACACTCTTACTTCCGAAAAGTACAGTAATTGTCCAATTCTCTTTTTCTTTTTTCTTTTTTACATCTATCTTGATTTATATATTAATAAATGAATATCAACATTTAATGTACTAAACTTATTTAACTGTATAAATAAAAATAGTTAAGTTATATGTCTAAATTAGGGCTAAATAAAAATTACTCCAATGATGTGGTCCTAACCAAGATAATAATAATTCAAGACCTTCCCCATTTTCCTTACATTGAAAAAAGTATAGCATTGGATGGTAGGTAAATACGTTGAATATAGCTTTCTAACTTTTATTCGAATCCAGACGACATGGACAATTCTTTATCACCTGTTGCCACATAAAAGTTGGGACAGATGTGGTTTACAGCAAAATTTGACCCCAGAGAATGTACCCTACTACCTTGTTAGATGTTAAGTTAGATGTAAGTAAAGGCTTTGAAAGCTTAAACTTCAGAATCTAGAAAGAAAAAGGAAGGAAGAATGAAATGCGCTTTAAGCTTCAAATTTTCAATATGTTATTGTGAAAGATTCCGTGAACATTAGCCGAATATAATGACAAATGCATATGCTCTCTGTTTAATTATGTTTTCACGGACCGAATAAGACGATAACTTTGAAAACATTAACTTAAAACTAAAACTCCATTGTCTATTCTCTGCATGGCCAAAGGTACGGATTCACACACGCTAACTATGGCCCCACCGGGACTGGGGTGCTAAGAAACAAAACTGAGCCCGTCCTTGCCGTTGTAGTGTCTTCAAATGAAAACAGTTTCTTTTATTTTTTCTTGAAAATATGTTTTTTGCATTATTTAACATTTAATAAAATGGGGATGAAACCTGAGAGGTTGTTCACTGTAATTAAGTTACTGAACACATAAAACCGGGTCCCCGCAGTGTGGTCACCATCATCATCGGTCGGTTGTGGTTCCTGACGTTAACAGGGGAACCAACCAAGCCAATCGTCAGAAATTTCGGCCGTGGAGATGCTTTTGCTAGGAACCAGAATAAAGGTTACTGGAATTATGTCTAGGTAGCTTATTAGGCTTCACTTTCAGTTTTAAACAACACATCTTAATCACCTATTTACGTTGAATCCAGGAATTCCATGGCAGCCTGTCTTGCTTGAATCACCCTCGTTCAGCATAGGATTAGGGAGGGTTAAACAATGGATTAAAGTGTTAATCTGGTGGGTTTAAGTATATTTTTGTCGGCGAGAACATTTCAATTCAATGGTGGACCATGTATGTCCATTAATTGTATGCGACAACGATGTGTCCACGTGACCTATTGGTGGAAATTCGCCAAACGTTATTCTCTTTTTTTAACCTAATTAAGCTATCCTAAGAATACAAATGTTGTGTGATTGAGGTATTCAAAAAGAACTGGGAAGAAAACAAAGCTAGAGAGTTTTAATTGGATATATCGTCTGAATCACACCGCAATCACAAGATGTCGGGTCCTGAGTTTGTTGTGTTATCAACAAGTAAAGCAATGAAAACCTGACTCAACTTGGATGGAAAAGAATCAACACGTGGAAATGAAATAAATAATAAGCAAACTTTTAAATACATTACAATTAATAAGCCCTGCGAAAGAGATTTGAAGTTCTATAATTCAACTACGAACAGATCTTTTGTGCGTGTTTTAATATTTTCAACTGTGAAATCGGAATAACTTGTGAGAAATACCAAGTAATAGAATATTATTGTAAGCCCAACAAAGGAACTGCATCAAAATTAGATATATTAGGCATAAATGTACACATATTAGGAGACAAAGTTGGTTGTTTAATTAAAAAAATTAAACAAAAAAAAAGAAAAGAAAAGGCCGATGGTGAGCAGCAAAATTTGAAATAGCAGGACACAAACATAAACAGCATGTCATCCACTAAAGGTTGTGATGGGTCAGAAATAATTGCAAAACAGCAAAACCAGAAGCCGTTTTTTCTGTATCACGTGTCAGGACGGACAATTGACTCGAGAAATGGTTGGGGAGCAGAGCACTAGTTCCAGCAATTTGTGAGTGCCCTCGCCCTTTATAGGGATGATAAGCGGCAATTGCATCAACAAAAGATGTGGTTGGTTTGTTCAATGTATGAATAATAGAGAGGAACTCCAATTTGGAAACTGAATTTTAACATCGTCCCAGTCCCAGATCATGTATGTTCACCAATACCATACAGTTGCATCAGGACCTACCATACCAATACCAATGCTTAAAAATCCTGCGGTGATGATGAGTTAAAACCAGGTGGGTCAGTTTCGTTGACAAGGATAGTAGTTTTATGGGTGGAATTGTGCCTGTCTCATGGGTCCTAGCTAGTTCTTTCCGTAGTGCAATCAC
>JANZXP010000003.1:7310728-7327470 GCA_027576715.1 Erythroxylum flavicans | reverse complement strand
CTAATTTCTCTGATTGGTCTCTCTCTCGGACCCGTTTCTCTGGTCCGACCCGTTTTATGGACACGGGATGTTACATAAAATCCCTGCTTCCCTGTCTCTTATAGTTGCTCGGATTAGCCATAAGGGCTACCCCCATCTGATTCGTGTTCTTGACGTTTACATTTTTTGCTTTTCTATTGTTAGTATAATAGAATATGTTTTATTTACCTGCAGCAAAGGTACTAGTAACATAATCTGACTCACCACTGTAGCATATTCTTCTCTAAGAGTTAGCAGGAACAACGTTAGTTTGTTTGTGTTAAAAACTCCCTAATTTTTACCGGCGTTCTCACAGCTACACGTACTCATCGGCATCAAAGAATCCAAGTCGTTCCACGACCCTTTTAATTTTGTAAAATAGACGGTTACAGTGTTGTTACGTTGTCTCAAGTTGCTGATCTCCTACATGATTTAATATAGGTGAGGTCCGCTGCTTTCACCGTAGCATCCCTTTAATTGTTCCCAAAGATCTCTCGCCGTTGTCACCATTAAGAAAGAGTCGGAGATTTCCTTTGATAGCGAGTTAATGATCCAAGCTATGACCATGTTATCTGCTTTCTTCCACTTCTTCATAAGTATCTCATTGTCAATGGGTGGTCGTATTTCTCCATTCACGAAACCTAGTTTTCCCTTAGCTGTCAATGAAATAATCATCGACTGACTCTAAGATAGGTAGTTTGCTCTTTCGAGAGGCGTATTTATAAGGAGATTTCCTAGGTTATCCACCGCCGTAATGTTGTAAGCTTCCTCATTAAAAGGGATTTCTGTATTGTCTTCCATCTCCATTTTTAGAGTTACAGGGTAAGGTTTTTAGAGGATAAAACAGAAACATTGCTCTGATACTATGAAAATTCTTCGTGAAAGAAGAAGATGCTCTTTTATTAAATGATCGTGATATATATATACAGAAGGTGTTGCTGTACAAATATTTACAGGTAGTTGCGAATAAATGTGTTCTCTTTCATTTAACAAACTTTTATTCCTTCGTGATTATTTACAGTCTGGTGGTGTGTATGGTTGGCTAGTGTGTACGGTTGTCTGGTACAGAGGTACGATGATATGGACCTGTCGACAGAGGAGATAAAATTTATGAAAATGTGGCTAGTAGAAAGAAAAGAATAAACGATTCAAATAAAACATCTGACTTCAATATATAAGTTAAGATTCAGATTAGACTAATATGTAAATTCTATGTTCGATCTAAATTCTTCAATATATAAGTTAAGATTCGGACTAGACTAATATGTAAATTCTAAGTTCGATCTAAATTCCAATCAATTCATAATAAGTTGGTTTCGGTCATACCTAAGTCATTTTGCCTTCAATACTTTGAGAAAATTGAAGCTTAAGTAAGTTATTTTACCTATTTCTTCACCGTTCTCTTATCTTCTTATCCTTTTTTAGATGATTAAGCTTTCTCAAACAACCTCTTCTTTTCATTATCTTGAACTTATCATAAATAAGATACCTAAATTTGGCATCCCTCAAAAGTTTTGTACTGAAAGGGTTATTTTGATACAATCGCTATTGAAGTTCTATTAATTTGATGAACTGTTAATGAAAAATTTGTTAGAAAATAATAACAAATTTGCTAGAAGACTCGTAATTAAAAATCATTTGTAGTGGAATTGAAATAAAGGCTTGAAGTAGAGAGGAACAAAGAAGGGTCAACAAAAGATGAATTTTTTAATTAAAATCATGAGCATATAAAAATTAATTAAATAACTCAATTATGTCATCTAAATTAACAATAATCACTAATAAGACTAATATCGAAATATATTCGATACAATTTATATATTAAACATTTAAAATTGAAGTTAAAACTAAATTTCAAAATTATAAACTAAAATATCAAATTTTTGTAATGAAATAATAAAATATTATTGTTACTTAATTTATACGGTATGATTTTCTTTATGAAATGTCTATAATTATTAGAGGCTCTAGGTATTTTGCAATAAATTTATATATTATCATATATCATATTTATTTTAATACAAGACATGTTAGTTTAATGATATAGGTAAAAGGTGGTTTGAAATATATATTACTTCAGCAATAATGATATTAATATTTAATATTCCATTCATCACAATATTTATTTTCAATAATCCCAACCCATTGCTAGAGCTAAAAAGTAACCATAGTTAGGAATTCTCAATAAAAAAAGAAAGTGAGGTTGGGTTAAGGCTGGTCAAAAAAAGTTTGCAAGAATGCCCATGCCCATGCCCCAGTTTCCTAATAGCCAAGGCCAATCAGGGTTATTGAGAGATTTTCACAAAGGTCCTGAAATTTGGGGTTTTTTTCGGATTTGCTGAAGAAAGCAGGGGCATAAAAAGAAAAAACCCGGTGATGGAGGTTTGTCCATGGTGTCTCTCCGATTCAATGCTCCAATAAGCTTATACACACCATATAATTAGGTATTTACACTCTCCCCCGACTCTGGGTTATACTTTATTTGATTCATTTTCGCACTCCGCTCGATGGTTTTTGGACTTGATTCCAACTCCCTTATCTTAAAAATTTGTGGGTCTTCGATCGGTCAATTTCAGGTGTTGCTGTCCCTTTTCTTGACATAAGTCAAACCCGATTTAGTACTGAATTTCGGTTTTTAGTTGACTGTCGGGTGTGTACTTGTGTTTTGTTGGAGGAGTCAGTGCCCCTCAAGATTTTGTCTATTGGTTGCCTTATAGTAATGTAGGAGGTTCACTGAAACGACAGTAGTAATGACTAATGTGTTTTTATGTCTGGTTTCTTTTTTCAAATATTTTTATTACAGATTTGATATTGGTTCGGTCTTAAATAGAGGACTTGAAAAGGCTTCCCGAGTGGGAGTGAAAAACATGACGGGTTTCACAAACTTAAAGGCTTGTTTCTGGCACTTCTGTTTTGTTTTATATGTCCATATTCTCTATTATGGAGTTTTTATTGGTGTTTGCACGTTTCTTTGGTTTGGTCATTTTATACTTCTGCCATTGTCAGTGTTGGGTTATTACTAACTTTTTTCTTTTTTCTTTTTGGTGTAGATAATGTATGACCTTTGATGATAACTCATGTTCTGAAGCATGAGAAGACGTTGAGGTGCAGTATTGAATAGCCTGTTTAAACTGCCGTCCTGGCATAAAGATCCTGGACAATTAAGAAGAAGGAACTATAAAAAGAAGAGAATAATTTAGTAGAGGGAAATGGAATGTAATAAAGATGAGGCCTTCAGGGCAAAAGAGATTGCTGAGAAGAAGTTCACTGCCAAGGACTTAGCAGGGGCTAAGAAATTTGCTTTGAAGGCCCAGAGTTTATTTCCTGCGCTTGAAGGAATTACTCAAATGATAGCGACCTTTGATGTGTATCTGTCTGCTGAAAACAAGGTAAATGGAGAAGCTGATTGGTACGGGATACTAGGTGTAAATCCACAGGCTGATGATGAGACCGTGCGGAAACAGTATAGGAAGTTAGTTTTGATGCTTCACCCTGATAAAAATAAGTCTGTAGGAGCTGATGGTGCTTTTAAGCTTATCTCAGAGGCATGGAGTTTATTGTCTGATAAGACCAAGAGATTAGCCTATGATCAAAAGAGGAACACTAAAATGTTTCAGAAGACTACAGATGCTAAAATGTTTCAGAAGGCTTCAACTCCAGCCGGAAGTCCATCTGCAGCACCTCGGTCCAATGTTTTCTACAATGTCCCTAAACAAAATGTGAAGACACATAAGAGTACTCCTCGCAGTACTCATTCTACAACTCCAGTTTCATCTCACAAGTCAAAGCCAAATACATTTTGGACTGTTTGCCATAGATGCAAGATGCAATATGAATACCTTAGGGTATATCTTAATCATAATCTCCTCTGTCCCAATTGTCATGAACCTTTTTTAGCTGTTGAAACAACCCCGCCATATTCAAGTAATGCAAAACCATCACCTTGGAGTTTCTCATGTCAGCAGCAGAATATGGGTCATCAAACTTCTAGTGAAAACTCATTGAATTCAGGAAGAAATGGTTCAGCCTCTTCAACGTTGGGTGCGGGGGGTTTCAGTGGTCAAGATTCACTTAATCAGTCCAATTTCCATTGGGGTCTGTTCTCTGGAACAGGCAATGCGACAACTGCTACTCATACTGCAACAACAAGAGAGGAGGCTCTCAAGTGGAAGAATCAATCCTCCAAAAGGGATGGTGGTGTATCTTCTAGTGGGCAGTCTAATTCTGCAAAGAGAAGAAGAGGCATGGAAGACATTGATGTGAGGAGCTACAGGAGTGATGTTGCATATCAAATGGGTACGGGATCTGGAGGGGTTGGCACATCTAGTGGACCTGGAATTAAACTGGATAATTTTGATTCAGTTAGGGTGAATGGAATCACAAGGCCATATGGCTCAAGGGATTTGTCACAATTTGGAATTCAAACAGTGCTGGTGGAGAAGGCTAAGAAAGGAATCCGTGAGAAGCTAAAGGAGTGGGACTTGGCTAGTGCAATTAACTCAACAACCAAAGAGTATATGGTGAACAAGAAAACAAATGATGGAGTGCAAAAATCGTCGACAAACTCTCTTCTGCCTAATCAAAGTTTTGATCAGCCGATGAAGGCAAGCAATGGATTTGATGGCAACAAGTCTTCTTCTGGCACTTCTGATACTAAAGTAGATGCAGAACCACGGGAATCAATGATTATAAATGTTCCAGATCCGGATTTTCATGATTTTGATAAGGACCGAACAGAGACATGTTTCGACGGAAACCAGATATGGGCTGCATATGATGATAATGATGGGATGCCCCGGTATTATGCCATGATTCATAGTATAATTTCTTTGAATCCATTCAAGATGAAGATTAGTTGGCTTACTTCAAAAGGAAACAATGAGCTGGGCCCACTGAACTGGGTCGGTTCTGGCTTCCCCAAAAGTTGTGGTGACTTCAGAGTAGGCAGATATGAGATTTATAGCTTGTATAATTCTTTTTCGCACAAGGTTAGATGGACAAAGGGCACACGGGGTGTAATTCGCATATACCCCAGGAAGGGGGATGTTTGGGCTCTCTATCGAAACTGGTCCCCTGATTGGAATGAGCTGACAACTGATGAGGTGATACACAAGTATGACATGGTGGAAGTAGTTGAAGACTATAGTGAAGAACATGGTGTAACTGTTATACCCCTCGTAAAAGTTGCTGGCTTCAAGACAGTGTTTCACCAGCATTTGGATTCCAGGGAAGTACGGAGGATTCCGAGGGAAGAGATGTTTCGTTTTTCACATCATGTTCCATCATACTTGCTTACAGGTGAAGAAGGTCCAAATGCTCCAAAAGGTTGCTGGGAGCTGGACCCGGCAGCCATTCCATCAGATCTTCTTCATGTAGTCATAGATGTGAAGGAAGAGGAGACAATGGAGGGTGAGTCGAATTCGAAAGAAGAAAAGGTAGTGGATGACCTTGAAAATGTCAACGAGAGAGTAACAGAATCTGAAAAATGTAGGGACAATGAGAAAGATAATTTTGAAGCTAATGAAGTAAAATCTGCAGAAGAAACCACAAAATCAAAGGAGGATATTGAACATTCAGTAGAAAGGATAGCTAGTTGAGATTTGTTTTGTCGGTTTTAAATGAGTTAATCCTTCAACTTAGTGTATTCATCTGAAACTGATTCAACACACTTGGGTCAGAATGATTGGCAGCAGTTTTGGGTTGGAAATGGGGGGAAGTTTCATTATAATCCTGACTACAGTCTACATAGCTGAAGCTGTTTCAACTTTCAAGGACAAATTACAAATAGTAAAGGCCTTCAAAACTCGGGCGAGTAATATATATTTTTTTAGTCACAAGCTATCATTATTTCGCCACCTCAATTTTCCCTTGGGGATTATTAGGCTGCTGAGATGACATGTTCGTAATTTTCAGACAAAGTACTTTTCTTTACTCTGATTGGTAACTGATATTAGTGCAAGATAACGAGGTGATTACAATTTCTGCTTGAATCATGTTGTAAGGTTTTTGGTGTTTCATCCATACAGTCAAGTGTTCTCATGTACTAAATACTTTATCAGGATTAATTATCACTGGTTTTTAATCTTTGTTTATTTTCTTCTATACTATCTGCCATCTGCCACTTGAATGTTCCGTTGTGTTGAATATGCAAGAATAGCCATGGCTGTGTAAAAATTGAATCAAATGATTAGAAGATTGGCTTTATGATGATTGTCACTGTCACCCTCCTAAGAAGAGATTTGGGCGGGTAGTCTCAAGTAAGATTAAGACTTGACAGCTTTTAATGTACCAAATGAAGTCCTGAAATTCAGTCTTTGGGGATTTCCTCCAGATCCAGCTTTCTTTTGGTAATCTGTACCAGCCTATGATAATGAACATAGTATACAATTGCTGGAACAGATTGGTGCTGTGAAGAAGTATTCAGGAATGGAATGAAGTAGGTTTAATCTTCTAAATTTTCTTAAAAAGTCCGTGCCTATTTGCTGTCAGGGATACGGAAGATTGGAGGACGGACGACTGGTTCAAGAACAATGTTGATTTCATTTGGTCGTTTGGGTAGGTATATTGAACTTCAACGACGTGACAGCTTCTTCTGCGTCAGAGAAATGGTCAAGTCAAGGAGTCGAATGGACTTTGGTAGATTGGTTGAACATGAACATGAACATGAACATAAACAAGCCGACAATGGAAGGGTGTTGATACTTTTTGTAAAAATTGAGATATCATATTATTATTATTATTAAATTAATTCTTCATTAATTAATCTTCTCTAGTAAAATATTTTATATGATCCTCGATATTATATATTATTATAATTTATGGAACTTTTTAATATATTTTTAAAAAAATTATTTTTGTGACTCGTTCAAACTCAGAAAAAGAAATTCTGGGAAGAATATTAATTTTATTATTTTACCCAATTAGCCCCAGCCTAGCAGTCTAGTGTGCGCCCACTGGCATTGTTAAATGTTAAGGCGAGCCACCAAGCTCGTTTAACTACGCGCAAACACAAATCCAATAAAAGAGAGCCACGTATACACATTCGTGACGTGGTCCAATGAGATCGAAGACTGTGACGTTAACGCCTCGGTAACCCATCGTGAAACCTTCCTTAGCTATATAAATAAGGAAAAGGAGTGACTTTAACAAGAATAATCGCAGATCGAATTATAAACAGTCGCGGGGGGGAGAGAGAAAGAGATAAGAGAGCTTTCTAGAGAGAGACGTCTTCGGAGAGATCGCCCGTAATTTTCTCATTCCACTTTCTGCGCTTCAAGTTTCTCCGGCCACCAGATCTCCCCCGTATCTATGGTATTTTTGCTTGCTTTTATCTTTTCAGATCTGATCTGATCTGATCTGGTCTGATCGGAGCACTTCCGTTTCTTTATGGGTCAGATAATTATGGGATTTGACCAGTTAATTCATGCCTATAATGTTGTTATTTTGGTTTTTATTCGAACTGATTTTTTATATTGGGCGGTTTTAGACAACGTCAAGGCGACTTGCTGATAGGAAGGTGGAGAAGTTCGAGAAGAACATAACGAAGAGAGGAGCTGTTCCCGACACCACCACTAAGAAGGGAAAGGACTATCCTGTCGGCCCTGTGCTGCTTGGTTTCTTCGTTTTTGTGGTCATTGGTTCTTGTAAGTTCTTTCTGTTTATCCTCATTCTTTTTATTGCTGAATTCCGTATCTTCCAGGCCTTAATCCTCGAATTTTAAGGCCAATGGGGAAAGAGTAGGATATTTTCGTTAGTCTTACACTGCTGCGTGTTATAATTTGTTTATGAATTCTGGTTTATAAGATGTTTTTGTTTAACTCTAGGAATTAGCTGTTAGAAGGATTAGATCTAAAGATTAGAAAAAGAGTTTTGTGTTCTAAATTTGAGTTTAGAAATGGAAAATTAGGACTGAATGTAAAAATTAATGAAAGCTAGTATCTTTTTAAAAGCTTTGTTTTTCAATCAAATTCATGATTTAGATGTACAAATTTAGAAGTCATTATGTTCTTGTAGTTTTGCTTTCTCTAGAATAACAATATATGATATTGGAAAGTAGTTACCTGAGATAGATTTAAAGTTTTTAATTCTTAAATTTTTTTTGGGTGGTGGCTTAGTATGTTCTAAATTATTGTTTGTGACAGCTCTGTTCCAGATAATCAGGACAGCAACAAGCGGTGGCATGGCCTAAGAGAAGAGTGCACACGGGGGATGTTTGTCCTGTGTTATTGTGTAGAAAGATGAAAAAGAAATACTTTTAATAGATCTTTGTTCACTGTTGTTCTTAAAGAACCCAGTTTTTGAATAAAATTGTCCTTTCCCATCACCACTTAAATCACTTTTTTTGCAATGTTCATCTGTTGTATATGGATTCAGTTCATGAGAGATTGGCCTGAGTCCATTTCTTGGAATGGCCTATTAGCCATCAGGATCATCACGTGAAAGTAGTTTAAAAAATTGACCAGTTCTTAACCATTACAAGGGAAGCCTTGGCTGCCGTTGATAAAACACATACCAATCCATATTTCCAAAGTACATGTTTCCTGAGATCACTTGAATCCAATGTCCTTCCAGCTGAAATTGGATGGGATATTTACATAGTGTGGGAAGGGATGGTCATAGATTTCCAGCAGTCCCAATACTAAAGTTGGCATTGTAACAAACATACATCTATCAATCGTGTGACCTACTTTGCAAAATATATATGCACGGTTGGACGGAATACAGCTAATAGTCTACTAAATTTCAAGCGTAGTCTTTTCCCAGTTCGATGTTATTTTTTGACATGTTTGTACAAAATAAAAAACCAACAATCATCAACCCCAAATGGAGTTGGAGTAACCAAGTAAGTTGGAGTGTGGAGACTAATTAACAAAAAGAGTAAAATCCACCACCAATAACAGAAGATACGAGTAACATCCACCACCAATACCAGAAGATCATGTTCACTCCCAAGCCAATGCTGCCTCAACGAACAAACAAATGACCGACGAATCAAGCGATGGCCGTAGGGCAAGGGTAGAAAGCAGTTCCACATGCAATCCATTGTCGCTTTCTCCCTCGCGGCACCAAGCAACCAGGAACCTTGAGCCACTCCCTATTCATCACATTGTAGGTAACAAGGCGGTTCATCTGTCTTGATCTCAATGATAGCATGAGCAAACCTTTGTTGCCCAAGCAAGTCATTCTTACGTGCTTCCCATAAAATTCCAAGCACCATACATTTGGCATTCTGTCAACCTCCTTCCACAAGAGAGTCATTTTTTGCAGTTCCCATATGCACACGCAGGTAGCTGCATTCTTTGTAAGCAACCCCACAAGCATGATCCGGCCACCGCATTCCGCAAGGGTGTGGTCACTGATATGAAGTGGGGCTGGTATTATATACTGCTTCCAAACCCCTAAAACCATGTCGTACGACACAATTCCTTCAGGATCTGATCGCATGAAATATAGAGTGCTGTCAACAGAAACTGCTTGTGACCGGAAGTTCAGTGATAGCGGCAACTTAATATGAGAGGGCATGTTTCCTGGCCTAGTCCAGGAGTTCTGCAAGGAGTCATAAACTTCATACTCCCCATCACACCCGAGCCATAAGATCTTGTAACCCTCACTAGTTGAGATCCCATTAAGGGTCATTCCCACAGCAATGCGAGACCATACTTTAACTGACCTGGCTGGTAACTCTTTAAAAGATTGAGTCAGAGGGTTGCAGATATAGAAGTTCCGGTGACCGATGTCAAGAAAGCAAACTAGACCCCCTGCTGAAGCAACCGGCAAGACAATCACCTTAGTTGGCAGAGAAGAAATTACGGGGTGATGCCATTTTTTTGTGGAAGGGTCGTACATAGCTCCTGAGTTCACATTTTCATGAGTGATGGTGTAAAACCAGGGATTGATATGTATAACTTCTGAACAATGTTGAGAGAAACTCTGAGAGTTCAGCAAGGAATTCCATTTTCGACAAACAACACGGAAACGAAAAAATGTAGTGATAGGAAGTCTGGCAATGACGGCTTCAAAGAGGTCTTCTGGAAATTCCTTCCATATTTCTTGATCCAGGACCTCTCTGGTGCCAGTAATTTTTCCTCGGTTACGCTCCTTTCTACATTTCTTGGAGGGTGGAGGCTTGCAAGTTTCCATCATCCAGAAACTTCCAGATTTTCCAGCCGCCATTAGAAGATCACAGTAGTCATCTGCAGGGCTATCATCAATATTAAGGACGCACCATCTGTGAAAAAAAAAAGCTATATATTTATATTCTATAAATAGGGTGCAGAAGCAGATACAGTACGTTTATTACTCATTACAACTTGTACAGAGCGAGCACCTCGGGCAAGAGTTTGATATTTGCATAATATCCAAGGATTAAAATGATAAAACTTATATTACTCTTAAATAACTTATTTTACTCATTACAACTGTCAAAGCTGCATCAATCCACTATGGCTCTAGCCACAGAAATGGATTAGTGCTAGTATGTTTTCAATTCTGCAATTCTGGAAAAGCAATTGGTTAGCTTCATGAATCTATATAAAAATGCCTAAAAAGTTCAAAGCACCTGTATACACAAAAGCCTTTACCAGATTCAGATTAATCAACTTAGTCTAGCCATCTCAATTTGTCCCAGAGATAATCTCAAATCATTTCCTTATCAGTCTGCTACATGAACAGAAGAACTGAACTAATAACATCATACCCTATTATTAACTATCTCTCTTGGTCCAGAGCTAGGGTCAGATTGCAGTCACATCATAATCCATAGTCGTATGATCCCTCAACCTTCTTTTTCCGTAACTAACTAACAGATGATTCGTCTTCATCTTTTCTCCCTGCACCTGATCCCACCTATAAAGTTTGTTTCAGATTCTACCCATTTTTCTTCAAAAATTGTTTATCCTATTCAAATGATTTCCCACCTCTCCATCTCTTTTTTAGTTCTTGGTGTAAATTGAGTTACGCATTAGCAAATAACCCTCCCATTTCAAAAATCCCATCCCAACCATGCGAGGTTTCGCAACCATGCCAACCACTAGGCTACTCCCTTAACCTCTGCTTTTCCCCTTTTTTTGATTAAAAAAACTAAATACGATCAAAGGACTCACCTTACGCCAGTAAACAAGCCTTTACACCGTGCATCAACACTCGTTTTACCCATCAATTCAATTAAGGAAATAAAACTCCAACATCCTAGTTCATTTCAAATGCTAATCATTCAAGGGAATCTATTTGATCAGTCATGGAAGCCAAACGGTCAAAAAGTTTTGGCTGACCACTACAGAATGAAAGCACTTCCCAAGCTATAAAGAAACAAGCTTTCTTGTAAAGGAGAAAAACAACAAAAGTGAATCAAAGTCAAAACCAGAACAGCGAAGTAGAAGAAATAAATCGATAATAACTACCAAAAATAACATCCAGGCAAACGGTAACATATCAAATACCGACCAAAGCTGAAACGCTATAAGGAACAAACTCCATAACGAAAATGACAAATTAATCAGAGATACAGTAAAGCAGCTCTAGACAAACATTTATCACATAAAACAGATAAAAAGCAGAGAAAAAGTATGCTGGAAAAAAAGCAGTTCTGCCCACGAATGGAATCATAGTAAATTGTCCAAGCATAAACAAGATATCCAATCCGATGTACAATAACCACATTGGCAAGTCAAAAAAGACAGCAATAGAAAGAAATAAAAAAAAAAACAGACACACAAAAACAGTCTTCTTTAAGTCACCGAGCTTACCGAAATCAAAGACACAATTAGATGAAATCACCGAATTCACAACACAAGTAACAAGAGAGACTGTCAGAAAGAGGAATCCCCCAATAGAAAATGAGGTGAAAATGCATAAGAAACGAAATTTACATAGCCAAAACACGTAAAAAGAGATCCAACACTATATATATAGAGAGAAAGAGACACCTGCTGTTGGGTCGGTATTGTTGGTGGAGCTCAATATAAGGTTGGTGAATGATGTAAGAAGAAGAAGAAGAAGAAGAAGAAGGAGCGTAGAGATTGAAGAGGTCTTGAAGCTGACCAATAAGCTGTCTGAGCAAGGCCAGCTCTTCCATGCCCCAAAAAGTGCCAGCCTCCGACTGAGGCCGCCGATGCCGCCTCTATCTCTGCCAAGCCCCGGCCAATCTCCGACCAGATGAGCACACCCAAAAGAGCAGAGAGAAAGAGAGGAAGGTAAAATGAGTTAAAAGCATTCTCTCTCTTAACAGTATGTAATTTACCTCAGAGTCTTTGTCTCTTGTGGGCCTCCCCACCCTCTCTCCGTGTACCAGCCCACTGGTGCTTTGCCACGTCATTTTTTATTAATGTTAATGTAATGTAATTATTCCCTCCTGCACGCAACTTTGTCCTTTGGTTGTGGTTGTAACTCTAATCTGTCCTTTCCGATGTCTACCGTGAATAAATTTTAATATAAATTGAATTTGTTTTTTCAACAAAGTAGTAGTTAGTAGTCGGCAAAAACGAAGAGAAAGTTACGTGAAAATAACATCATAAAGTATGTTGTTTTCGATTACATATCCGAATCCGATACAACTTAGCTTTCTTCTAGATTCTACAATTGCCTTTTATTTGTATTTAAAAAATTATTAATCTATTTTAATTGTAAATTATAAAATTGCCTTTTATTTGTATTTAAAAAATCATTAATCTATTCTAATTGTAAATTATAAAACATTTGCTAATCTATTTAATATAAATTAAATTAACCATATGAACTATTAATCATATTATATGAAATTCATAATTTTTAATAATGAACCTTTATTTTTTAAGAAGACCAGCGTTCCACGTGTGTGTGTGAACGCAGGCTTATATGGTCAAGCAGACCAGACCCAACCAAAGGCTTTTTTGGACCAGCTGACCCTTTTTGTTCTTTATGGTACTAGGGCCATCATTGGAGAATGAACGGTCGTGATTTAATCTTAACACTTCTCCAGGTCATTTCTTTCTCCGTCATCGTTCCACGCACACGGCATGAACTGAACATGATCGTCCCCCCACTTTTTCCCGGTTTATGATGGTTTTGTTAGAATTACGGAAGTACCTACTCCATGTTCTTTTTACTCGAATGTCCTTTTTTGCCCTTCAATGAGTGCCTATAATTACATCCTCCTCCACCCTCTGCCTTTTCTTTTTCCACAAAGAATTAGATGCGATCAATTTTATGATAGCAATGGACAAAACTTTTCGATTCGAACGAGTGTGTTTTAGACGTAGATGAAGTTATTTATCTTCCACTTGTATTTGTCTTATTTACGAACTGATCATCCAGAGGCGTTAACAACAAAACCGAGCGAGAAGACGAGCGGAGCACCAAAGAACAGCGATGGGTGGGATGGCTAGTGGGTACACCACCAACATTGGCCTGCCGTGTGGTGACGTACAATGATCAATCATCTCCTTCCTATTCTATGTCCAAAAGGACAAACATAAATACATATTAGTTTTAAGTGTGAGGTTGGGGTTGGGGTTGGGAGTTAGGGGCAATGATGATGCAGAGGTTAGCCTTCCAAATCCCGATCCTGCGTAGCGTATTAGAGTGGATTAGTATCAATAGGTGACACTAACATCAACATGTATTGTGCGCTTCTAACAAAGCTATATCTGAAGTTAAATGACAAAACTGCTGTTCATAAGTCTATTTAATTACGTACTTAACACAACCTTCCATAACTCCTACCGAATGATCGGTTTGATTGCAGTTCCAGGTAAACTGTCATGGGCAGGCAGGAAACCCAATCCCAAAGTCTTGCATTGCAGCAAATTAGATGTGAACAACCACCACACTGCACACACCACAGCCTTTGGTCTCATGCATTACAACAGTAACATTGTTGTTGCTTCAACCTCGGACTAACTTTTAGTGTTCCCAAATCATTTTCATCTCATCATTATACGGTAAATTGGTTCTTAAGTTAATGAAATTTACCGTTTGTTTTGTTTACGGTAACTTTTAGAAGCTCCTTTTTTTCCCCCAGAAAAACCTTCCTTTCAAGCAAATAAGATAATTAAGTAGTAATTAATATGTGGTGCGGAGAGTAATTAGGGGAGAGAAGGGGAAGGTTTTGGTAAAAGGAAGGAAAGTAGAAAGTAATGATAACGGATAGAGTCTAAAGTTTAAGGAAAGGGTAAGAGGGAAGGGGTTTTTGGTTTCATGATGATTAGGTTTGTCAAAACCAAGAGGAATGGAACGGTACGCGGTGGGTAATCATTTCATCTTTGTCTAGGGAAGAGAAGCTTTTGATTTATATGGTGCTGCTGCATCATGGCTTATCATGATCATCATCATAGATTCCTCTTCTTTTCTTTTCTCTCCAACGTGGGGGATTTAAGATCTTTACTCACCATTCCGATTGGAAAGGCCAACTCCCATAAATAATCATACCAACATCACCTGATTTGCTGCCTGTTAAGCAGTTGTTTCTTCAGGTTTCCTTGTGGGCCAACATTAGAATGTCAAATGTAATGCAAACCCATTTACAGGCATGGAAAAAGTATCACCCAATTGAACCCAACTAGGAAGTCCTGGTTGATCCAAGATAGCTGGATGATAGTCCAACCTCTGCTATAATCGGATCCAACAAGCTTGTAACTTTCTGCTAATTAATCAATTTTCCAACTCCATGTAATGCCACACAACATGACCACAATATTCTTTTTCCACTTTTTCTCCCTCTAAAACACGATTCCATATTCACCCCTTCAACTCTGCATTGACATTATTCGCCATGGAAACCAACTCTTCCTTATTTGGAATACGATGAACATTATCTTCTGAAGCTGTTATGGTCCCAGTGCATCAAGTGCGCTTGCTGGATTTCGTACTCCAAGGCGGTGGATTGTGCACTGACAATGTAGCGTTTCTTGAGGCAGTGACTGAGAAGTTATGTGCTTATGCTAAGCCTGAGAAAGCACATCTAGTGGTTGTAATTCTCGCAAAATGCGGCTGAATTTGGTATTATAGCACTTGGAATAATGGGTAGAGGTGGTGTTTATTCTGGTGCTAACCCTGGAGCTCATGAATCACAAATTAAGAAGCAAGTGGAGGCAGCAGATTTAAGTTGATTATGACAAGTGAAATTATCCATGGACAATAAAATCGTGCAAATTTTTATTCGGTACATTGGAAAGTACTAAGAATACTAGAATTTGAACCTTAATTGCTCCATGTTGGTTGATATAGTCGTCATCTTTTGAACCTACGATCATCTTCCTGTGAACGTTTTGTCTTGGAAATTACAGAGCAGGTGATCACAAAAAAGTTCCATAGTTTGTACCGGTCTTTGTCCTGAAATTACAGGTGAAGGGTTTGGAAGCCCGGCCATTGTACTAAGCGAAACACGTGTTTCCGATGCCATGTATTGGCAGCTGAAAGTGCAAGCAATAGATCCGTCTCTGAGTGTGTTATGTAGACAGAACTGTATGGACTTACATTCTTATCAGGCACGACAAGGATGTCCAAAGGTGTAATGTTATTTCTTTGAAATCTAGTGGCTAACCTTTGCTCCACTCTCTTCAGGGCTAGACCTGAATTGGTGGGACAGCGCTGCGCACTTGACCTGATTCCGTTTTTGCATACCCATGACATCACTGTATTTGTTATGCCACATTCAAGAACAAGCGCAAAGTCGTGATTTGACATTAAGACCATTTCTGAATGCACTAATCACGCAAGAATTGTTACATTTGCACCAATCTTCTACCAATTAGTTTGCAAATGGTTAAGAGCCCAATAGTTAGGAGTTCAATCTCAGCAAGCTCAAACTCAGGCTCTTGACTGATCGTAGCTGCATAATTCTCATTCTTGGGGGCCAATGTAAAGAACATGGCATTGCAAAGAGAATCGAGTAGGATGTATCCTTCCCAGTTTTGTTGATCCTCACACAGGCCGATCTCCGCCCAAGAACACTCCTTGGTGAGATTGCGTTATGGAAGGCACACTTTGATTACAAACTACTGATCATCTGTATATACCATTGATATGCCACGGGGATGATGCTAACTATTGCAGTAGTTACGGCCAGCTTTCACTAATTATTTTCCAGTTCCTTTAATAATGAGGAAAAGACTGCCGGACAATTGACAAGGATGGGTAACTACACACTCTCTGAGCAAACTGTCTAGTTCAGTTAATTTGGAAAAAGATAGCTACTTTTTACGTAACATTGTTTTCGGTATATAAGCCAAAATGGAAAATTTCCTAAAGAAATTGGAATCTTCAAATTGAATTGGAAGGCAACTACTTGAGTTTTAATATGCCCCTGAACATCATGTTTGGTGAAACTATAATGCATATTGCAGGCTGCCCGATGAGGAGGATGGAGAGATACCAGTTGGCTGTGTCGCGATGAGCAAAAACGCCAAAGGAAGTGAAGAATTGGTTCAGTATGCTCTTGTAATTTAGGAACCTCAGTGCATGAATAGATTTCTGTCACTGTATTGGTATGATAATGAGACCTCGTCCACTAGTTCCCGTTATATGAGTAATGGATCTAAAATTCTTAGTTTATGCTTTATAACAAATCGTTTTAGTTGTAGTTTAGTGACAAATTATTTAAAGGTATTATTTCTCTTGTACATATTTAGATATATACGATAAAGTTCATGGAATAATTGTACATTGCAAATAAAATTATAATGAGATTATAATTATGAGATTCATATTGCATTTATGTATTATTCCTAAATGTTCCTAGTCATTGTTCT
>JANZXP010000003.1:7279974-7299947 GCA_027576715.1 Erythroxylum flavicans | reverse complement strand
TAAAAAGGGCCCAAATGGCTATTGAAATTTCTGATGATTGTATTGTGTTGATTGAAAATGGTTATAAAACAAAGTGGACCGATTTGGTTAGGGATTTCTGCACTTTATGTTTGTGGTTTAAAAAAAATTTTATACCGATTTCTGAGTGATTGAGTGCTCTAGCACACCACCCTTGCAGGGCACGAGCTCGGACATCACCCATCGATGTCGGGTTCGGGTCTTGCGGGAGTGGGGTGTTACATATATAACTCCTGATATCTTGCTTTAAGCACTCAAAAACTATTCTAAGTGATTTTATTTTATATAAAAACTACTATAGCAATGCAAAATATGTTGTTAGCATCTACACCCAATATTATAAGTAATTTTCCTCTATACTTATGCTTTAGATGACAACCATCCACATAAATAATATATGCTTGTATGCTACCAGAAATCATTTCTTATATGCATGTAGGCTTATATAACAAAACTTAAATAAGCCATATGGATACTTGATGAAGAAAAAACTTCCCTTAGTAAACTATAAAACGGTCATCCTATAACTTCTCAACTTCCTAAATTATTTATCATCCTCCCATATCAATATTTATAAATCTATAGTCTTAGCTCTATATGCCTTCTTATTATTAGTTTAGATATTGTAGTGCCTAACTATAGGACCCTTTAGACTACTATTTCCTATTAAGATTGCCTTTAAAATAAGATATATTTTTGGCAATCCACTTAGTTTGATACCTTTTGTTTTGGTACTCTCTCCTATATTCATGCTTAGACTAGTAAATCTTAATTTTGAAAGGCATACTTTTAATGTGTGTGGCCGACATGCATCATTTACGCATATTTCTTCTTACACAGATTTGTTACTCTTAATCTCTCATTCATGGTATGTACAAACTCAAAATCTTACTTAAATGAATGCTACAATAGTGCCTTCTTGAATGTGTTCACTAAATCAAACATCCTAATATGTAATGTAATTTCAATTTTACATCCCCAATGGCATCAAATTCTAACCATCTAGGTTTTGTTCTTTTGACATTATCTATTCCTTAGCATTCACTTTTAAGTTTATATGAGTCACCATACATTGTCTTAACTTCCATATATGTACCAATTGACTCATTTTGTTTACTACATAACTCCTACTTTTGGCTAGCATATTTCTGTATATAAATATGTTCCTTTAGTAATAAAAATCTTTTTTAAAAACTCTATAAACTTCCTTATTTGCACTTGAGTCCTCAAAATCGTCAATTATGTCACTACTTTCTTGAAAATTTGGATTCTTTTCTTCATTATAAAAAATATATTTGATTACTTTACTACCTTTTTCACCCTCAAAATTAAATCCAACAGCTCTACTAGTTTCTTCATTTACAACATATTATTGGTCCACCTCAACTTCTACATTGAATTGAATACCAATTTCAAATTTAATTACTAAGTATGTTAGAATGTCACACTCTTCAAATCAATACCAGCATCGAGTAAAGATTTATTACCTACTTTAAGATTAATCCAAGAATGTTAATTTAAAATATTCAACTCTCCCATTCATAACCATAACTAATTTTTTTATTTAAGGAGTACAAAATTTATAACTTTAGTGCGTATTAATTAATTTTAAAATAATAAATATTAATACTTATGACTTCAACTACTCATTATTAACTTTTGCTTTAGTAACAATGATTGTAACTATTACCTCTTTAAGTGGTGCAAGCATATCATCATCTTGTGTAATGTATAGATTTCAGGTTAAATTTTATATAATTTTAATAAATAATGCATGAAAAATATAAGGATCATTTACCATGACGGTGATCCAATGCTAATACATCATTTTCTTTAACTATACCAATAGCTATTTGATACACTCTTAACATATGTAAAAGATAAGCTTGATTTATTCAATTTATCCCAATTTATTTTCAAGTTTATTGACTTCAAGCTTCCTTACATAGTTCTTTTAGACTTGCATTTGTACGACTCCTTAAAAGTATCAAAGATGCTTAATATATAAGATCCTTTTTTTTTAAAAAAAAAAGGTCAATAAAGAAAGAGTTCATCTGAGTATAGAAATCGAATCTAAACCAAAGATTAATCTAGCTTTCTAGTAAGGATGAATTCAAACTCTACTTGGTTAGTTAGAATCCAATTATACTTCTTGAATGGTCGCTTGTATAGGGAGACACCCTAAGATAAGGACATAATATCTTATGAATAATTTACTTTGAGAATTCTCTTTGCATATTAACACTTCTTACCTAACTTAAGCTTCAAAGTACACTTTGACTATTTGTTTATGCAAGCTTGCAACACATGAAATCTTGTTTAGATGCTACAATTTTTGGATCACCTTCTTCTGCTACATTAATTTCTTTGACTCTGCCAACGTTTATTATATCCACTTCTTCACGATTCTTTTAACCACTTTTTCTATCAAAGAATAGAAAAATGTCAACTTTAAAACTTAACATTGACTACTTTTAGCTATGGCCTATAAGTTTGAACTGTACATTTTGTTTAATATTATTAACATCTTTATTTGTTTCACTATCAAGATTCACAACTTCAACTTCTCCATTAATTATCTCATCGTTTGTATACTTTCAAAGTCGTTTATACAAGTCAACTGCATGGTATTCTTTCACTAAACAACTTAAGCCTTCTACAAAGTCGTTTATACAAGTCAACTGCATGGTATTCTTTCACCAAACAACTTAAGCCTTCTATAAATGTTTGGTGTGAGACTCTACAAATGTGCTCCATTCCCCAAATCCCTTATAGTATAAATAAATTGAACCAAAATCAAGTAATATGTGTATAATCTCAATGAAAATAAGTTGCCTCCATTATATCTCATTAAAGGCAACAATTTGAACCTGTCTTTAAGCTAATTAACTAAGAACTCCAACATGCATTTAACAAAAAATGAATATACTATAAATTAAACAATAACAAAACATTTATTAAAAATAAAAAAAGAACAAATATACATGATATTGATCTCGTGAAAAAAAAACCCAATTTTCACAAACACTTATTAACCAAAACAGTAACCAAGCAATTCAACAAAACGATTCTAGAAACTAGCAATTGTAGAAACCCCTAATTTTAAAAATCTTCAAATACAAAAACCCTAATTGTGAAAAATCCTCAAATTCACAAAATCTTCGATCTAAAAAATTCCCAATTTTATAAACTTTGCAAACCGTAATCACTAAAACATATAGGCATGGAATACAGGTTTCTTAACTTCACCACTAGCATATTCGGGCTTCTAACATATATATCTTTTCTATTTGAAGGCTTCTTTTGATCTTCAGGCTTCAAAGTATTCTTCTTTTTGAAATGTATAAATAGTTTTCAGATATTGTTTATTATACAACACCTTTCATTTTGCCCTTATGCCTTTTGAATCTAATCTACTTGTTAGGCGAGTGGACATACCTGGCTAGTTCTTTTCTTTTTCCCTCTGGTTGTTGATATTTATATAATCAACTAGGACAAGTTGGCCCTGCTTTCACATTAATTAATGGAACCTCGTATCATCCATTATATGGACGTAATCCTGGTTTAAATAATCTAAAGACAATAGTTTAATCTCTTACAATTTCTTACCATATCTCCAGCAAAGCAGTCTTTTTCACCATTTCCGGGTGTTGAATTTACAGTCAACGCCGAGTCCACTCAGTTAAAACGTAAATTAACGTGTGTCTAAGACAATCTTTTAATACCGTCCAAAAAAGCAAAGCTGTAATGAAAAGAGTAGTGAGCTGTGGGTGTGGGTGGGCACTGGAAAAGGCGCAGGTGGGATTTCGCGGTCCACAATCCCACACGTCTGTCGCCCGTCAACTAACTTAAAGAAGCCTACAAGCTAGAGAGTTGCATTTATTTGCCCTCTGAAAAAAGCTCAAAAAGCTTCAGTCTTTCCTTTTCTCTCTTTCCTTCTAAGCTTTTTACCAGATTCCTTTTTTCCATGATTCAGCACATACCCAACTGTTGGTTTCGCTTCTTCTCAATGATCGGTGAGTAAAGAATCCATTCTTTTATCAATAGATGAGTGAACTCCTGCCTTTTTGCTTATTTTTACATATGAAGAGAGGCTTAGATTGCAAGGTACATTAATTATAAACTTGGGAAAGTGGGTAACATTGTTTCCCGATATTTTGCTTTCCTTTTTTCTTTTCGCTAAATTTGGAAAAGCGGCTATGAATTTTGCGGCTCAGATTGAAACATCGGTCCCTCTTTACTTTCATCGTCGGTACTGGGAGGGTGGGACTTTATTGAAAGCTAAAGATATACACTTCTTTCTTTAATTGTTCTTCTCTCTAATGCATACCTTTTTACTTTCTTTTCAATATTTTCTCTGCAAAGTGGTGCTAGAAGATGATGTCGTTGCTTGTCTGACATTTTCATTCTATGCCCAGATGAGAGATAGACGGGACCAGTCTACGGGACTTTCTCCATCCACGAGCGACAATCGTAATTTGTACAGTTGTTCGTTATCACTATAAAGTTCTTGCTTTTATGCATCGGAAGTTAAAGAAAAAAGAGCTTACTAAATACTACCCATAAAAGTTTATCAATGGAAGGCAGTTTTAGATGTTTGTAAATTGCTTCTTTCATTTTACTCTGAAATTCCTGGGGTCTTTTTTAGTAGGTTGTTGTTGGAGTCATCATCAGTGGGCATCAGGCTTGTGGGAGGTTTATTGGGAAAGTGGGTAATAATTGGAGTCGTTATCTGTTTAGGGTTTTTTGATCAGCAGCTGCCGGTCTTATTCATGGGCCTACCTCTTTTATTAGCCCCAACAGATTAAATGTTAATTATTGGAATTTTACGGTATGATAACTGTCCTCACCTCCAATGGTAAAAGTTGAACCACTTTCCTCTCATAACTGTTGGTTCTTGGTAGATATTACTATAGCGAGAGAGTTTGTTGGGGAGTGGCCATAAATAAGGGTTGTTCCATACATTTGGGAATTTGACATCAAGTGTTGCAAGAAATCGGGTACCAAATATTAGTTTTACCGGGATTAAGGTTTAGTTTGTTGTCCTATGAATGGTAGAGACTGTAGAGCTTGTTAGTTAGCGTACCTAGAAGTCATGACATGGATACATGCTATGAGAATATCCGGTGAATCTTTGTTTTTTGGTTGGATCCTGCATTTCAGGCATTTGTGAAGTGTAATAAATCCTTATATCCGTACCTAGTGATTGGGAAGCTGGAACATGATCTAAGAGCTTATTAGTTGGATGTGAGTTTATGAAGGCGGTGATTCATGTCTGGATTATGGGCTGAATTGCGGAGCAAACTTTCGTTCAGTGTATGCTACTGTTACTCTTGTTTAGTCAAAGTGGTCCACTGCTTGTTTGAATTCTTTGTTATTTGTATAATAGTAACAATCGGAACTATCTGGGAAAGGGGAGTACTCAAACAGATCTGTTCCTATCTTGAGAGAGACTGTGTGTGGTGGGCAGGGTGGGTTGAAAAGACCAACTCTGCAGGGTCTAATTTAGATAAATACGGATGTTCTATTCTTGAGTTCAGTGAGATATAAGCTGCACTCAGGTCTTGGCTAGTTAAGTTATAGCCGTCGTATATTGTCTGTAGTATCTATAAACGCTTTCTACTATTTGCTTGGGTTTGTCTGTGATTATTGCTGCTTTTGATTAAACTTGAATTTATAATTTCATGATCTGGCGCCTTGGTTATTCACCATACAAGGACGCACAGTCTGTAAGGTAATTCTGTCAGCTCTCTCTCTCTGATGGAGTGGAATGCAAAGCCCCAGATAAGATGGGACTTGGAGAGCCTTGTCACGTTCAATGCAACAACTAATGAAAATCGGAAGAAGTTACAAGAAACAGATTGGGAATTTGATGGAGATAGAGGAGGTGATTCTGGGTCTTTATATTCATCTGTGAGTGGCACTGGTAGTGGTAGTGGTGTTTCTGGCTCTGACTTGGGACTTGCTTCATCATCTTGGAGCTCAAAGTCAGCTTCTATTAATTCTTCATCAGCTGGGGAAGTGAAAACTCCCATGTTTACTTCAGACGGGTATGAATGTTTTCCAGATGTCCTCAATAACAAGATACAAGTTGCAAAGGTGCGGCCAAGTTCTACTTCTACACTTGAGTCCACAGTGGGCACAAGTGAGCCGCCTCTTAGCTTGAAGCTTGGTAAAAGGGCGTATTTTAAAGATGCTATAGCAGGGAGTAACACTAGGACTTCATCAGCTTCCACAATTCCTGTTTCTTCTGTTACTTCTGTTAAGAGATCTAAATCCAGCTCTCAGGGTGTACCTTCTACACATTGCCAAGTAGAAGGATGCAATATTGACCTCTCATCAGCTAAAGATTACCACAGGAAACATAGAGTTTGTGAAAGTCATTCAAAGTGCTCAAAGGTCATCGTAGCTGGTGTAGAACGAAGATTTTGCCAGCAGTGTAGCAGGTAGAGCTTCCATTAATATGAATTATGGAATATGTTTGGAATGACTTCCTTTCCCTGTTTCTCATTTCAAAAGACCATGCTTATATTGTATGGGAATTAGGGAGTTTTGCAACTTGTTTTGTGCAGTGATTATATTTAAGTCCCAAGTCATATGTTTACATTCATCTAACTGAACTATTTGTTGTCGACATAAAGGTTCCATGGCCTCTCAGAATTTGATGAAAAGAAGCGAAGCTGTCGTAGGCGTCTTTCTGATCATAATGCAAGGCGTCGCAAGCCACAACCGGATTCTGTCCAGTTCAATTCTGCCAGACTATCCACCTTGTTATATGGTACTGATTTTGCTAACCTTTTGAGCTAAGTTATATATTGTATGGGAATTAGGGAGTGTTGCAACTTGTTATGTTAATGACATTAGTCACCTCTTACTGATCGATTGACTTTTCTTAGTAGTTTTAATTATGATTTTCAGAGAATGTAATTTGTAGAAGATGAAGGAAATCTATAGAAGTGGATTTCACTTTCTTAAATTTGTTTCTAGCGACTAAGCTGAAGGATTGTCTATATTCATGCAAGCAGAGTTGGTAGCACTTTTTTTTCTGAACCAGACTAGTTGATATGAAACATTATTAGCTTTTGCAGATAGAAGGCAGCAGGTAAGCGTTGATTGGAGCAGAGAACCACTTTTCAATAACAGATCAAATGGGAGTTTGGCATCAGAAACAACATCCGGAACCATGTTTTCCATAACAAAAGAATATATTTTGAAACCTGATAAGGCAGAAGATATTGCTGGACATCCGTGCATACTTGACCAGGAGTGCACTAATTCAATTCCTATGCACTGTCATGATTCAAATTGCTCCTTCCCATCCAAGGTCAAGGGCACGATGGCTGAGATTCTTAACCAAGGTCTTCTCTGTTCTGGCATCTGAATCAAGGCCTTTGTTTGTTGATTTAAAGTTCTAAAAATGACAGGAAAGAAACTTCCACTATGATCCAAAGATGCATTACACCCCCTTTTCTCTCTAGAAAAAGCATGCAAAAATAATGAATCTTTCCTTCATTAATTAAAGTAGTCTAATAGAAGGATTAACCTTATGGTCCTCAAAGAGATGGAAACATGATGACGGAAAGGTGCAAAATTATCAGGTGCAAAATTATCTGATGACCAACATATTTATCTATGGAAATCAGATAGATAAGGTGTCACATAGGAAGTGTGCTCTATCGAAATTTTGTGTTGGGTATTCAAAATGAAAAGTTTAGCGTACTAATAAGGGTCAATGCATGCAATCTTACACATTTATTGTAGGATATAATGATTTTACCGACAGGGAGCTGAAACTGTTTTAGAATAAACTAAAAAATGCGAGTTTAAAGACCCCAAACTTAGTTATTTATTACTTCGATACTGCTGTGAAGGGACCTTTTATCGTTGTGAAGAGTGATACTTCTCTTTGAAATTTTATGCATGCACTTATTTACATTACCTGAATGTCACAGGCTCAGAGGAATCTGTCATCTCTGTTAATGTGGATGCAACACAGGATCTTCATCGTGCTCTCTCTCTTCTGTCAACCAAGTCATGGGCTTCTTGTGAGCCAAAATCTATTTCATTTGAGCAGCCTGTGCCTGAATCTCATACTGGCATACCTCAGTCTTTGCTGCATGTGGTGCCCCAAGGTCTGCCTGAATACTTGAGGACTGAACATCAATCAACTGACTCGCAATTGCATGTCTCAGGCTTGCACAGTGATATGTACTTTCAAGAATTCCAGCCAATGAAAGCCCCATATGAGTGTGACTTCTATTCCAATCAGCTGAACTAGCCTAGAATTGTGATCCTTGTTTACATCTTGATGTATTTGCCTGGGAAGGAAGGTCAGTATCTAGTTCATCATCTACCTCTCACATGTGAATTCTTTCTTACCCTTATTCTTGGGATTGCTTAAACTATCTACATTTAAGTGAACACGGGACTTCCCTTATAAGTTTTATTGCTATTAATGAGTTGACTGTAATGGTTGCTAAAAACATGACATGTTCTAGTGGAAGATGAAGTTGCTCATTGATCTTGTTCAAAGTTAAATGCATTGTAATCGTTGAGGCCATTGAATTTGCAACTCCAGTGAAGTCGTGGTTTAGCTGCCAAGTTCTCACCTGTGTCTGTCATTTTCTCCAGAAACTTGAAGGTCTTGGCTTTTGCGGTTTAGACAACTTCCATAATTCTATTTTTCCTGGACGATTCCGTTTGGCCTTGCTGGTGTTTGCATCGGTTCCTAAATTCTTGTACTTTCAGGGGCGACACTTTTGAAATTGAAAGTCATGGAACTATGGAAAACCTGAAGGTGTGGATTTATTTAGTCTATCACTGTTATGCTGTGTTGGAGACTGCCGTGTCCCTTGTTTAGCTTTTAAGATGTTGAAATGCACAGAGCACCGAACATTAGGCATACATGTTTCCGGTGACCAACTTTCATTTCTTGCACGATAAAAGGTCATGAACTAGATTGAGACGTAAAAATGTCAACTTCTGCAGCTTTAGGGAGAGGTCTCCACTCTTTCTAATTATTCTTGTTTGGCCAGTAGATGCTTGGTGGATAATTATGTATCTTTAATCGGATTGTTGAAGTTTAATCCAATTTTCTAATTTTCTTGTAGTAGTTGTGGAACCTGGTTATAGTCCGAGAGAATTAAACATTAATTTTTTAATTTTAATTACTAAAATGAGTAGGGAATTTATGATTAATTAATTAAAATTAATAAGAAATTTAAATAAATCAACTGAATATAAAAGTCATAAATTCAAGAATAATTAATTTCGATTCAAAGCATTAGTCGTTAGTTTGAAAGAATAATTTCTACAATTCAAAACATACTAGGATAGTTATAAGTCTTAAATTTTTTTAAATTAATCGAATGAATTTTAACATTTAAATCAAAATTTACCATCAATTGATTAAGTATAATAGTTTTTTATATTAATTAAATAAAAATAATAAGCTTACTGAAAAAGACTAGATCTTAAATTAAATAATTAAAATAATTACAACTATTCAATTTAATTTTATTGTTTTTTATAAAATAAATATGCAAGTTTATAAATAATTTATTTGTTACTTGTACCAATCATTGATGACAATTACGGATAATTGACTTCATGGATAATTATAGAATAATTAGCGTTAAATTAATTTGTCAAAAGAAAATGAAATAATCACAAGGTTACAACTAGGGATGGCAGTTCTGGCCCAGCCTGGCCCGACCCGTCCTTTTCTGCATATAGAAGATGAAGATTTACATTTAGAAAAAAACCAACACAAGGTTACTTTACCCCTTTTTACTGTTTATGATAGATTGGCGAAACTAAAGAAAAATAAAAAACAAATAATATTGAAATATAGTTTTATTGACCGATCAGAATTGACTCTTAAGATCTATAATTGCCTAAAAAGGTCCAATATATATAATCTTCTGAATGAAGTTTTTCTTCTTTTTGATCTGGAAATAATGAAAATCGGGTAAAATCAAAACTTAACAAAGGCCCTCTTTCGGGTGAAAAAAATTTGATATTAGATGTATCCATTTTTGGTCAAATTCTTGCTTTGACCTGTTAAAAGACATATTTTGGTGTTTTAGATTCATCTAAAAAAAAACGAAATAAAACAAAGATGACAATAAAAAAAGAAAGTAGCCCGTGGCATTGACATCCTTAGCTACAACTATAATTTTGAATTCCTGTGAATCAAAATATCTGTATTTAGTTACACGTGACTTTAGTTCCAACAGAAAAAATAAAAGGAAGAAGAAAGATTGAAAGAAAACTAAAAGGAAACGAAGAGAACGTTGGTCAGGTGAAAGATGTGTTTTCCTATTGTTTTTCTACTCAAACCTTAGTCTCCTTCTATCTTACAAAGATTCTTATCTAAAACAAATCCAAATCCCTACATAATAGGGATGAAAAAAAATTTCCTAATTGAGTTCTAACTTTTTAAGTGAATATGACATTAGGCATGATATCGCCTTATCCACTGCATTAATCTGTCCATTTTTTTTCCTAAAATTCATGATTTTCACCAATAGTGCTCCAATTTGGCGCGATCATTTTTCATCTTCTGAAATAAAACAAACATTAATTTTTCCTATTTAAACACCAAAAAATATCAAAAACAAAAGAGCAAATTCCAATTATCATAACAAAATAATATCTTATCAAATTCTCCCACAACAGACTCATGCTTGTCGTCAAGCATACATTAATTCAATACATCAATCATCCTCATATAAACCTTTGATCTTCTATCATGTTATCCAGAAATATTCAAAAGCTAATTCACATTAAAGAATTATGATAGAATAACAATTGAGAGAACAAGCACACATAAAACACATTTTTAGAATGAAAACATAACATCTCATTAGTTCCATAAAAATCAAATGAAACAAGGTTTGACACTCTATCATAGATTTCACTCTATAAATTCAAAGTGCCTAGGGTTTCTTAACTTCTCTAATCAAATCATAGCGAGTTATTTCCATAAGTTTGCTCATGAATCATATCTCTACCATTTAATAAAGATCAAGTTAATGCATAAATCAAAGAGGCTTGATAAGGGTCGTAATGGATATGACAAAAAGAAGTGTTTAGGTAAAATTAATTGAAGGAAATCATACAAACTTATATCAACAAAAAGAAGGGTAAAAGTGGCTTGTATCAAAGTTGTTATGTAAGAGAAGGAAGAATAAGGCTCAAATTGGTTTTCTTGGGATAAAATATAAGGAAGGCTTGTTTAGGTATAAAATGGTTATCCCAAGTGCCCTTATCATCTTTATATACATAGTCATAAAAAATGTGGTCTCAACACGTATTTAAAAACAAGTTCTAGCATAAACAAACTATGTCTGATAACACACAATAAAAAGATATGTATGAACACAAATGTGATGAATGCTCTTAGGCTCAAAGCTCATGTAGGTGTCAAAATGCATCAAGTCTTTCACACTTTCATGCAACAAAACCAATGAAATATTTAAAATAATTTAATGAAAAACACTAATCACGCAGTCTCTCTCATGCAATACTTCTTAAATAAAAAATGTATCCTAACTCAAGGATTATTTATAAACAACAATAAAAAAATTATGAGGATATCATGAGAAATAATCAATGTATCAATCGTAGTATCATGAGTCCAAGCAAAAATCTCAAAGTTGATCATCATATAAACGTTCGCTTCCTCACACCTAAATTATACATTATCTCTAATGTATGCATATGATATTCACTTGCCACAAAAATAATCAACAAAAATAAAGCATAGAATTGAAGACTCCCCTTAATTGTAAGCATCTTAAATGAGATGTACTATAGTGTTGGTGGACATGGAGGTATCACATGAGACATAACTGAATTGTCTCTTTTGTTTCTTAATCTATCTAATCCTTTAGTTACTCGAACAAGCTTCTGATGATTACTTGTGGTAGGTTATGTGGCGGATTGATCTTGCACAGTTAGATTCACTATATACTTTTCTTTTGCTACTGTTCTAGTAGTATTTTTTGAACATCCCATAATTATGACAATTATAAATAGAAAATTAATCTGAAAAATAATTAAAACAACCTAGTAATAACTAAAATGAAAAATGAAAATGAAAAAACTAAAAGTAAGTAAAAATAAATGATAAAATAAATAAAACATTTAAACAATACTAGTGGGTGTTGGTATGGTAAACGTGGGACATTCTTGTGACTAGGTGGTTGGAGATGGGTCAGGGTTTTTGCATTTCTAGCTCAAGCTGCATGGCTATAGACTTGCTTGATGGGGTTGTAGGGCACTGTTGGCAAGTTGTTGGATAGAGCTACTTGTGACTTGGGAGTGTGTGGCTGGCTGGAAGCCGCGTTTGGTGCATCTGGTGTGGGGTGTTGCTTGTGGGGGTTGTGCCGATGTTGGTTGGAAGTTGAGTTTGGCATGAGGCATTGTTGTGGACCACCTATTAAAGTTGCGTGGTTAGCTGGAAGTTGCGTGTTGGGTGCGACTATTGGCTGGCGACTACTGTGGACCCACCTACTAGCGCTATATTTGGTAGGGTTATGTGGTGGGGTTGCATGGTAGGTGTGATTGCTGGCTGCCTTTTGATGTTGCTTGCTAAAAGAGAAATAAACATGTTAGGGATTTTGTTGTTTTCTTAAATTTAAATAAATAATTACAAAAAATATCCTTAAAATTTTAAAATTTTTGTTTTCTATGTTCATTTTACTTAATTTTAATTTTTATTTAAATTAAAATAATTAAAAATGACAAGTTTCTTTAAAAACTAAATAGACTACTAACATGTATAAGGTGTGATCATATCTTATAAAATTTAGTATTTTGAATTTTTAGGGGTTCCATTCCAGAAAACTAATCACATAAGGTGTAATCTCGCCTTACGAGATTTATTATGCAGGAATTTTTAACCTCTAATCCTAACAATTGTATTACATAAGGCGTGACCACACCTTATGAAATTTAGTATCATGAAATTTTTTGACCTTTTCTTCCCTTAAGGCAATAAACCAATGCCTAAAAAACAAGCAAATGAAAACTATATATAACTAAAACAAAACTAATAATAACTATCATATTTTGGATTACCTCCCACAAAGCGTAATTGTTTAATGTCATTATGCTCAATGAAGCTTTTTCTTCTCAAACTCCTACGTAATTGAAGTATTGTACTTCTCAAGTAGTGTTATTGGCCCTTCCTCTTACCCTGTAATAAACCTTTTTGACACGATCGTAGGTAATAACTCTTCTTCATTCAAATAGACATATTTTAGGTGATCAGGTAAGCCATTTAATTCTATCTTCGAAGTTAGCAAAATAGAAGGTAACGTTTTCTTGTGAGTTATAGTAAGTTCAACATTTAAAGTTTTCGAATTTATTAATATGATTGAAAATAATTTTACAACTTCACAAGTTCCATCAACTTGCTTGTTCACGTCTAGTTTAGCTTTAAACTCCAACTCATCATCAACACTTTCTTTTCTTCTTTAAAAATATCCTGCACAAATGAATCCAGAATATCTATATGATAGACATATTGAAAATCATTAGGGGACTTCATTGGTTCAAAAATATTGAAATTCGTTACCTATCCATCAAACTCAATGGAAAGAGTACCCTCATCCATATCGATTTTCGTCTTAGTTATCTTCATAAATGGCCTTCCTAACAAAATCAAAGCTAAATGCTCAACACTATCTCCATCCATCTTTAAGATGTAAAAATCTACTGAAAATACCAAACCGTTAACTTAGACTAAAATATCCTCAATAATACCAATATGATGCGCATAAGAACGATCAACTAGTTGAATAATCACCTATACAAAAAATTTAGATTTAAAGCTCAGTAAATGGAGTATGGCATGCCATTAATAGATGTACCAAAGTTTAGCATAACATGCTCAATTTTCTTATCACCAATAACACATGGAAGTGTAAACATACCTGGATCTTTACACTTTTCTGTTAATTTTCTATTTACCACAGCTGATACATTCTTACCCAAAATTAGTCTCTCCTTTTCCTTTAACATCCTTTTATTTGTGCATATTGCTTTTAATAACTTTGCATATTTCAAAAATTGCTTGCTGGCTTCTAAAAGTAGAATATTGATTTCTGCCTTTCTGAAGGTTATAGCCAACTTGCTAGGAAAAGGAGGTTTTTACCTTTATTGATTCTTGAGTTGGAATGTCATCTTTCTTTTCTCCTTCATCATGCTTTTCTACCTCCATTGATAAAGAAGATCTAGATTGAATTTTCTTGCTACTTCTTAAAGCATTTTGAAAATGAGTTGGTCAGATCAGATAACAAATTGAAAAAAAATAGTTTTTAGATTTCAAAGTTTCCACCAAAATTTAAGTAAGATGTTAACATTTGAGAGAGTTAAAAAGAACCTTAACATTTTCAAAACTTACTAGATCCAACCCCCATAGGGTGAAACCTTAAACCTGTCATAGTTTTGCTAGTTGTTTGATGATTTTTTTAATTTTTGCCTTTAATAAGTCTTTCCAATGTCAGCATAGAGTTCAACCAATGTTATGAATACTGTATTGGTATTAGTATAAGATTTAATTTTGGTATGGTATTGTACTGGTATCGATTAATATCAGATACTGTTTCAGGTAATTTTTGAAATTTATAAAATAGTCCCTAATTTTTTTTAAAATTACAGAATAGTCCTTCAATATATTGAACTATATAATTTATAATTTTACATAAACTATGCTTTCAAAAATTATATATTATAATTAATTTAAAATAACTCATATATATAAATCCCAATTCATAAATTAAAATAATTCATACAAGATTAAATACTAAGCTCTCTCAAATATATCAAATAATACCAAAAAAACATAATAAAAAATAATACACTATAATTACTTATTTGAAAAATAGAAAAAGAAACATCAATTATTTGAAAAGCTGACTATCTTGACTCTTTTCTTTTTTGTTTTTGAAAAAATTGATTGTTCTCGTTGTAGCTTGTAAGTGCTTCTTTTTATGCACTATGTAATTACATCATTTCTCTGTCAAATTGCTCAGTTCTCACTTCTCAATACTTCTCATTTATGAAGATTGCTCAATTCTTTTTTTTTGATTACATTAGGTATAAGCCTCTAAGACCCCACCCCAAGAGCCCTAGAGGATGTAAATCTGGAACTCCAAGATCTCTCAGGTTCCTACATAGCCTGTACACTTCTGCGTACAAGGAGTCATCACATACTTGATTAGTCAACTGCTGATTGATCGTTGGCCCTGCTCAGCATCAGCTTCCTAACAGCCCTCAGGTTCCCTAGTAGCTTCAATCCCACATTGTCGTTGGAAGCGAGGCGTCTGTAATTGATCAGATCAAGGAGCTTTGCCCAGGGGGCTAGAGGATCATCAATAGGACAAATTTCCCATTTCTCCTCCTTTGGCGTGACTCGAACTCAAGACCTCCTGTAAGGGAGAGCCTTAAGTGAGGAGAACTCTCCCGTTTCTTTCTTCTAAAAAACTAAAACTCATGTCCACTCTGCATTGTTTCAGTTTTTACATTCTTCTTCTTCTTCTTCTTTCTTATTTTCTGCTTCTGTTTTGCCTTTTTAGTGTGACAGGTTGTTTATTTTGTTTGTTGTTTTGGAAATAAACTTTGGTCTTTGTCTTCCTTTGGCTGTCGTTATCTTGAAGAGTGGAGATGAATCTGGATGTTGCTCTGTAATCTTTCTTTTTTTCTTCCTCTGTAATCTTTTCTTTTGGTATTGTACAAAAATGGTGACTGGTGTGGGTGGCGATGAGGAGAGAGTGTAGAGAGAGTGGGTGGGTAGAGAGGAGAGGGAGAGAGATCGTTAGGATTTTTTTTTTTGCAAAAAGGTCATCCAAAATTTTAAGTTTACAGTAATTGCTTCGTTGGTATTTTAAATACCGATCGGTATTAACTGGTACCAATGACTGGTACTAATAAAGACCATTTTTTGACTGATACGATACCTTTCAGCTGGTACCAGATGGTATGGTATGAAACTCAAACCTTTGAACTTAACTAATACTAATGGGTCCCACTATATATATATCTGAGAATTGAGAATTATTTCACAGTCCTAATATCTTCTCCCCTCTCTTGCCCCTTTTAGCCACCGACCATCTGTGTCTTCTTCATATATGTCATTCTTCGTCTTGATGGGTGTATAATTTAACTAATGAATTTTATTCTAATGCAAAAAAATCCTTGACCTATACCAGATAGACGAGTTACAAGAGGTAGTGTATAAAGTTTTAAAATACTTTGAATTGGTTGATTCAAGACATATATGCTAATCAAATTTCAAAAGACACTTTGAAACTTTAGGATGCTTAAATGGATCTACAAAAAAATCAATCATTAGTTAGTTTTATTAAATTTAAAGTTAGAAAAGACTTAAATATGAAGACGATCTTAAATACAGACGTGTTATAGCTTGTGTAACTCCCAAGAATCAATTATTGAAGAATACGCTACGACTTATGATCATGTATCAACATATATAACTTATAAAAAAATGTTATATAGACACAACCTCGAACATGACTTTATACCAACTCCTGTAACTTTTGAAAGATAAATTATGAAGACAAAACCTTAAACACGACCCTGTTTCAAAACTTATCTACTGATGCTGAAGCTTCCATGAACACGACTTAAAATACGATAATGTCCTAAGCTATTTCCTCTACTAAAACCTTAATTATTGTTTATGAAATGTTTCTATCCAGTTTTATAAAATTTTTGACATTTTTGTTTATTGAGAGTTGTGGGTGCTTTTCTTGTTCTTCATCATATTTTGAATTTATCAAATAATTCTTTCTTTATGATATTCCTTATTGGATTTGGTTATTGATTTTTTATATTCAATGATTCAATCCTCTTTATGTATCTTATTTAGCTTTCTTGATGTGATTTAAACTTCTTCATGGGTCCTCTAGGATTTTACTCCTAGGTGAGTTCATGTCAGTTGGTATCAGAACTTGACTCTAAATCAAGTATGATTTTCCTTTTATTTTTTTGATCATTTTATTCCAATCTAAATCTTTGTCTACAATTTACTTTTCCTTGTTACTTCTTGTTCGTTATTTTGCTCCTATTGTCTATAAAATTTCAACCAAAATCAAAATTATGTTATCGTACCATATTTCGTGTATTCCCTATACTTATTATGTTAGGGATTCTCTTTGTCCAATTCCTTGTTTCATGCCTTTCATATTTAATTATTTCATACCATATTAATTGTATTTTTATCAAGCCATATGATTGTGAAAAGTATAACAATTTGGTCTGGATTTTTCTTATGTATTTAGTACCAAAGGTTACAGTATATATAGCTGTATAACTGCACTAGTTTAGGAGCTAACTTCTGTACATTTAAAAATGCAGAATAAATGCAGAATATTTAATTGTTGCTGATTTGCAGAAACCAATTGAATGACTTTGAATAGCTTGAGCTGAAATGGACGGAAATCCCGCTGGTTTGAATGAAAGGAAATCTTGTTGGCTTTAAATGGAATCTCGAGTCACAAGGAGCTGTCACCCCCCATAAACTTATAGTCGGAATGACGGGAAGTTTGGACTTTAAGTCAAGGAACCGAGACTTATGTAAGGGCTTCGTGAGAATGTTAGCGAACTAATCTTTGCTAGACACAAATGAAACCTAGAGACGTTTATGTCTTACCTCATCCCGGACAAAGTGGAAGTTTATCTCTAGATGCTTAGGGCGCGAGTGGAAAATAGGATTGACTGTGAGGTATGTTGCAGAAACATTATCACACAGTAACCTTGGAGGCAAAGGGAGCTGTATCCGAAGCTCTTTTAACAGTGATTGTAGTCATTTAACTTCGGAGGCTACGGTTGCAAGGGCTCGGTATTTTGCATCTTTACTCGATCGAACCACTGTATTCTGTTTTTTTGAAGACCACAAAATGATACTGGGACCATGATATACAATATAACCTGTTGTGCTTTTCTATATCGAAAATCACCTCCCCAATCGGCATTAGAATAGGCCAGCAAGGTTGGTGAGTGACAAGGTCGAATAATGAGACCATGATGCATTGTGCCAAGAAGATAGCGAAGAATTCGCTTGACGGCTAGCCAATTATTAACCGAAGGGGAGTGCATGAATTGGGATGTTTTGTTAACAACCATTGTTATGTCTGGGCGTGTTAAAGTCAAGCACTGCAGGCTTCCCGCTATATGGCGGTATAGTTTAGGATCATGAAATGGTTTAGCTTGAGCGTATATATCCTTGGCTTGGGAAGAGGCCGGTGTTCCAATTGCGTAAGCTTCGTGCATCGTTGTGCGATATAGTAGGTCCTGAATGTATTTGGTTTGACGAAGATGAATGCAGCTCCTTTTTGCCATGACTTCCACCCCTAGGAAGTAAGTCAATGGACCTAAGTCCTTTACTGCAACATGATTAGTGAGACCAGAAATAATATTTTGAAGTAGGACAGGAGATGAACCTGTTAAAATGAGATCATCAACATAAACCAATAAGTAAACAACTTTTGAGCCATGATTGTAGATGAAAAGTGATGTGTCAGCCTGTGATCCTTTAAAACCAAGTTTCAAAAGTGCATGCATGAGACAATTGTACCAAGATCGAGGTGCCTATTTTAATCCATATAAGGATTTTTTAAGAGCACAAACATGATTAGGAAAATTGCGATCAGTGAATCCTTATGGTTGCTACATAAAAATGGGTTCATCAAGTTGGCCATGTAAAAAGGCGTTGGAGACGTCAAGTTGACGTATAGGCCATTGGGAAGTCACAGCAATCGATAAAATGAGATGGATTGTTGCTGGCTTAATTACTGGGCTGAAAGTCTCCACGTAATCAATACCCGGTCTTTGGTGAAATCCTTTAGCCACCAATCGAGCTTTGTAGCGATCAATTGTTTCGTCCAGTTTATGTTTGATTCGGAAAATCCATTTGCATCCTATTATATTTGATGCATGTTCTCGAAGAACTAGATCCTATGTACCATTCATCATCAAGGCATCAATCTCCTCTCCCATTGCCTTCCTCCACACTTGCTGTTTGGCAGCTTCTGTATAATTTGGTGGTGCCATACTGGTTTATGTGTTGTGGGCTTTTGGTTTTCAGGAGCCTGTTTTGGACCTAATGACCATTGGATGAGTGCTGGTACTTGGTGGGTTATAGGATGAGAGGTCAACATTTAGTGAAATTTTTGGTTGACTTATTAGTGCTGATTATGGTACCACAGGATTAGGTGAGGCAGGTGGATATACAACATGTGTTTGGTCATGGACAACAGGTGTTGTGGTAGGATTTATATGTGGAGTTATTGTGGGTTGTTGAGCTACGAGACTTGGGCCGAGTGGTGGTAGTGTTTGGGCGATTGGTTTTGGTAATGGACTATTATTTGGTTTTGGTAATGATTGTATGGTGGGGAAGGTAGGAACTGCTAGGATAGCAGATGCTTGATCAATGCTCTTGAATAAGAAAACCTGCTCATCAAATAAAACATGGCGTGAGTAAAAAATTTTGCAAGTACTCAAGGACATACATTTATAACCTTTATGTAATGTACTGTATCCCAAAAAAACACACGGAGTGGAACGAGGTTCTAATTTATTTTTGGTATAAGGTTTAAGCCAAGGAAAATAGAGACATCCAAAAACACCGAAAAAGTTGTATTCCGGGCATCGATGAAACAATTTTTCAAATGGGGTAAGGTGATTGAGTTTGGGTGTGGGCAACCTATTAATGGAATAAACCGCCGCAGAAAATGCATGATCCCAATATTTGTGTGGTACAGCAGAGTAATACAAAAGTGCCCTTCCGGTTTCAGTAATGTGACAATGTTTACGCTCAACACAGCCATTTTGTTCGAGCATATGCGAGCACGAACTTCGTTGAATAATGGCATTAGCAGATAGGTATTTTTTTAGAGCTTGAAATTCCCCACCCCAGTCTGATT
>JANZXP010000003.1:7269690-7279874 GCA_027576715.1 Erythroxylum flavicans | reverse complement strand
CATGGAGAATATTATCAAGAGAGAACTGATTTTTATTGAGAAGTAAAGTATTGGAACCGATGTGAGAAATTGGAATGCCTTTACCATTGCTTAAGGTTACTTTGTCTGTGCCTGAGTACTCTGACTGTAATCCAAGTTTTCCAGATCAGGAGTCAAATGATGAGTAGCACCGCTATCCACAATCCATTGGTTGGGTGAATTAGGGGAGGTGGAGGACAGGAAATTTGTTGGTTTGGGTGTGTTTTGGGTGGCTTGATTGTATATGGGGCTCCAGCATTTGTTGGATGTGTGTCCTACACCGTTGCAGTTGAAGCAAAAGAGGGTGAATGCGTTGGGAGAATTAGGTGCATGAGAAAAGTGACCTCGTCCTCTTCCATTACTGGGATTAAAGTTACGACCACCACGGCCTCTTGTGCCTCTGCCTCGGTTGGAGTGGTGTTATTTAGTGGTCATGTGTGCCACAATTGGCGTGAAGTCAGATTGGGAGGAGCTTTTTAGTTGCATTTCTTCACTTAGTAGTAGTTCGAATAAATCATCAAATGTCACAGGAGTGAACCTTGCTTCAATACTCCGTGGAAACAAACGGAATTCAGGTCCAAGACCTTGTAAAATATAGTCTACGAGATCCTCTTCAGAGATGACATGATTGAGAGAAATCAATTGGTCATAGAGTCGTTTGGCACGCTCTATGTATTTGGGAATGTCATCAGTGCCTTTTTCAAGTTTGTGTAAAGATTGCTTGAGGCTGCGTATTTGAGCTCTAGAGCCAGAAGCATATGTTGTAGCTAATCGGTTCCAAGCATCATAAGCAGTGGTACATCCAACTAGTTGCGAAATGACGGATTCAGATAAGGAGCTTAAGATCCAGCTCAAAACAAGTTGGTCTTTCATAAACCAAGTTTGATATTCAGAATTTGGTTGGCCATCAATGTGGATTGGTGGAGCAGTGACATTTCCAGTTATATGAGAAGAGAGGTTATTGGCAGAAAGGAGGGGTAATATTTGAGTTCTTCGTAATAGATAGTTAGAGGAGGTGAGCTTAATGGTAACTTGATGATGAATAGAAGGTAGGATTGTTGTAATAGAGGATGTTGAAGACGGAGCCATCGAGAAAGGACTTGCCCAGAAAAAATTGTTGAAGTGAAGAACGAGAAAAGAAAGGAGGGTACTTAGGCCAGGAATTGCTCTGATACCATATAACAATTTGGTATGGATTTTTCTTATGTATTTAGTACCAAAGGTTACAGTATATATGGCTGTATAACTGCACTAGTTTAGGAGCTAACTTCTGTACATTTCAAAATGCAAAATAAATGCAGAATATTTGATTGTTGCTGATTTGCAGAAACTGATTGAATGGCTTTGAATAGCTTGAGCTGCAATGGACGGAAATCCCGCTGGTTTGAATGAAAGGAAATCTTGTTGGCTTTAAATGGAATCTCGAGTCACAAGGAGCTGTCAAAAAGAACATAAAAGAAGGAAAGTTGCACATGTACGATTACTTCAAGAAATTGTTTAAATACTATTTGACATTATTATTGATATTTCCTTGTCTCATTTGAATTCCTTACATTTTTTAAACTTGTGATTTAATTTTTTCCTTAAGCATTTATTCATTGATCTTTTTTAGATTCTACTATGTTAAAGTATTTTTTGAGTTTGATTAATTCTTTAAAGAACCTTTGAAGGAACCAAAGAGTGAAAAAGGTAGGACACCATGAAATTAGCATCGAGAAAATTCAAATAAAGAGTGAAACATGAGTGATTTATCATCTTTAAGAGTAAACATGTGAGCAAATTTATAAGAAAATTTCTTTTATTAACTTTTCTTGTAGTGTTTAAATATGTGTCCTAAAAGTGTTTCAATACCAAAAAATGAGAGGGATAACTCATATTTTATACAAGCTATACCTTAACAATTCAAGGAGATGAATATGCTACATATTGAGGTTCAGTACATATTGGAGAAGTAATCATAGCAGATTACTGAATTGTAAGGGAGATGACAACTCCGAATTCCTGATAAGGGGAGACATACTATACATATTCTAACAAATCCAAAAGGGGTAGATGAGGAGAATGATGAACTAATTATTCATGATATTGATATAGCATTTGAGGCTTAACGAGATATGTTTAGGATTAAGAGAGGAGATAGGTGTGATTGGAAACAAAGGAGGGGGCCTAAAGTTCGAAAAAGGGTGAGTGGAATTCTTGGCAGTATTAAGGTGATCATACGTTTCTTTAGGCTTAAGAATGATCCTGAAGCTTATTTGGAAGGAGAAACAAATGTTGAATTGATCTTCGACTACATAATTATAATAAGAAGAAAAAATAAAGTTAATGGTAGTAGAGTTTACTAATTATGTCATCATTTGGTAGGAACAGTTGGTAAATAACAGGAGAAAAAATAAGGAGCGACTTATAGAGACCTTAAATAAAGTTCAAAAAAGGGTGAGTGGAAATCTTGGCAGTATTAAGATGATCATACGTTTCTTTAGGCGAAAAAATGATACTAAAGCTTATTTGGAATGAGAAACAAACGTTGAATTGATCTTTGACTATATAATTACAATAAGAAGAAAAAAAAAGTTAACGGTAGTAGAGTTTACTAATTATGTCATCATTTAGTAGGATCAGTTGGTAAATAATAGGAGAAAAATAATGAGCAACTTATAGAGACCTTAAATAAATTGAAAGCTCTTATGAGCAAGAGATTTGTTTTAAACCATTATTATAGATATTTGTATCAAAGGTCATAAATTCTTATCCAAATATCATAGTATGAAAGGTTATTATAAGGAAATAGAAGTATCCATGATTTGAGCCAATATAAAGAACAAAGAATCGATTATGACAGTGTCCTTGAATGGGTGAATAGAGATATAGCCAATGTAGCAGAGTTATAACATTATGTGAATTTGAGAGAGATGGTGCACATGACAATAAAAGTGAAGAAACAACTTAAACACTAAGGAGTATAAAAGTACCCTACTAATACTAGTATCCTTTGAAGGATTAACTTTAGAGATCAAGGTGAACAAATAGGTGCTAGTGTTGTTCTTTATTAAGAGGTGTAAGCAAAAAGTCATATATGATGCTTATACAAATTGGTCATATTCTACTAGGAAGGTCATGGCAATACGATTGTGGAGTGACATATGATGACTTCAAGAATATGTATGCCCTTTTTAAGAACAATAAACACATTAACATTGCATTTTTGGCATCTAAGCATACTTATGAGGATCAATTGAAGTTGAAAAAAGAGAACAAAGAAAAAAGAGTTAATGTAAAAGAAATAGAGTGAGGGTTAGAGCTTAAAATATAGATAGTTAGTTATGAAAGGAAAAGAGACGGAGAGTGACAGCTCAAAAAGGGAAGAGATGGCAGTGAGAAAAGAAAAAGTTGGTAAGTTACTATGTAAAAAGAAGTGGCATTAGTAATGTTTTCTATACTAACTAGCCTATGATTTTACTATTTTATAATGAGGTTTATCTCAATATTTAAGAGCTCCATATATCTCTTCCTATTGTTGTTGTTTCCTTATTTTAGGAGTATAAGGATGTGTTGACTTATAACATCCTAAATGGATCACCATCTATTAGAGGGATTAAAAATCAAATTGACTTTGTATTAGGTGTTATCATTTTTAGTACATCAACTTATGGGAGTAATCTAGAGGAAGCAAAAGAGTTGTAAATACAAGTAAAAATTGTCTAAAAGGTACATAAGAGAGTATAATTAAGTTCTTACACACTCCTGGTAATTTTGGTACCTAAAAAGGATGACACTTGATGTGTGTTGATTGTATAACTATCAACAACATAAAGATTGTGTTTCATGGTTATATTATCAACTCAAAAATATCGAGGTCAATGATTGGGACCTAAACCATATTTCAAAAAGAATAATGAGAATTGTGCAACTAAAACTAATAAAGGTAAATTATGAATTATATTTGAGCTTGATGATTGGATTTAGGTGCTTATAAGGAAGGAACAACTCTCACTGAAGAGGTGGCTTAATTTTAACTAAGAGGAAATGGTCTATTTAACTTATTAAGAGGATCAATGATAATTCTTACAAACTAGAGCTTTCAAGTAAGTATAATGTTAGTGCTACTTTAAATGTTGTTGATCTTTCTCCTTTTGATGTATGCGATCTTTCTTTTGAGAATGATGTGAGTGCGACTAGTCAAGTTTCAAAGGATCTATTACTTATATCTAATGGACAACTTATAATAATTAGAAGTAAGAAGGTTAAAGAAGCTTTAAGTGAGCTGATTTCAGACATATATGTTGATGAAACTTCAAAAAGCAATTCAAGAATTATTTTGAGAGACTTTTCGTACCTAGAAGAAGACCAACTATTTATTAGTTTGATTAAAGTTAAAATAGACTTGGATGTGAACACGGTCCCAAACAGAATCGTGTTACAACCTGTATAATTCTTAGAAATCAAGTGGTGAAGAATACGATTTGATACACAGTGTCTCTGCTAATGTAATTATCAATAAAACAAGCTGTGGAGTCGTATCCTCAAACACGATTGTATACCATCCCGCGTAACTCTTAGGAAAACAAATTATGAAGACACAGGCTTAAACATGACCATGTCTCAAAATACATCTCCCAACATCGAAGTTTATGTAATTAGTATGACTTAGAACAAGACCACATGCGAAACTGTATTCATCGTCGAAACCCTGATTGTTGTGTAGTATTTACGGAATATTTCTATTCGATTTCAAGAAGTTTTTGATATCTTTATTTATTGAGAGTTGTGGGATATTAAACTTTAAACTTATCAAGGAATTTTTTCTTTACATCATTTAACTACTTAATAAATTTAGTTTTTTTATATTTTTATAATAAATGGGTCAACTTTATTGATATATTTGATTTAATTTTCTTGTTCAAGTTCAAATTTGTTTATGAATTCTCTAAAATTTTATTCTTCAGTGGGTTAGCATTATGTTCCTGAAAATTTTCAAATAAACGGGAAGGCGTTTGCTGCTAGCTTCTTATTTTGCGTTGATAATCAACTGTCCTCTAGTTGCTTGCTTAATTATGAATGGTGTCTCTTTTCCTACTGAGATATTCATTTACGGTGTTTCCAGGGTGTTGCTTAAGGCTACTCTATAACACCGGTTTGTTAATGGCTATCATGGGCCTTTTGGGAATGATAAGAGTAAAAGACAAAATGGCGTGCATGATTCAAGGTGGAAGCTCTAATGCCGTCTTGATGACTTATAAGTAATTCTTCACGTATTTTCCCAGTGTCCTTAGGAGTAAGTTTTCGTAGATCTTAACTTGGTAAATTAAGGGGCAACAAGTCTACTGACATGAAAAAGAGAAACTACTAGCACTTGTTCTTTTTCTAATGCAAAGAATCAGTGGGGATGTTGGCTAATTTGTAAATGAACAGACCTCTTAGGTCTTAAATTACCACGATGGCAACCTTGTTTCTGTAATTTGTATATTCTGCAAGTTAGAATCCTCCATTTCACTTCTCAATTTTAAGTTTTGAATATTATGAATAAAGTTCAATGCAAGAGGTGGGGAAGCAAACAATCTGTGTTAATTTCCATGAAAGGCAGCTACTTAACACTTACAAATACCCTACTCCTGCTCAGCAGGACCTGTAATTGGGCAGTCAACCTAAAAATAGTGGCACATTTGCTTGATGTGAAAATTTATGTGAGGGTATATAAACATATCGAACTCCAAAAAAAGCAAGGAAGTAGACGAATAACCGACCACTAGAACTAAAAAAATAAAGAATGGCAAATTGCAGCAGGCAATGCTACAAGGGGTGTTCAATAAAAACTGCTCAGATATGCAGCGGTCAGTATAATCTTTACGTGGAATGGAAGTTTTCCAATCACCGATCATGTCTGTAATTCAAATAACAAAAGCAAACTTGATCTACCCGACCTGAATCATCCATTTGTTCACGGGGTGCTTTCCTGTTGTCCCTCTAGTTGTGATGATTGGTTTGTTGACAAGAACCTAAGCACACTCGATGAACGGCTCAGGTTTGCCAGTGAGAGTAAAGTCTTCACATTCATTTCGTTATCTGGCACATAAACATCTTAATAGGCCACCTGAATAAGCGTCCAAATTGAGGGAAATGTTAGTGATCGTAGCTACTCTCACTGCAAAATATAAGTACGAGATTGGGATGGTCAGTACCGGGTACAAATACAGATATTAGCCGGGGACTAAATTGCAAAATTTTCAAAATTTTTTAAAATTTTATCTTTCCCACCCAACGCCCCTTCCCCCTTCTTCTTTTTTTCAAAGTTTTTTAATTTATTATTTAGTTAATCTTTAATTGTGATTTTTAATTTTCATTTTTGAAATAAAATAAATATTTTATTACTAACAATAATAACTATAAATTAAATAAAAATTAAAAATAAATTATTTTATTTAAATTTATTTTAATCTTTTATATAATATTTATTAATAAAGTATTAATAAAAGCATTTTATTTTTAAAAATAAATAATTTAAAAATTATTATCTATAAACTAATATTTATTTTATAAATTTTTAATTATTAAAACAAATTTTACTTTAAATGTTTTTTAAAAAATAATTTTAAATTTAATTATGTTTATTAATAATTATTAAATTAAATATATAAATTAAATTAAAATGTAATATTCTAAACATTTTATATTGTTCTTAATTTTATATTTGTATTATAATGATTGTCTTTTTTCATATAAATTATGGTAATTATTTATATGTGAAACATGTGAAAATTATTGTTATTTCATATTAATTGTGATTATTATTTATTATTTTGATTTTTTGAGACATGGTTAAAAATATACAGTACAATTGTACAATATGACAATGGAATATTTTGTAATTTTAAAAAAAGTTCAGGGACTATTTTATAAATTTAAAAAATTACCCAAAACGGTATCCGGTATTGACCGGTACCGGTACACTACCGTACCAGAACCCAATCCGGTACGGTGTTCATAACATTGATTTAGTGTATTAAGAAATAGAATAATAATTGAAAACGTTACACTTATAAATTCTTGTTGGAAGATAACAAATGATTTAGAGCCGGTGTTATAAGAAGTCTTTATTTTTGCTCTGGTCACCTTGACTTTCTCACACTTTTCCTAAATTAAGAGAAGTAGTTATGAAATGTATAAACAAAATTAATAGAAGGAAAATATGAAGAGAAAAAAAACAAAACTGAACCTTCACTGAGGTCCAATAATCTCACATTTGATTCCAATTTTCTGGAGTCACCCATTCCGAAACATGTCTCCTTGCCTCTTCATCGGAAGGGAAATACTAGTAATACTTATGAAGTCTATATCGATGATCCTTCACCCTTTGTTTCGATAGTGAACTAACACTGCTTGAAATCTCAGGCGTGTCGATATCAACGATATTGAGCTTCATATGTGAAGAAGATGTATAAGTTCAATTATTATTTTTGTTAAGTAAAATCGCAATTTATATAATTAAATAAATTGAAATATCACCGAAACTTTGTCTAAAGCATTTTGGAGCAAGTCGTCTTCCTTCAACTGCCTGACATACTGAAGGCAAGGCAACTCATTTCTCACAACAACTCCCAACTCACTGGCCAATTTTGTAGATTAGATCTTATCCAGCGGGCAACGTTGCGTGGGTCAGTGGTCACAGATAACTTGCTGTTCATTGCAACATTCATCCATTGCAACTCAGCTCCTTTTTTTTTACTTCTACCCTGTTTTCTGATGCTAGTAGTGGAATATGAAAAAAATCATAATAAGAAAAACACGCTAAACATGTAATGAGTAATTTAAACATAAATGTAAATATGTTTGGTTAACAATAACAAACCTGAAGATCCCTCATGACTAGCAGACGATGTTGGTAAAGGTTGTTCCTGACTTTCTTCATTCGATGACGCAATCGCTGGTTGTTCGGTGGGAGAAACTTTTTCGGTCGTTACCACCCTCTTTCCCTTGTTTCTACCATGTGCCATTATAATGAACCTGTGTAAAACGAAATATGAACATAACGTATAATTTTAACTAAAACATCAAATTTTCACATGAATATAAGGAGATCAGTAGTCAAATACTAAACATTCGGTATAACATTATGTAAAAACATAAGTGAAACATTCAAGATATGCATGTAGTCATTGTAAATTAACATAAGTAAAACATTAATAACATAAGGCAATTATGAACTTAACATTTCAAACAATACAAACAATTTATTTAAATTTAATCATCATGATCAAGTTTTTAAAAATCATCATCATTAAGTACATTATCGCTGGATTCTTCATCACTAATATATTCGAGCAAATTATCGTCATTGTCATTTAAGTCATCCAGAGTATAGTCTTCTTCTATTTGTAAGATAAGATGGGCTTGGACTTCATCTAGTTGAATTATATTGAGCTCGACATCTCTCTTATGGAATGATGATATATCTGCATCTTCTATTAGAATGCCTTCATTATTGAACTCCGATTTAATATCTTGATAGACTTCATCTGCATCCTCATCCAATTCACCAACATCTCTTTCACAAAAATCAAAGACATTCCTTTGTTGAAACTTTTGAACAACCTTCTAATTACTATCCAATACAGTATTGTTGACGTAGAAAACTGGTTTGACTTAACTTATAAGGACAAAAAGATCATTATCATACCATGTCTTACCAACATTTATGCTAGTAATATGCCGGTTAACTCTCATGTCAGTTAGATCAAACCATTTGCATTTAAGTAGAACAACCTTCTTATCCTTGATGTAATGAAACTCTATCATTTCAGAGATGACACCGTAGAAGTCAATGATTTCATCGTCATGACATCCTTCAACGACAAACCCACTATTTTAACTTCTAACTGGACTATCTCGATCTTGTATGTGAAATCTCATCCCATTAACAATGCAACCTGTGTATTTCTTCCCACAAATATGAGGCCCACATGCCAAACTATATAATGCTGTTGTCGCTTCTTGCACGTTACAATTATATAACCATATCATCTGTACAACAAATTTAAAATAAATATGAGGATGAGACATGTTCTCATATATACATAATATGTAATTAATATGAAACTTACTCGATTTCTAAACCATGATTTAAACTTCTGCCTATGTCTTTCTTCAACATTAACGATCCCTTTGCTTCGAATTGTGTCCTTGTCCTTTTTATTGAGAAAAAAAACACAGTAACATCGATGAGTTAATGAAGGAAATTATAATATGATTGTTTGAATGAAGAGGAATATACGTACTTAATGTATGTATCGATGTTCTCGCAATTGTCCAAAATATACCAATGGGCAATTTCGAATTCGTCCTTACTTAATTCAACATATTTACCGACACCAAATGGCCTCACCTTTTGGGAGAAAATAGATAAATCACCATCGTCATTGAAATCAAAGTTACGTTCTGGTCTATTAAATCTCATTTCCACAACAGTTAAGTACATTGAGCAAAAAGTCAAGCATTCATTTGCTATATAAGCTTCTGCAATAGACCCCTCTGGTTGAGCTTTGTTATGTACATAACACTTAAGAGAGCATAAAAACCTAAAAATAAACAATTAAACACTTAGGAATTGTTACTAACAAATAACATAGCAAAAACTTGTAGAATTTAATATAAATTACCTTTCAATCGGAAACATCCATCGAAATTGAACCGATTCATCAAGTTTTGCTTCATATGGTAAGTGAATTGCCAAATAGACCATAACATCAAAAAACAATGAGGGGAATAATAGTTCAAGCTTGTATAGAATCAATGCTATGTCTTTCTCCAATTTATCAAGTTCTTCAACTTAAAGTATCTTGCAACATAATTACTTAAAAAACTCTCACTTGACCTAAAGTAACGGACATATATTTCGGCAAATACTCACGTATTCCAACAGGAAGTAGCCATTGCAAAACTATATGACAATTATGACTTTTCAACCCTGACACTTTTCCCTCTGTAACATTCACACAACAACCTATATTAGATGCATACTCATCAGAAAATTTGATGATTAGAGGAACTGACAGAATGCTTGTCTCTCACTTTTTGATATGTAACAAACAGGTTGAATAAAGTATGATCCATCATCTCTTCTTCTCAAATGCAAATCTTTTCTAATATTCATGTCTTCCAAGTCTAGTCTA
>JANZXP010000003.1:7247701-7257848 GCA_027576715.1 Erythroxylum flavicans | reverse complement strand
AGTATGGGTGATGACTACGGGTAATAAGTATGCGACAGTGGTGTATCGGAGGAGAGACGATAAAACGATAATGGTTACGGTGTTCTCTTTGGGAGATAACCTCACGTATTACGATACGTTGCATGTGAGTTGCACTTCGAAAACGGGGTCCAACATACCTTCTCTCGGGTAGACTTAAGTTTTCTTTGGAAGGACTGGAAGGTGGATCAACAAGAGGGATTGGAGTGATCGGAAGTGATGATGCATGAAGGAGTCAAGACACCAGATCCTAACAGTAGGGTTATATAAAATTACGAGAAAGAGGGGGTGAATATTTGGAGATTTAAGTAAAATTAAGGTTCTGCAAAAATTGAGCAGTTTATTATTATTTTTTCTAAAATCCACCTTACTTTTGAGTATTTTTTACGTGGACTTTAAAATCCACTTGACTCTTTAAACACGCTTTTTATATATAGAAATGGTGCGTGTATGTCACATCTTATTTTTCGTCTAAATTTTCCTAATATTGAGAAGACTTGCTAATGACCCTAAATTGATCAAACCCAAATAACTTTAGCCCCAATTTGGGCATTCAGCTTAAAAATGACTCTAATAAGTTATAGAATCCTTTTAGAGTTCAAAATATAATAAAGAATTGATTTGCAAATAAGGTTATCTATCATGGACAATTGTGTCCTAAGCCATAGATCTTATTGTATCTACTCTAATACATAAATAGGTTCTAACATGTTCTTATCTCTGACTGTAAATGTTTTTAATTTTTTGTGTACAATGACATAAGCGCTAAAATGTTCGTGCCTTAAACTATGTCTCTTTTCATAAAATTTTCTACTAAGATGCTCGTGTCTTTACCTCTGATTTCCAGAGAAGAACACGCCCTAACATATGATCATGTACAATGCTATATTCACCTAAAGACTTTGATAAAATGTCAATTTTGTTCCCAAAACTTAAGATTGTATGTTCATACATAGGAGTTGTACACAATACAAGCAAACCTTGCACCTATGAGAACACTCGTGTATACGTAAGTTTATGAATAAAGGCATATTTTTAACCACCAATAACAAAAATTTGATCATTAACCACATGCAAGCTTTATAAACAAAGTTATGGGTTGTTTTGTTTGAACATAAATGTAATTATCCTCCAAGCCTATAAAATGGAAGAAAATAAACTAGAGCAGCAAAGAGACTTTTATAGCTCTCTATAGGAAATTGGAAATTTTGTTTATCTAATTGTAAACATCAATAAGAAAACATCGACCAATATTGATGATGATAAAACTCAAAGGATGGTTTAAAAGGGAAATGCAAAGGGAAAAGATGTTAGGACATTTATCTATTGATAGTGGCTCTCTAATGATAACTATAGAACCAAAAATTAAAAGGTCACCAGATAATTGATAGAACTCTTATGGGGTTAAGAGTTCCTTCAAATGGGGTTGGATTTGATGAGTTTTAAGTTTTTAACACTCTCAAAATGTTAGGATTTAACCTAAATTTTAGTGTTCAAAAGGGGAAATTTTGCCATAACAAATTTAATAATTTTGTGCTTAATTTTGAAAAAAAATCTTAACATAAGAAAACCCAATTCAATAAATCATTCATACTTAATCATATTAGTTATTATATTATGATCAACATACAACTCCCTTTAATCACAAGCATAAATAACTCACTAATTAATCCACTTGATGTAGTACTATTGTAATGTGGCTTACATCTATAACAAAAAAAATCATAAAACATGCATAACCATATTATTCCAATCTTAAATGGAGACCTCAGTCTCAAAACAAGACCCATGATTCCTAAAAGTGACCATTAACCTCATATAGAACTTAGTTGCTAAAAGATGATCACTAACAAGAGCCATTGACTATTAAGATCAATCATAAAATAAGCTTCTATAAAGAAGCCATAATACATATTGAGATAAAAAAACACATGTGCATATATACAATAGAATAAAAACATACATGTATTTTAAATACTATTGTACAATAAACACGTATAAAATCCACAATTGTATAAATTTGAAGTATTGTAAACATGTAACATAAAAGTCACAAACTTTCACTAAATCAAAATACCATAAGGCAATATAATACTCTTATTACTATGTATATGAAAATTTATATGTCTAATTTTCTTAATCAATGGGTCAGTTAACATATATATGGTGGTAACGTACTCATCAAATTTATCACAATCATCAACTCATCTTCGAAGCTTAAAGTACTCACCTTTCACAATTTTATCTGTATTTTTGAAAAAGAATTTAGTAGATGAGTTATCACAGTGAATCCTAATAAGGTTAGATATTGAATTAATAATCTTAAAACCTCCAATGAAGTTCTTTAACTAGACATTGCATTCTTGCCTAAAAAAAAGCTATAATCTCATTATGACCTATATATATTTCTAAAAATCTATATGCCTAAATCCCTTAATCAATAGGTCAGTTCACTTAGTTTTGGTGGTAATATACTCGTCAAATATATCACTATCATCAACTCATATTTGAAGCTTAAAGTACTTAAGCTCAACATACTTACCTCCACCAATGTTATTTGTATTCTTATAAAAGAATTTAGTAAATGAGTATTACAATGAACCTTAACAGGCCTAAAAATTGAAATAACAATCATAAGGCCTCCAATCTAAAACTAACAACTGCTTGAAATTGTGTTCTTGCTTCAAAACAACTTATAATCTCATCTTCCATAGTTGAAGTCATCAAAGTAAATTACTTGGAGATCTTCCGATGCATAACTCCTCCAACTAACATAAAATTGTAATATGTAATATACTTCTTATAATTAGAACACCAATTAAAGTCAACATCTACATATCCAATAATCTCTAAATTGTCTGCACACCTATAAATCATTAAATAATCACTAATCTTATGCATATAGTGCAACATTTTCTTTTATACGATGCAATGCTTACGAGCAAGAAACAATATTATAAATAATTATCTCCTTTGGGTAGATAAAAATTTATAAATTAAAACTGTAACACATTGATCATTATAATATCTCATCAAATTTGTGTAAAATTATCCCTTTAAACAAATAACAAAAGTCAGTTAAGAGATAACAAAGTGTAAAGTGAATAAAATGACTGAGCTAGCTAAAATTATAGAAATAGAACATGTTGATCGATCAACCGAACTCCTTCTTGAAAGTTATTGCTCTCAGAAGCTTGGGGTTTAGCCTACCAGTTAGGCAACAACAACAATAACAACAACAACACCCAATGAGAGTCCTGCTAAAATGTGGGGTTTGAGGAGGTTCAATAATACGCAGCTTTACTCCTAGTTGGTAGAGAGACTATTTCAATAGACCCATATGTAATAGAAAACATAAATAAAAATCTATAAATAAAAATATAAAATATGTAATGCAATACACAATACAATATTACATATAGAATACGATAAAGATTAATAATAAAAGATAAAATAAGTAAATAAATATACAAGTAGAAAAAAAGACAAGTAAAAGAATAAATCAAACCAGCCATTACAAGAAAGTACTAATTATAAAAAAACTTGAAGGAAAATATAAAATTACATCAATATTAAAAACATTCAAAAAAGTATCCAAAATCCATAATACTAATAAAAAATTTCCAAAACATAAGATTTAAGTATAACTAAGTTATAACTAAGTTACAGGATCAATTAAAAACCTACTTTGGTGCATTTATTAACGAATATCATAATTTATTCATAAGAAACAACGTGATTTAATAAAAAATAAGCAATAAAATTGATTAACAACTCATATTAGTGCTACTATTACGAAGTTATGACTTAATCACAAGAAAAAAAAGCAATTCTAGGGTTTTATATAAATAAAAATTAGAGATTTCTTCAAAATCTTAAAATCTTCAATCTAAGTTTTTTTAAATAAAATATAACCTATTCAAAAATTAAAGGCAATAGAACCTATTAAAACATGTTGTAAGACCATATATAGAAAATATATATTATATGAAAGAAATTATAGGATCATCCGATAGCATTTTGTAAATCTTAATAATTGATACAGGAATAAAAAAATGGTATTTGGAATACCTATGAAAAGATCTTAATATTATTATTGAAACACGCATAAACACTTTTACGTAATACTTATAAAATAGCCCATGATATTCTTTTACATCTTCCATTTATTTAATTTTCTAAATATCTACCTGACCAAATTATAAGACAAAACACTAATTACTTTTAGTCATATGTAAACAATTCAAAAAGAGTTGTCTTCTGCTAAAGGATATACATATGTGTATACAATATTTGACTATGTTTCATATTAATCACTTAAAAGCCTCTTGTGATATTTCATGTTACTAAAGTATTCCATCAAATTTGAGATCTTTTCCTCTCAACCTTTAGTATTAACCCTAAATAAATATTACACAACTTCCTAATTATCAACAGGAGTAGTAGCAAAAGGTGGCTAATGTGTTTCATTTGTGTAATATTGAGTACATTGAATCATATGTAAGCGAATTAGGAGCTTTTGGAGAAAGTTTTTTTTTTAAAACATCAAGTAGGAAGATCTGAGTAGTTGTTTTGTAGAGTACTTCGAGTTATAAGTAACTCAAGTCTTTTGCATTGTTTTATTGTGTGAATGGATTGATAAAAAGGTTGGTGATCGAACCTAAATATAAGTGTATATAATCAATTGTAGCAAGTTATTAAAATTGGAGTAGCATAGGGTATCGATCCCATATAAACTTTATTACTATATTTATTAATCTTTACCTATCAATAACACTATTTAAAACAATGATTTATCAAAGATAATTAAATTACTACTAATAAAAATAATGTAATTATCATTTTTAAAAAATGTAATTAAATTAAAGAAAGAAGTTAATAAGACGAATGTTAGGATTTCAGGGTTCACTTATGTGAAATTTTAATTATTATGCAAAATTCATTATCATGATTGAAATAACAATTACCCTAAAGTAGATATGCTCGCTTCATGTGGAATCTAACCTCACCAAAATCATTAAACCTAGTTAATCTTTTCATTATTACAATAGTCTATAATACTTTCATTCTTTTGATTAGAGACGTTTATTATCCTTATACACTAATTTTACTTCATCTCTCCATTCTTTATATGATCTTTAAGATTAAATTTATGATGGTCAACTATAAAATCAACAATTAAAAATAAAGACAATAAATTTAGCTGAACCAATAATCCATAATGCATTAATAATCGAATCCATCACAAGCTAAATCCTTAAACCTAACTAAGGATTTAACTGCCGAACATCATAAAAACAAAACAAAACAAAGTACGCTTAACATAAAAGAAAGAAAATAATGACAAAAATAAAAGAGTTATCATAATCTTCTCCAATCTTGCTCCCAATCCCTCTTTTATGTGTAAAAAAAACCCATAAAACTAATGAATTAGAGAGAGAGGAGGTTGTCACTACCTTGCATATTCTCCTATAATAAATCCTGATACAAGTATTTTTCAACTAAGATTATATAAGTTTTAAGGTGATTAAACTTAAAATTATGCATATTTTCATACTCTAAATCACGAGTTCAATGCAAGTTACACTTTTAGATTGGTATTGATTTTATTCAAAAACTTTATGGGTGTAAATATGATGAATCTAATGTTGTTTCCATTTGATGTCTATAATCAATTATGTTTTGAACAAACAAAACAACCAACAAGGGTCCAAGACAGACCCGTGTTGGTCCTATGTTACTTCATTTCTATACTTTTTAAAAAGTTTTTTTGACATTTTAAAGCTAGAATTAATTTTTGATGTCTTCTACAAAGTCGTCTCCTGTTATGTTAGCTTCCAAAAGATTCTAAAATCACCTCAATAGGATAACTGTAGATAAAGTTATGCTCAAATTCATGTTTCCTCCTTCAATAGTCACCTACAAGTCAATGAATCAAATATAATAAAATATCATATAATTTCTTATAAAATATTCCATAAAATGCTAAACTACAATTAATCTAACTCTTATAAACATGTAAACTATAATCCTCTCAAATTATCCCACACTTAATTTTTGTTTTGTTCTCAAGCAATTGATAATGAGTACCCTAGCTAACTAACAGCCCTAGTTATAACAAGAATTGATTTCACTTTAGAGGTGTACGGTAGTATTTAACATATGACTTAAGCCTTTAAACCCCGAAATGTCCCTAGTAAAGGAGTTATAGCCTCCTAATATTTTACTAAAATGATACCCATATGTATCAATTTACACACATTAATTAACTTAATAACATTAGAGATAAATATTCAAACATTAATTAAATTATAATACTTAAACATACAATAGTTCTTAAGTAAATTACTTTACAAACAAAACAATGCAAATACTATTCTAACTCCTTCGTCAGGATCAAATACTTTAATATGATAATGTTCTCACAAGATATTACTCATTCACACAAGTGTTTGAGATCTAGTGAGGTACACACTCATCATCTTTTTATGTAATTAAACTTACCATATGTTTAAAAATCATCTAATCTCCACTACTTTAATAGATATATACAAATAAAAATCAAAAGTTATTGAAAAAGGATGTAACGAGGCCAAAAGGTTATGTAAGTTAACAAAGGAAAAGAATGGGGATTAACTCGTAATTAGTAAAATAATTAAATAAAAAATTGATAATAAGTCTTTACTAATTCTTCTTACCTTGCAAACCTACTTCCTTTATACTTTTTAAGTATAATCAAACCATGTCAATTGATTTTCAACAAATTTTCTTTTTCTTTCTTTTTTTATTTATTTGATTTGGAATGAATTTCTCTTTTTCAAATTGCCACTTTATACATATCACCATCTCTCCCACTTTTATTTCTTTGTATACCATACCCAACAACTACTTCAAATCCAAAGTAAAAGCTCTCCTAATCATGAATTAACATGTAATTACTTGTTTTTATTTTAAGCTCAAGGTTATTTAGAAAAGGATTACAAAGAAATAGACCAAAATTTTCATATAAGGCTTAAAAAGGTTCATTAATGGAATAATGTATAAAGGTAGGTAATTGGCTAAAACTCAATCATTTGTGTTTGTCATCTTCGTACTTGCACATATCTTACATAAAAAGCTAAAATTCAAGTTCTATAAATTTAAAATCAGAGAAGGTATCTATATTTAAAACAAATAATTTTACATGAAGGTTCAAATTCTCTCAGGATTACTCAAGTAAAATCAAAGAATCAACACCAAAGAAATTAGTTAAATTCATATTGCAGTCACAACCTTAAAAATGACATCGTCCTTAATGTCAAATAAGTAAGATAACTAAAGTAAGTAAGAGAGATAAATATGGTAAAGAAATCTCCCCTTTATCCATACTAAGTTAGTGAGGTAGAATCCATCTAAGTCCATCATAAAACTACTTACAAAAGAACCTAAACTAAACATTAGCAGAAATTTATAATTATGAAACTAAATTAAAAGAAAAGAAAAGTTAGAATGTTGGATTGCTTCCCAATAAACGCTTCTTTAGAAGTTTTTTCTGTAGACGTCCTACTCAATCCTTTCATTTTGAATTATTTAATATTTTCACACTTCTTTAGAATCTAAGGTTCCTTAACGCCCTTATGTTTCATAGGGATTAGGTTACCCCATTCTAAGATTTAGGAGTCCTCTTCACTTAACTTAACCACTGATAACTCCTCAAACTTTTTCTTTTTGAAAAGGAGACCTTTTGAGCATTCAATATTCTTCGTCATTAGTATAAGAACGAATATATCTTCCTTTTTATCTATTTCAAACTTTCTTTAGCATGGAATCACTTTCATATTGGGTCAATGTGTTTGCTGCTCTAGACTAAGACCTATTATGGAAGAGACCAACATTGATTTATTTATGTCCATATCATCCTCTAACTCAAGACCGTGATCAATGCCAAACGGAGATGATATTGGAACAAATTTGCTTACGTTCATCATTTCCTCTCCCTTTTTATAATGATTGGCTAACCTTTGTACTTCTTTATCTTTAGCATTTTTAATATCAAATATTTTATTACTCTTTAGTAGAGTGGTTAATACTTGATCTCTAAAATTTAACTTGGTATTACTAGGAAGTTCGACTTGACCTCTTTTACTTACTGTCTTAACTATCTAGTCCAACTGGATCTTTAAGAAGGATGCCCATATATGTCATAATGATAGTACGCCTTTCTATTGGCCATATAAGATTCGATAACATTTTATTTTATTTGAAAGATAGCCACTTTTGATGTCAAATATGAAAATACTTGATTATGATGCCAATTTTAAAGATAAAACGTAAGAGAGTTAGATAAAATTATGTAAAAAATAATAAAAAGGTAAGATTAATAAATTACTAAATAAATAGTTCCATAGTAATAGTTTCAAAAACTTGATCAAGTCTATCTACAAGTGAATATAATCAATTCTAGTAAATTATTAAAACTGGAGTAATCCAAAATATTAAGCCACAAGAACTATATTCCTATGCCTATTAAACCTAGTATAACAATAAACTAATTAAAATAAGTATTTATGAAAGATAACTAAATTACTAAACTAACATAAATAAAATAATTAAACTAAATAATAGAAATTAATAAGATGAATGTTAAGGTTTTCGAGGTTCACTTTTATGGAACTTCAATTATTGTGCAAGATTCATTATCATGATTAAAATAAAAATTAACCTAAAGTATCTATATTCTCTCTCAAGGCACATATGTATGTTTAATTAGGTAATTACCATATTTCAATTCGCAATTCAACTTAATCAAACTCATTAAGCCTAGTTAATATTTTTATTATCACAATAGTATATGTTTCTTTTATTCTCTAAATCTAAGGTATTTATTCTCTAAGTGCAAGAATTTTACTTTACTTTTCGATCTTCATACAGTCCCTAAGTTTGAATCTATGATGATCAACCCCAAGGTCAACACTTAAGAACAAAGAGAATAAATTCAATTGAACAATTAATCCATCTTGCATTAGTAATCGAAGAATCTATCACGAGCTACATTCCTAATCTTAAATAGGGATTTAACTCATAAAAATAGCGAAAACAAAACTAAAATAAAGTAATCTTAACATAAAATGAAGAAGACAAAGAAATTACTAGAAGAGCTATCATGGTTTCCTCTAATCTTGCTCCAAGTCTCTCCTTCAAGCGAAGACACCCTAAAACTAACAACTTAATGAAGGAGGAGGTTGTCACTGACCTCCAAAGTTATCTACAAAAACCTTAATACAAGTATCTGTAAGCTAGGATTACATAAATTTTTTTAAAGGTGATTAAACTTGTAATTACGTGTATCCTCATATTCTAAACCACGAGACTATAACTATTAAACTTTTAGATTGACATCAGTTTTATTTTAAATCTTTAAAGGTGCAAATATTACAAATATGATGCTAGTTCCGCTTTTATCTAGCATTATTATGTTATGGACAAACAACATAACCAATATGGACCTATATTAGTCTTGTGTTGCCCCATTTCTCTACTTTTTCTCAAGTTTTTTTGACATTTATTAGAATCATTTTCTGATGCCTTTTATAAATTGTTGTTCATCGTGTTGCCTTCCAAAAAACTCTAAAATTACCTTGATTGGACAACTATAAAGAAAGTTGCGCCTAAATTTGAGTTTCATCCTTAAATAATCACCTACAAGTCAATGAATCAACTATAAAAATATCATATAATTCTATAAAACATGCCATAAAAGTACTAAATTACAATTAATTTAACCCTATAAATATATAAAATATAGCCATATTAGTTGGCTTTGTTGTACCTCTCCTATTCGTCTTTTATTCGATTTATGCTAATCTGTGTGATAAGTGCAAGTGAAACACAAAAACGAAAGTAAAATGAGGCGTTTGAAAACAAACTTGTTGATCAGTAATTACAGAAGAAGGTTGAGGTTAACTTTTAGGTAGAGGACTATCATATAAAGACTAACAATTTTAGTCAATTTCACTGCACCCAAAAATGTTCCTTGACACTAACCCTACGTTTGCTTGCTGTCCCCGTGAGTAGGGACGGAAGACGGGGACAGAAAAATTCTGTCCCCAACGTGTTTGCTTGCTGTCTCCACCAATTTCTGTCCCGACTC
>JANZXP010000003.1:7219802-7239780 GCA_027576715.1 Erythroxylum flavicans | reverse complement strand
CTCTCGCGATTGCGAGCTCTCGCGCTCGCGAGCTCTGGGCTTCGCAAGCGCCATATTTTCCGACGGTAAGATCAACGTCCGTCGGTATGCGCATTCAATAACTTACCGTCGGTAATATTTGTCTATTAAAAAATTCACCAACGGAATATTGGCGTTCGGATGGTGTATCGTCCCTACTTCATTAACACGACGACGTCTGTTAGAAATTTACCGACAGAAAAGATTGTCGGTCGGTATGTTAATCGGTAACTTGAAGCTAAATACCGATGGAGTGTTATACCGTCAGTAAATGGCGAAGCATTAAATTGCGGGAACGATTCCTGCATTTTTTCCCGTCGCCGAGACATTTGGCGTCGCTATTTTCTGTCAGAGATTTTGCGCTAAATTTTTTCCTACAGTATTGCCGTCGGAGTTTTAGTCCGTCGGTAAAACATTCTATTCTTCGACGGATTAGGGACGTTCCGTCGGTAATTAGTGAGGAAGTTTTTGTCGTCGGAATATTTCCGACGCTAATACGCGATTTTCTTGTAGTGAGGATCACAAATCATGAATCTTATAGAGGAATTGAAAATGAATATAAATTTCGAGTTTGAACTGGAAAATGATACTTGTGATTGAAATAAGAAATATATGTACCCAATAATGATGATTGAGTAAGGAAATTGTTGGAGAAAGCATTAAGAATAACCTAGGCTATACATCCTAGTAGGAATACACCGAAATAGTGCTTAACGGCCAAGAATTTAGAATCAAGTGACCGAATGATTAAATTACCAACAGTCTTACATGGTGAAGATATGCTTAGAACTTATATTTTTGGAGTTCATAGAAACATGAGATCAATAGGTAGTTTAATTGAATTTAATCCTAACAATCATTATCATAATGATATCATTAGAATATTGTATGAGGCGTTATACAATAAAAAGGGGCCATTCGCCCTTACATTGAAATGTAAAGGGTCTAAAATGGTTAAAGGCCATAATTGATTCAAGATACTGTTGATGAGTGAAATGAATCTGTAATAGGAGTTAAGTGATCCAAGATAATGATGAACGAGTTAAGTGGATCAACATTAAAGTTATGGAATATTGTGAGATAAATATAAGAGTGGATTGTATTGACACTAAAGAGATGTGAAATATCATGTGAAGGATGAAATACTCCTAACAGTATCACCTCGCCAAGATGTGCTTAGATAGAGATAAAGGTGTGATCAGGTTAGGAAAAGGGGGAAACTAACCTCGATATAAATTGGTCCATATGAAGTTATCGTGAGAATAGGACCATTGACTTGTGGGTTAGTATTATCAATAAAAGATGTTTCGGATTCACACAGTGTTACATGGATATGTTTGGGAAACACCGTTATAGTCCGATAAATGTGTTATATGCGAGTGTGCTAAGAAATAATGATATGATTTGACAAAGATGAATTATCAGCACAGGAAGTGAAAATTGTGAGTAATCTGAAATAATTGAGGAAACAGTTAAGATAGCCTGATATCTGAATGAGCGACTGGAAAAAAATCGAGTGATTCCATTGACCATAGCCAAGTGGAAGAAATTATTCGAGTGATTAAGTTAAATGGGAAACGGAGGAAACATTACCCCTGCCTTTGTTTTTGATGATTCAGATAAAAATTTCGAGGATGAAATTTATTAGGGGGAGAATTGTAACATCCTGTTCCCATATTAAGAGTTAGAGTCGGGAATACCGTAAATGAGAAATAAAATTGAGAGATTATAAAATACATTTCGTGCTCATGTATTATATGACATGCACATACACGTGAATATTAAATTTTTTACACATGAAAATATTTGTACATGCATTCATTGACAAATTCTGGGTATAATTGATTTGTAAATGTGATTATATTGAGAATTGTGGTTTTTATATGTTGAAATTTGATTTGGAAAGTGTATTTAGTTATTTAAAATTATTAGAGAATTTTGGGAAATTTTCTAAAAATTTGGAGTAATTTTTGGACTAGGAAAAATGCCAAGTGGCAAAATAAATGATAAATGGTTGTAGAATTTACTGTCAAATGGCAATAGAAATTTTGATAAATGACTATGGGATTTATTGACAAGTGTCATTGAAAATTGGAAGGAAATTAGAATAGAAATTGGATTTTAGTTTATAAGCATTAGACATGTGGCAGTCACTTGCCAAACAATACCTTAGCTCCACTAAGTTTTTTTAAAACCCCTTAAAAACGTTGATTCTCATTAAAAAGTCCAATTGTTGTTTTTTTCTTTTGGCTCTTCTCAACTTCGTGACTCTCTTCTCTACACCTTCATTTTCTTTGTTTTCTTCAATCTCCACCACCTCAACTTTGAAGATTATACTTTCTTTCATTTGCTTCTAGCATAATTGCCATCTTTTTCCTCTTTGCCACGAGAAAAGTCATCCTTTACTTCCTTTATAAGATGGAGATCATGGGATGCTTGAGAGTTAGGGTTGAGTGAGGTTTTGAAGAGTTTGGAGCTACACCAAGTAAGTTATGCTTTAAATGTAATGAGTATGGTTAAATTATGCTAGAATGATGAGTAAATTGAGATTTGATGACTTGGTTATGCAATGCTTATGTAAGTGTCATGGGTGATGAAAAAATATGCTTTATTTGTGATTGATTTATTAAGTTGAATTGGGTAGAGGATGATGAGGGAATGAAATGGAAGAGATATTCTAGGTAAAAGATGAGTTAGATGTAAATGTTGGAAGTTTGAAAATCTGGAAAATGAAGCATGTTCTACGTATGCTTCTGTCAAAGTTTGCCGCGGCCGACTTGAAGGATGAAGTTCATCATGGCCAACTTTTCTTGGTTTGCCACGGCGAACTTGAAAGATTTCATGAGAACTTTTGCTCTCTGGAAAAGTTCGTCGCGGCTAACTTTTCTGGGTCACCGCAGCAAACTTTCCAGCACAAAATATGCTTCGATATTTTGATGATATCTTGATCTGTAGTTATCCAATTGGGATGACTTTTAATTTGGAGTAAAATAGAATAGAGGGCTACAAATCATCTGAAGAAATAAAATTATGAATCGGATTGTAAGAATTTCAAATTCTGGGTGGAAGTTGAGTATAGGGCACTGTCTCAGAATAAAAGTAGTCTGAAAATATTTGGAGTATAACTTTTACACTTCTGAACCAAATTGAAGGATTTTGGTGTCATTAGAAACTTATGAGATAGAAGGACAATTCTCAAAAGAAATTGTTCCCAAATTACTTCATTTTCATTATCTAAATGATCAGAAATAGTAGACCCAAAGTCAGTGTTTGGAGAAACATCTAAAATGATTCATTGGGTTATGAAATTAGATTCAAAGTGTTTATTTGACGTATAAACCCTAAGTATAAATTTTACTTAGGCGAGTTTTGATGTAAGACTGATAATGCGATGAGGATCAGGGAAAGATACCCGAGATTATCATGAACATGCATTGTACATATTCTATATAAACACATGTGCATAAATGAATGCTTATAATTGGGCAAAGTTATTAATGTATGTGTGCAATGTGTGTATTGCATAATTTTGATGTGTGGGACAAATGTACACATTCAGACGTTTTCAGATCTTGGAAGCAATTGCTAATCTGGAGCGTACTGTGAGTAGATCTAAATGGTCTCATTTTATTATTTGTTTTGTGTGAATTTTGGTATTGATTAACTACTGAATGTCTATATGAATGTGATCGATTATGTTAGTTTCTAGGCAAGAGGTCCGATGATTGTGATGCTTGGTTGAGATATTGAAGTGTTGCTTGTATGTGAATGAGATGAACTAAGTGTATATAATTTGAGGATAAATGTGTTTTGAATGAGCATTTGCATGTAAGTGAAAATGCGATTCTCAACTTAATGTTAAATGCCAGACTAAGGTCTGATGACATGGGAATGTGATTGAATGGGATTATGCAAATGTGATTGATGCATTTCATTTCATGAATGCATGAAACATAAATGCAGTTGTGACCAGAGTAGTCACCAAAAAAGAGCTTAAAGCTGAGACTGTGACAAAAGCGTCAAGCTCGGTTGTGAATGTACCCAGTATCCACTAAGGGATATAGGACATCATCTGATACTGCCCGGTATCCACTAAGAAATATAGGCTAGATAAAAAGGCACTCGGTCACAATGAAAATAATAAATGAAATTGAGTCTCATGTGCACTGCATATGGCTTATATGAATGATTATAATGGTTTGAAAAATTTTTGAACGTGATATGTGTTGAATGTAAAATGTGAAATGAATGATTAAGTGTATGTGATCCAATGTGATTGTTAAATTACTAATGTGAATTATGTGTTATGTGACTGGGTGAGCCATCGATGATGGTCACTCACTGAGTTCGCAAAAACTCACCCAAAATTTGCAAATATTTTTCAGAGCTCAGAAGAATACCCAGTAAGGCAAACGGGAGTATAACCATTGCATACAAGTGAGAGATAGAGGTCCAGATCAGTTGACGTCTACATAATTATTTTCAATATTATTATTTTTGTATGAAAGAATGTATTCTGATATTTTTGTATCATGTTTATTGATCAATCTATTTTTGTAATAACTTTCCAAATTGGAAAGGGCTGTAAATGAAATTGATTGTTGTGCAATTATTATATATGTGAGTGGAAGAGTTTATGATCGAAACGGGCCCGAGTTGATTATTGATTTTTCGCAAAAGCGTGCATTGTTTTAAAAAAAAGAAAGAAATTTATAAAAAGGGGAAGAAGATTTTTGTAATGAGATTTGACTGACCGAGTGCTCTAGCATGCCACCCTCGCGGGGCTCAGACTCGGATATCACTCATATTGTCGGGTATGTGTCTTGCGAGAGTGGGGTGTTATACCATGTTCCTCTTAACACATACTCGTTTCTATGTTTTCGTGTTTTTTTTATTATACTATCTTCTATTATGGATTCACTTTGCAATGCCTTTTCCGAATCCTTACTTGACTTGAGCCAACATTAAGGACATCCACCATGTTCTTATTCGGTGGTCAAAAACACATCATTTTAGTGCTCCTTTCATTTCTCTTTCTACAGGTTGTTATTCTCACTCTTAACCCATAACAAAGACATGTCGTTTACTTTGATTCAAGAAAAATCACGCTAATTTCGTTTCAAGAACCAAACTTTTCGTAACCATAATAGTAAACGATGGCATCATTCTAATTTCTACATATCTAAAATTTCTAAAACTTTCGTGACCGTAACAGTAGACGATTGCCTTAATCATAATCACAGTAGACGATGGCATCACTGAATCCACCAAAAACCAATTTCAAAAATGTATTGGAACAGTTTGCAAATCATGCCATTACCATATAGAAAATAGAATGCCATACACGAAATGCAATGCATGCTCTGATACCAATTGTAAACATATACTTTTATGGATCAAACAACAACATAAGCAAACCTGAATCCATAGTGTCGTAATGTTATGAAGAAAGTTTATTCCCTCTCTGCTTTTTGATTCTTTGATAGTTTCTCCGATGGTTAAGAAACCCTGCCTTCCTTCTTTTGTTTTTAGAAACCGTTGTCCTTTCCTTTTCAGAAACAACCTATTACTTTTCGAAACATATGAAACTCTTTAATATATGTTTCAGTTGTCAATTTTCAAGGAGAGAGGGAAAGGGTCCTGGACCTATTTGAGCCCAACTCTGTGAGGCCCAATAACTATGATCTTGGGCTATTTCCATTAGACTCAAATCTATAAGTGCATGGGCCACTAAGTATCTTACAGGTGATAGTTGTGGCTACTGTTAACAAAGATTTCAGAGTAACTCAACCAAAGAAAGAGTTAAAATAAGACACAAGGGGGAGGCAGGTGGTTCTTATAGCAGAAGGGCTTTGTGGTGGTCTATTATGGTTCCGAGATGCCATGGGTGTTGCCTCTGCTCCACAACGACTTAGAGAGAGAATAGTTGATTTTGGGCAGAGAGGGAGGACAGATAGAAACTAGTCAACAAATGCGCGGAGGGAGAAGGTTAAATTTTTGTTGAATATTGTCCCAAATTTTCAAAGTTTACAGTACTGGCTAATATTTGGTATCAGTCAATACCATGCGAAATTGTCGATACCGATGATTGGTAACTATAAACAAGGTTTCGTACCATTTTTTGACCAGTACAGTTTGTTCCAGTCAGTATAATCCAAAATCCTTATCACTACTTAGTGTGTTGAGAAAACTGATGCGTGGGCAAGTACTAGGCAGCTAGCACAAAAGGAATTTGTTAAAGATCAAGGGCCAAGATGAAGACAAATTGTTTATTATCCATAAGTTTGTTACATTAGCTGTGTCAACAACTATTACTATTATGGAAACTTCTTACAACATAATGATGTATAAATTTGATAATGAATTATTATGCTTTTCCATGCAAATGATTAAGCATCATATGTAATATGTCATTCCTTTGTTTTTTAAGTTGGTATTAGAGTCAAGTTGCTTTCGGTTTAGTTGTCACCACCTCGACACGATAGATTGTGTCACATGTTGGGCTTTAAATTATCCCACACGTAAAGGGGGCGTGTTGAAATATAAGTGAGTGTTTGTCCCACATAGAAAGAATATATGGCCTTGAGCATGCAAATAAGCCTAGTGAGTTACTCCTCTTATCACCAATTAGTTTTAGGATGGAACATCATTAAGTTAGTATCAGAGCTTTCGATTCTTGATGGCCTCACCAGATGATCAAAATGTTTCAGCAACAACACCTCCTCCAAATATTGATTCTTCAAACAACCAAAATGTTCCATTAATACCACCTTTCATTCACTTTGAATCACAGATAACATCCCAATCCATCTTCTCCATGGCTTCATTCAACTTCATAGTTCCATCCACGTTGGATATAACCTGGAAAGCACAGGTCATCCCTCTGATCAAGGCTAATGATCTGGAAGGGTATATAAATGGAAACAAATTCATGCCAAAAAGATTTATTGCCTTAGAATCTAGTAATATTGAAGATATGTATAAGCCTGATTACATATTATGGAAGAAGCATGATCAAACCTTACTAGGATGGCTATTTTTAACCATCTCAGACAGTGTTCTTTGTAAAGTTTCTCGATCTAACACTTCCTATGAGTTATGGACAACACTTGAACGAATGTACGAAACATAGGCACAATCATGCATCCTGCATACGAAAATGCAATTACAAAATCAACGCAAAGGTTCTTTGAGTATCTCGAATTATTATGACAAGATGACTAAATATGCAAATGAGCTGAATCTTGTAAGATACACTATGTCTAAGAGAGAACTAGTCCTATAGATTTTAAGAGGACTAAGCATGGAATATGAGACAATTATCTCCGTTGCAACCTCCCTGAAGGAACTTCCCTCCTTACAAGAGATATACACTCTACTATTAACTAATGAAGCTTAATTGGAAAGGCTCCATGCTAATTCAGCTCTAGATGGATACATCACCAACTTTGTTCAAGTAGCATTCTCTCAAAATCAGCAATCAAGGAGTAATTTTTCACTAGTAAATCAAAACTATTATGGAAGAGGAAAAGCAAAACCAAAACACTCAGGGAGAAGATAGAATGCTAGAAACAGGCCAACCTGTTAATTATGTTTGAATTATGAACACTCTGTTGACTCATACTGGCACAGGTTTAATCGGAACTTTACTCCATCGTCACAGAGCAACCAACGTCAAAATAACCAGGCATATGCTGTCAACTTAAATATTTTCACATCTCAGTATCCTTAGTCAAAATTTACTACTTATTCAAATTGGTATTTAGATAGTGATGCTTTAACACATATCACCAATGATGTCAACAACCTGAGCCTAATGGAAGATTATCGAGCTATTGAGATGGTGATTGTAGGTAACGAACAAGCACTTCCTATATCTCATCACGATAAACTGAAATTAAATACCCTAGAACTGCAAAATGTTCTAGTTGTTCCCTTTATTAAAAAAATATGTTGAGTATTTCAAAGCTTGTCTCTGATCATGGTGTGACAGTTATGTTCATTAACAAATCTTGCTTTGTGAAGGATAAGAAGGGGAGACTGGTGCTTCAAGGAATTGCTGAGGATGGTCTTTATCGGGTTGAAAGAAAAAATGGTCTGCTCAAAAGTTAGTCTTAATCCAACACCACTCTTCTAGCTTTTAATGACAAAGCTAAGTCAATTTCTAATTTTCCAAATTCTAAATCTGATCAAGTAATGTTGAACCAACCTACAAAATGTAAGAATCTGGTTCTCCAACTTAATGAAAATATTGATTTAGCTAGTTGTGAGATCCCACATCGGTTGGATAGGAGAATAAAGTATGCCTTATAAGGGTAAGAATACTTCTTCCCCATAGATGCATTTTCCCTGGTTCGAGAAGAGCAAAACTATGAGGCCTTGGCTCGATAGGCAGCTCAAAGTGGACAATATCTGTGGGTAGGTAGTCTGGGCTGTTACAAATAGTATCAGAGCCAGTTCCTAACCTATTGTGCTAGCGAGGATGCCGGGCCCTAAAGGGGTGGATTGCAAGATCCCACATCGGTTGGAAAGGAGAACGAAGTACGCCTTATAAGGGTACAAATACCTCTTTCCCATAGACACGTTTTCTCGAGTGTAGGAAGAGCAAAATTGTGAGGGCCTTAGCCTGGTAGGCAACATAAAGTGGACAATATCTGTAGGCGAGTGGTCTAGGCTGTTACACTCGTACGCACTCAACCAACTATTCTTCTCTTGATATTATACACAGAAAACTTGGACACCTAAATAGCAAAATACTTTAGCTATTACTAAAATCAGGATCTATTAAGACTCATTCTTCAAATAAACAAAATTTCAGTTTCTACAAAGCATGTCAGCTCAATAAAATTCACAAACAGCACTTTCCTAACTCACAAAATACTACAAATCAACCTTTGGAACTCATTCATGTAGACTTGTGAGGTCCTTCACCTCTACTTAGATATAATGGTGATAGATTCTAAATATGTTTCCTTGATGATTATTCTCGCTTCTCTTGGATTTATCCTCTAGCCTTAAAATCCCAAGCTTTAGTAGCTTTCTATGATTTCAAAAAAGCATGTAGAAAAACAATTGAAAAAATAGATCAAAACTATTCAAATAGATCACGGTGGAGAATTCTTGACCTTCAACAACTTTCTCAAAGAAGAAGGAATAAGCCACAGATTCTCCTGTCCTCACTCATTACCAAAGTAGTAAGGTGGAAAGAAAACATCGATATGTAATTGAAACAGCCCTATCACTTCTTGCTCAAGCTGATTTACCCATGAATTTTTTGTTTGAAGCTGTTCAAACAGTCGTGTTTCTCATTAATAGATAACCCACACCTGTTCTTAATCACCTCTCACCTTGGGAAAAACTGACTAATAACAAAGCTGATTAAAATTTTCTAAAATGTTTTGGGTGTGCATGTTTTCCCAATCATTGTCCATACAACTAGCACAAACTAGATTTTAGAACCAACAAATATATGTTTCTTGGGTACTCAAATTCTCATAAAGGTTACTTGTGTCTTCATCCTTCTGGCAAAACTTATATTGCTCAAAATGTTAGATTCAATGAGCTAATGTTTCCATATCAGGAACTGTTCAACAAGAAAAATCACCATACACAAATTACTTCTAACAGTTCTTTCGCAACCCAGTTCCTATCCGTGCCTGCCAATGGGATACTTCAGTGTCATCAACGTGTAAGACTATCCTCTACAGAGTCTTTGGCTACCACTATCCCACAGGTAACTACTGATCATCATTTATCCTCTCTCAGTTTTAAACAAAATAATGTGAGTCCTTATATGAATATTGGGGAACACAATCCACCTAGAGAAAATTCAAGTGAAAATGCCATGCAAAGGCTTGCAATTCAAAATCTTCATCCCGTGATTACACCTAGGAAGGCAGGAATTTTTAAACCAAAAGTCTTCAAACCACAAAGCTAAATTTATCTGATCTCACTCCAAATTTAGTGGCTGATGCTTTGAACTCTAAAGAATGGAGAGACGCTATGTCAGAAGAGTTTAAAGCATTACAAAAGAATTGGACATAGACTCTAGTTCTAAGAGACTCAAATGTTAAGGCACTAGGCTACAAATGGATATTCAAAGTTAAGTACAACACTGATGGAACAATATCTAGGCATAAAGCTAGGCTTGTGGCCAAAGGATTCTTGCAAACCATAGGAGTGAATTACTTTGAAACATTCTATCCAGTTGTGAGATTTAACACCATTCGATGTGTCTTAAGTTTGGCCATAGTGAAGGGGTGGAATCTGGGGCAAGTGGATATAAACAATGCATTTCTAAATGGAGTGCTTACTGAAGCTGTTTATATGGAACAACCCAAGGGGTTTATTGATCCAAAATATCCCTCTCATCTCTGCAAACTCAACAAAGCAATATATGGATTGAAACAAGCTCCTAGGGCATGGTTTCATAAACTTCGTGATGCTTTTTGCATGGAAATTCTACAATTCTAAATAAGACTCTACCTTTCTATTTGCAGGAAGGAAAAGATTTAGTTATAGTCCTTATGTACGTAGATGACATTATAATCATAAGGACATTGAATTGTCTAGTAGAGGATGTTGTCACAAAGCTGAAAGTAAGATTTGCATTAAAAGATCTCGAAGAACGTAGTTACTTTCTCATAATAGAGATTAGTAGAGACAACAACATCATGACTCTGTGTCAAAACAAAATCCTTCAGGATGTGCTTGAAAGAACTCAGATGACAAACAGCAAAGCATGTAATACTCCAATGGCAACTGGTCAAAAGTTTATAACTCAAGAAGAACCTTTCTCTAATCCTACCTTATATCGCAGTGTAATTAGAAGTTTGCAGTATCCTATAGTTCCAGACCTAATAGTACTTATGTTGTGAACAAGCTAAGCCAGGTCATGCAAACTCCATCTCCAATCCACTGGGAACAGTTAAGCAAGTGATAAAGGAAATTTTGACATGAGTTTACATTATAAGAAAGGAGGGACTGTCGAACTGGAGTGCTTTAAGGATGCTGACTGGGCTTGTGATCCTTCTGATCAGAAATCCACTGGAGGATATGTTGTCAAGTTATATGGAAATGTTGTAGCTTGGAGCTCAAAGAAACAAAAAGTTGTTTCAAGATCCAGTAGTAAGAGTGAGTATCGACCGCTAGCTCAGGGAGGAGCTGAAATTGCCTGGTTCCAGTCACTATTGAAAGAACTATGGATAAAGTTAGACACTATTCTAAAATTGTGGTGTGACATCGCAATGTTGTCTCTCTATCTCACAATGCAATTCTTCACAATAAATCCAAGCATATCAAGATTGGCATACACTATATCTATGAAATGGTGTCAAGTAAAGATGTTCAGATTTTTCATATTCCTTCCGCATAACAAGTGGCTGATGTCTTTACAAAAGCTATCTCTGTTGATCAATTTACTTACTTGCGGAACAAACTCAATCTCCAACCAGGGAACTCAGTTGAGAAAACTGATGCGTGGGTCAGTACTGGACAGCCAACGTAAAAGAAGGTTGTTAAAAATCAAAAGGCAAGTTGAAGACAGATTGTTTATTATTTATAAGTTTGTTACACCAGTTGTGTTGACAACTATTACTATTCTGGAATCTTCTTGTAACATAATAATGTATAAATTTGATAATGACCGAATGAATTATTATGCTTTTCCATGCAATTGATTTAGCATCGTATGTAATATGTCATTCCTCTGTTTTTTAGTTGTGTCCGATTAGGAAAAACAATTTATTTGATTCTTTTTTTTCCTTATTACTGAATTTACGTAAAATATTGAACCGATCAACTCCTTTAGCATTAATGGTTACTCAGAGTTCCTTTACCACCTCATGCACCTGATTTTGAGCCATCGAAAACTAATTCTAATCTAATGTATAAACTAACCTTTATTAAACCCATACAAATTTTTAAATAGATATAGACCTAATAATATCTAATTTTAAAAATAAATGATAGTTAAAAGACGATTCTTGTCGCTCATCCCCTCAAAACTACTGTATTGCCTTCGTCCACCACCATCCCACCTTCGTCTCCCTCCCCAACGAAAGCCGGAGGATTTTTCTTCTTTCGACTTCTTTGACTTTCACCTTGCACAAAAATCCGTTGCTCAGGCTTTTTTTTTTTTTTCCTTAATTTTAGCAAGCAATAAGATTTCTCTCTTCAAGACAATTTCAGCGTTCCTAACCAAATTTTGATCATAACCTCCGCGCACCTACACTTACTGCCAAAATTTGCTGCTTTTTAGGTAGGTCACGTATACTGCACACGCTATAAACAGTATTCACAATGCGTCAATACCTTGCATCAGTTACGTTACCTCAAAACCGAACCAGTTCTTGTAAGTTTGACATGCGGTTTCAGTACCTTTTTATTCATCTCTTACGACAAATTAATTTTCAAAATTTTTTAGCCCTTGCGAATTCATTTTTGAGTTCTCTCACGACTCTTTATAATAAGTTTGAATAGTTCTAAGCGGGCAACGCAAATCGAAGGAAACCTTGTTGGTGGAAAGAAAATTGACTAGAAACATTGGGTCGTCTCTTGATAAGCTAAACCATTAAGATGGAAAATGCCTACTATAAAGAAACAAACCAGTCGGCGTCTAGCTATACTTACCATAGGTATCATCTCGTGCCATTATCATATAGACAATATTGAATATTTTGGCCCCTACAAGTTAATGAAATAAATTTCCGACTTCCAATCTATGAAACTAGAGTGTCAAATACACAAGTCATTCTCATGTTGTCCCAAAATTTGGATGCGCTTCTTCCGCCACTTACTGGATATTTCAATGGTTGTACCAGTATAAATATTGGCATAGATCCACATTACTACAATTGTAACGATTGAAACAATTACAGAGCAATGCAGAATGTCTACATGCTTAAATGTTACATATAATTCACGATAGTTAGGAAACAGCCATAAAGAAAATATGCGGGAGGAAACGCCGCATTTATGAGCCACAATTGTACAATTGGCAGTGGGCATAAATAGATGCAGCATAGGTATCACTCAATAACAAGTGAATTACGAGATTCATTAGTCTGATGCATTCTATTATTTAGAGATTACGAAGGTTACTTGTAGAGTTTCAGCCACAAATAGTAACATGGAGCATTCTTCTTTTCAGGTGCTACGGTGGTGCCATCAGTGAAGCAAATTCATTGTTGTCTTTTGATTTCGGCGTCGAGAATGTATGCCCTTCTCACTCGTTTTCTTCAAATCTGCAATCTGCAGCAAAAGGTAAATCAATCTTAATTGAATCAAATTCTTGCTTTCTGAAAATTTTTGCCATCCATGTGAACTACCTTCATTTCTAGCATCTCCTTCTCCTTTTTCAGCATTGTTTCCTGTTAGAATTTCTCGTAAGTAAATTGAACAATAAAGAGAAGGTTACGTACATCATGACTTTTCTTAAACTCCCGCAAAGAGAGGAGCTTGTATGTGAATTTGTTGACTTTTTTTTAAATGAAGAATCAAGACCAGCTTTTTGTATTAATACTTCACCTCAAAGCAGTAAAAAGGCTAGATATTTATGTGTTTTTACACCTATATGTTTTATTTCCCACAAAATATAAAAAAAGTATGCAGTCAGTCCACAGTGGGGCTGATAAGATGAAACCCGGTTACATAAAGACCACAAAAATAGCCAAGGGAATCAATAACAACGGTTCCCTCTTGACTAGCGGAGGATTTATTTGAGGGATTATTATCTAAAGATTCAATCCATGATAATCAAATTTACTCCCTGACATGTTCTACAATTTTGCGAGATTGTTTCCTTTTCTCTTTTACATATTTTTCAGTGGTTTAACTCATGAAAAAGTTTTAGATTGAGTAACAGCCTTAGGTCTCCATCAGTTTAAGAAGTGAGTTTAGCAAGCCAGGGCTAGATCTCTAGCATGATAGGAACTCAATTCTCACTCTAATAAATGCAAGTTGAGTTTGAGCATTGATTTCTATGGATACTCTTTCTCATACGATCATGACCGCGGAGGAAGAGTGATGAACGGTTGTCAATACATTTTCAACTGAACCCGGAAGACAGCTAGTCTTAGAAACTAAGAAACATACGATAGGTACCTACATGGAGGACTGGAAGTTGAATATTTAGATGACTAATGATTCTGATAGATCTTTAATTACTAAAGAGAACCCGAAGTAGAATCATTGTACTAAACTCGACAGGTGGTTATGTTATGTATAAACGACTGAAAATTTTTTGTGAGTTTCACTGTGGTGACCACAGCGATGAGGACGAGACCGGAATTTTGGGGCATAAGGCATTTAGAAGATTTAGGACTTTTTAGGATCAATTAATCAGTATAACTCCAAGAAGATACCTCGGGTGATTTCACTTGTATATAGCAAACTGTGCTCTGGCCTATATTCTTAATTTTGGATTGGATATTATCACACAGTAAAACATGTAGGATTACCCTTGTTATTTTAATCCTAAGAGAGCCAAGATTTCGCTCTAATTAAGTAGTTTGCAGCTTAGAGTTCCTTTGCCACGTAGCATTCTTCTAGGTATATCTATTAATGAGTAAAAAGTTTTCATGAAAGGTTGCCATGTTTAGATGAGATCTTGACTGGAATGTTTGATCCAGATGTAATTGTGGATAATAAATTGGTCATTATCTTTGGTCGTCACGTTTAGTGACGTGGAAACTGATTGGCATGGTTTTAGGTTTATTCACTAGTAGAAGTTTAACCCAAAATCTTGTGTTTGTCTTCCAGAAGTAACTTAATTGCTCCTTCCCGGATGCAAATGTTGGTACAGTAGCATGCACACGAGTTTTGTTCATATTCAACCGTAGATGCTAAAGCAAGTTATGTACCTTTTCATGGAGGGCATTAATGGACTCCAGCTCGAGTTCCGCCTGTAAAGCAAATTGGAATATATAAAGGTAGTGGAAGTGTGGAACTTGGCAACAGATTCAAGAAACATATAGAAAATGGGGAAAAAGTAGGAAGTAGGACAAGGATACATATATCAGGTGAAATTTGTGGATTCTGTAAGTGAAAATATGGGTCTATTACAGGCTAGGCAGAAAGTACCTCTACAGGGAGAAATGTTTCAGAAATGTAGGAAACAAACCAGCAGAAAATTGACTCGTGTTTTTACAATCATAAAAAATTTAGGTACATGGTTAGAACTACCACAATCCATTCAATATTGACTTCGGGCCCAGGAGATACTTCATATGTATAAATACATGGAGTACAGCATCTTCGGTTAACGGTATATTACCGAACAGGAAGTGATAAATTTCTCCCCCATGGTATTTAGAACTATAATTCTTAAGAGTTTCTAGAAAACTTAAATTTGTATGATAGATATTTACTACAACTAGGATTATCAAGTCTTAATTGTAACACTCAAATCGAGTTGTGAAGCTTTCAAACATGATATTGTCTCCTGTGTCACATGGTACGAGAATTCATAGATCCTAATAATACGGGAGGACAAGCAAATCAAACCGTAGTTATTAGCCATATACTATGACCAAATGTAACTAATGTACAGTTAGGAAAAGAGTAAGAGAAAAAGCAGTTTCTATTGCTATTTTGGCAAAAACCAGCAGTTCTACGCACATGCTTCAGATCACAAAATTAATCATGATGCAAAAACACTAAAGCAACAGCAACATGCATATACACTGACCAACCTTTCTAGCTCTTGCTTGTCCTAGGGCAGCATGAAGTTGTTTCTCTAGCAGTAAAAGGTCGGACGCACTGAATTCGTCATTACTTGGACTGTCAAGATGCCTGTCGTAAACTACAGTTTATATGTTCAGCCTTACCAAAAACCTCCAATCAAGTAAATGCACGAAAAGTTAAAAAAGTTGCCTTTCAACTAGTTTCAATAGCTCTGTAGGTGACACCAAATTTCTAGGACAAATCTGTACAAAGAATCAACCACCTAAACCATATCAGCAAACAAACAGCTTTGAATAATTTCCACTCAGTATTATTGCTTTTCATCAAGTCAACTGATAGGTTTCATAATTGTATATTTTAAAAGGTCAATATTGCTTACCCCAACATCTCCAAGACAAAGGTCAATTTCTCCGTCCAGCCGACTTCTGTAGCGCTCTAGTACCTTGGTCAAACTAGAGTAAATTTAGGTGATAAGAGATTAAATTCAGTTAAATAAATGTATGCGAAATTTAAATTCTGTCAATAATTTTTTGAAAGGAAATTTAGGTGCAAGTGCTACCATTAATAAACAAATTTTTGTTTTCAACATGGATGAAGGCTTTCAATTTATCTCTTAAGAGACTCGGAAAGTCCTTCAACATGCTGCCTTGCACTTGCCTCTGAGTCAATAATTCATAGCAAGTATACCTGGTTTGAACATACTCAAATAATCTCATTTCACCTAACATTTACAAACTCAATTACAGCACACGTTACAAGTTCATCTAACTTTCCATTAAACATGCGAAAATATAGCAAGTTTATACGTTTTAATGTACTTGAATCAATTATTCACCACAAAGGACATTCAAATTTAACGCTTATGTCTAATTCAAAACTAAATGCCCCCATTTACTACAGGCTCAATGATGATGTGAGGAAGCATCCTCCTCGACATTTAAATCCTCCTGCCTAGATGCAAATCACATGCTTTTATATCATCCAGAATATCAATAATCCTACCAAAAACACAAATTTAATGGAATTAAATTATTGTCCAAGGTCCTCAACTCTTGTCGAAGCTCTTATCTTAACATGGAAGATTCCAAATATTCAGCATGTATCTCGTTGCAAATACAACGAATTAAAATCTTAAGTGACGGAACATGCCATTCCCTTGATAACATTGTGGGATTATATTGGAAATAATATTCTTTCCATCAATTTAGGAGATTGAGATAGAATTATAGAAGGAATGTAAATCCTGTAAATCACTAATTGGTAGGCATAGAATGAGGAGAGATTACCTCTTGTATACTGTATATAACACACGTTTGTGGAGTGAATAAATTAATCAAAAATTTTCCACCAATATCTTTTTCACATGGTGTCTCTGAAAAAGCTTTCCCTTCATCTTCATAGTCTACCATGGCCGTCGAAACATCAAAAAAAATAGCTATGGATTCTTCAAGCCCGTATTTCGTACATCAATCATATCAGCCTGGGCATGTCCTTGTTTCAGAAAAGCTGAACGGATCAAACTATTCTACATGGAGCAAGTCCATGATTTATGCACTCACAGCCAAAAACAAGATCGGATTTGTCGATGGGACAATAGATCCCCCGTCCGAAACTGAACAACCATCAAAGTTTGCCATGTGGAATCAATGCAATAGTATGATTTTATCATGGTTAACTCACTCAGTAGAACCGAATCTGGCCAGAGGAGTAATTCACGCAAGGACTGCTCAACAAGTATGGCAAGATCTCCGCGATCAATTTTCACAGAAAAACACTCTTGCAATTTTCCAAGTGCAGAAATCAATTGCAACAATCTCTCAAGGCACAATGACAGTGCCTGCATATTTTACAAAGATCAAGAGCCTCTGGGCCGAACTAGACACATATCGGTTAACTCCAACTTGTAATCAAATGCAGGTTCATAACGAAGAAAAAGAAGACGATCGACTGATGCAGTTTTTAATGGGTCTCAACGACACTTACAAGGCTGTCCGATCCAACATACTCATGATGTTCCCTTTGGCCAATGTCCGCCAAGCTTACTCGCTTGTTGCGCAAGAAGAAACCCAGCAGCAGATGTCCTTAGAACCAGCAGAACACTTCTCCATCACTGCGGCAGTACAGGGACGATCAAATCAGAAATCGCAGAAAGATAAATACTACGAACATTGCTCTAGATCGGGGCATACTATCGAAGATTGTCGTACCTTAAAATTCCATTGTAAATTTTACGATAAAAGGGGGCACACTGAAGATAGGTGCAGGTTGAAGAATGGTGCATGGGTTCCTAACAATACAGGAACTTCGGTTAATCGCGCACAGCAGCGAAGAGGCCTTAAAGGTAACGGGCGTAGTCATTTTCCTGCAGCCAACATGGCTAATTCACAGTCAGTCCATGGCAGAGACGCACTTGATAACAACCCTAGCAGCTCCATACAAGGGTTCACGACCGAACAACTCCAACAGCTTGCAAAGGCAGTTTCTATGATCAATAACTCCGGTAACAGTGATATTCACGCAAATGCAGCAGGTCTGTTTCTAAATTATAATGTTTCAGTTAATTTTGCTTTCCCAAAGCCATGGATGCTCGATAGTGGAGCGACTGATCATATTGCCTCTAACTCGAAACTTTTTATACACACAAAAACTTCCTTAGTTCCTTCAGTAAATCTTCTTACTGGATCCACTGCTCCTATCACAGTCACAGGCACAATTCCTTTCAACTGTGATATTCACCTAGATGATGCTTTGTGTGTTCCGTCCTTTAATTTAAATCTTATTTCAGCAAGTAAGCTTACCAAATCTCTAAACTACTGCGTCATTTTACTACCCAATGGTTGTATCTTGCAGGACTTGGCTACGGGGAGGACGATTGGCTCGGGTGAGCAACGTGGTGGTCTTTACTACATGTCACCATCTATCCATCTGCCCAACTCCTTTCAAGTTTCCCATAACTCCGATCTTTGGCATATACGCCTCGGACACCCGTCTCCAGCTCCACTGAAAATGACTTCTTCATTACTTCCTTCCAATAATATATCCCCTCATAATAATTGTAGCATTTGTCCCATGGCCAAACAATCCAGGCTGCCTTTTCATTCCAGTGCAATAAAAACAAATGCTCCTTTTGATTTATTACATTGTGACATTTAGGGCCCACATAAAATTCCTACTCATTCAGGGGCACGATATTTTCTCACCATTGTCGACGATTTCACTAGGTGTACGTGGGTTTTCTTATTGCAACAAAAATCAAAAACTCAACGCCTCTTAAAATCGTTCATCATATTTGCTTCCACACAATTTCATGCATCTGTTAAAACCATCCGAGTAGACAATGGGTCGAAATTCCTTTCCATGCGTGATTTTTTCCAGAATCATGGCATTGAGCATCAACTTACCTGCGTTTACACCCCACAACAAAATGGGGTCGTCGAACGCAAACATCGTCATGTCCTCACTGTTGTCCGCTCCTTACTCTTTCAGTCCCGTCTACCTCTTCGTTTCTGGGGAGAGTGTGTACTAACTGTTGTACATCTCATAAACCGATTACCTTCCCCTATACTCTCTACCAAAACTCCATTTGAGCGATTATATCATAAGCCACCTTCGCTTGATCATCTTCGCGTGTTCGGCTGCTTATGTTATGCCACTGTCGTGCACCCCAAGCAAAAATTTGACCCTCGAGCCAAAAAGTGTATTTTTGTGGGTTATCCCTCTAGCCACAAAGGTCACAAGCTTTATGATATAGAAGCAAACACCTTCTTCATCAGTCGAGATGTAATTTTTCACGAAACAGTCTTTCCCTATCTCGATTCCTCATCATCCGTCTTGCCACCTTCTGTTTTACCCAACCTGTCTCTCGACATCCCCACATCTTTACCCATCAATATAGGGTCAGCTCCACCTACATCTGATCTTGATTCATCTCCTCACCAGCCAGATCATTCTATTAATGATACATCTTCTTCAGCTGTCGAACCTCCAGCTTCCGCACTCCCCACCAGGCAGTCCACTCGACATAAACAACCCCCAGCGTGGCATAAGGAATACTTCGTGCCAGCTCGAGCTAATCAGTCCACTGCCGGCCAAACATCCTCTCAAGGTGCAAGATATCCTCTCTCACATTTTTTGTCATACTCTCGGTTTTCACCTGCACAACGCATTTTTTTGGCTAATATCACGGTTCAGAAAGAACCACTTCTTATGATCAGGCACTTCTCAATCCACATTGGCAACAAGCCATGGCTGCAGAGTTACTTGCATTAGAGCAAAA
>JANZXP010000003.1:7183874-7201471 GCA_027576715.1 Erythroxylum flavicans | reverse complement strand
CTCCACATTAATATCATCATGGCATAGATAGAAAGCAAATCTCATAAAAAGATGATTAAACCAATCAGAAGGAAGGTGGATTCGAATGGAATCACCTATGCTTTGATACTTGACCCACTCTGGTATTCTACTGCCTGAATACATCATTTTAAAAGATGCCTAAATAGCATAAATTTCTATTCAAGTTAGTGATTATACGAACCCAGATAAAGAAAGAGAGAAAGAGTTACGTACCCATGCTTTAGTTCTTGTATAATTCCTCAACAGTGCATTTACTGCTACTTGGCATTGATCTTCATGCAACATGAAGCAATTACTTAAATCGAACACGAAGGAGTCGACACCTGCTTGATGGTCAAGAGGCAGTTGTCAAGGGTACGTATTTCTTTTAGCGATCTACAATTATGGGCGTATAACATGCGGACACTTTCTGGAAAAGGTGGTAAGGATCGAAGCCTTTCGCAGTTGTCTATAATAAGACGGTTCAATCGTGGAAGGTGCTCCATGGTAAAGATTTTCTCAAAATCATTATCACTCAAATCTAGAGATTCTATAAAAGACAGATAGCTCCAGTCACAAGGCAATTCCCTCGACCGGTTCCTCTTTGCTAACGACAAATCCAATTTATCGTGGTCTTCTAAAAAGGACAGACTCGTTAAATCGTCGAAACTTTTTGTGGGAAAAGCAAACTTCCGCCAATCAGTTAGCCCTATATGGTAGAGCCCTTTGAGATTGATGAAAGAAATTGGTAATTGCGCTACAGCTGTCCCATTCAAGGAAAGAAAATTCAGATTATCCATAGGTTTTGAGATTTCAGGAAGCGCCTTAAAGCGTGAGCATCCAAACAGATGAAGTTCTTCGAGAGATGTCAGCCTACTAAAAAAGTTGCTTGGAAGGCTTTCAAACTCTGTACACTTGTTCATCCTTAAGCACTCTAATTTACTTAGGAGTTCAACTGATGCTGAAGGTACATGTTTTATAGCAGTCCGATCTAAGTTCAGCTCCTTTATGTTGCTTGAAATTTCTGGAAATGTATTCAAATTCGAGCAACCGGAAAGGTTAAGAACTTCAACAGATTCCAGAAGTACACTTCTACTGTTTGGAAGATGAGTTATGCTTTGGTTATTTACTAAACCTAGGGTCGTCAACCTGACCAATCTCCAAAAACTATTAACAATTATACTCCTAATTCCGTATGTAACTTCAGACGCTGCCGAATTTTTCTGTAAATATCAAAAATAACAAAAGAGTAATTAATCCAATCAAATATTATTTAACTTTTATTATAGTAAATTAAATTGTTAAGTAATATATAATTTCGTACCTGGGCTTCGTTCCATAACTGTTTGATATTGCTGTTGAATAAGTTAATTACCACAAGATTCTCTGGTTGGAAATTAGGTGGAAAAGATTCCAATGGATACTTATCCCACCTAAAGTACCTTAACGTATTAGGAAGATAATCAAGACCTTGAGAAAGATGTAAATTACTTTCTTCATAAAAACTAAGAAATTTAAGATTAGGCATCTTCATGAATACTTCTGGATTTAGATCCATCTCTCTTATTTTAGATGAGTCTAAAATGATGCTTTTCACAGCTTCAGCATCCTAACAAAAGATACCCAAAATATATATATAAGTTGTTATGGCAATAAATAATTTCTTTGACGAATTATGAAAGACTATTAATAATAGAAAGTAATTTTTAAATATCTTACCTTATTACTTACAAATACTTCATAAATATCACGAGGATCCCATAATCTACTACGTAGATTGGGATATTCAGCTTCGTTACGAACAATTTCTTGTCCCATATTTTGCAACAAATCATGCATTTTGAGTATATTGGGTTCGGAAGTATCTACAAGGCATTTGTCTTCGAGAACACTAATAACAATGTCTGCATCGATATCACAACTTTTAAGTACTTTCTTCACAATATCCATGCTAGCAGATTTGAAGAAACATGCAATGTCCAGAAATACATCCTTCTCTATTCTATTTAAGCTTTCATAACTAACTTGTAGCACCTCTTGAATATCCTTATTTGAAACTTTTGACAATTGGTTCAATGCACTTCTCCACTCATTTTGCTTTTTTCCGATTAGGCTAGAACCTAAAACCTTCAAAGCCAAATGATTGCCTCGTGCATATTCCACAACTGAGTGTGACAAGGACACATAGTCGGCTCTGGGATATTTTTCCTTGAAGGCACTCTTACTAAAAAGTTGGAGGGATTCATCGTAATTTAATGGTTTGACTTCATATATAAAATCAGTCATCCCCCTAAATACTTGCTTATTTCTACTAGTAATGAGAACCATACTTCCTGAACCGAACCAACATGGATTTCCAATCAAAGACTCTAACTGCATTAGATCATTAACATCATCAAGAACAATTAATATCTTCTTACGACCAAGTCTTTCTCTAAGAAATGATCCATAACCAACACTAGATACGTATTGTATTGAATCTTTTTTATCTAAAATTTTTGAAATGAGTTTTTTCTGTACTTTCTTGATACCACTAATTTCTGAATTTTGTGTCACGTTGTGTACAAAGTAACAATCTTGAAATTGGGGAGACATCTGATAATATATTATTTCAGCAGTAGTAGTTTTACCAATAGCGCCCATTCCCCAAATTCCGAAAATATGAATCTTCAATGGGTTAATAGTAAATACTTCTTTTATTTCCTTAACGCGTGAGTCCATTCCAACTAAGTGCTCAAAATCATCATATGCCATGGATCGGTTTAGTTTTTCTAAAATGTCTTCAACGATTTTGTTAATAAGCATATGATCATTCCTGTAAATTATGAAACACAATTTAGACAAATGAAAAGCAAAGAAACCCTTTACTTGGATCGATCATAAAATGTAGAACATACCTGAACTGCTTAGAATCAAACCCACATAAAGAGGCAGTTATGATCAAGGCATCCCTCCACCTTGGAATCTTGTGTGCGTTCTCATAATTTTTCTTGTGTTTAAAAAAAGCTGCTGCAACATCATTTGATATTTTTCTTAAATGAGATGGATTTATCTCGTAAAAGATAGGTACGACAATTTGTCTACCGGAACGGTAACACGTGATGATCTCAGCAAGCTCATCAAGACACCAACTGGAAGACGCATAGTCCTTTGAGAAAACAACGACAGCAACAGTGGAATTTTGGATTGATTGGGGAAGTGACCGAACAATTTCATCTCCTCTTTTCAGATCATCGTCATCAAAGAAGGTTTGGAGACCCTTTTGGAGCAAAGCAGCGTAGAGATGGCTGGTGAAATTGCGACGAGTGTCGTCACCCCTGAAGTTCAAGAAGACGTCGTAGTTCGATGGGTGAGAGGTCAAAGAAGAAGAAGAAGCCATTATTGTTGAAGGAGGAGGCAGGTTGGAAGGTATCTAATAATAGAAAATGGCCATTCGTAAGCTTATATGCATTATTGAAGGCAATCCATTGACTTGAAGCGGTCATAGTAAAGCATTTTTTTGGTTGACTGTGAAGCTTCCATGAACCTTCCTGAAAGGTAGAGAGCATATTATAGTGTTCATGACTGGGTATGTAGACAAGGTGAGTGGAAAGAGGATTAGCTTTTTTAAAGTTTAGCAGCGGAATCGAAAAGTGTGGGGTTACTCCACTTTATGTCGAATTGGTTCCCACTGCAGGAGTGTAAATTTATTTTCTATTACCGATTCGTTTTTTCTGCCTTTTTTATGCAATAGATTGGAGAAAACAGGTGGAAGGAGCAGATTGAGGCAAGAAGCTTCTCCGAGAGCAGAAAGGGCTTTAGCATATGCATTCTCTCATCAGGTAATCTATCATCAGGTAACATTATTATTATTATTATTATACAAAATTAATTTTCTTCATCTTCATCTTAATAATATTAAATAATAATAATCTTAATATATAATAATAATAATATATAATAATAATAATAATTATTATTATTAATAAATTCTTTATTATTCTTAATTTTCTTCTTAGCATATGACGTTCAACATTTTGTAGTGATTAATTTGTTTAATTTGACTTATGTCAGCATTCATTATATAATCGCAATTGAAATATAAAATAACAATGGAACAATATTGAAAATAAATATAAAATAGGCCTTTAAATTATTAAAAAGTTAGTTAGTTAAACAAAAAATAAGTTTATGCCCTATTTTAAATAACTACACAAAACAACTTCTACTTCAACATAATCTTCAATGTATGGCAAGAAACATCTTCACCTACCCAAGTCTTCGAGAAGGCACAAAAGTGAAAAATACAAGCATTTATGTAGGATGATCAGAAATTTTGCCTAAAATAGTATCTCTTTCATCATCTGTGAGTCTTTCTATCTCACCCAATACACTATCCAATTGTTTAACTCTTTGTTGAATTTACGTTTCAATCTCAATACTCTTACATAATTTATCTCCAATCTGATTCATGGTATCACCCAACATCCTAGTAGTAAAAGAAGAGGATGAATTTAAATTGTAGGAGTTTTAATTTATTTTCTATTACCGATTCATATTTTTTGCCTTTGTTTATGCAATAGATTGGAGATAACAGGTCGAAGGAGCAGATTGAGGGAAGAAGCTTCTCCGAAAGGAGAAAGTGCTTTAGCATATGCATTCTCTCATCAGGTAATCTATTATTATTATTATTATTTTGAGGTCAAATATTTGACCATGAAGTAGTTGATACGAAAATATGACATTAAGGTTAGGAGCATTTAAAGGCTAAGGAACTAAAAGTCGATTCTTTAACTAAAGGACTTTGCCAATTTGTGTTTAAAATACAAGTATACAGTCTGGGTGTTTTGAAGTCCCTAGAGACTGTAAGTTAGGGGATCGTTACGTTTGCTCCATGTACATTTGTATGTTTTGATATATTATGACGGTATGATAGGTCATCAATAAAGATAATCATAGTTTATCCTCAGTAATACATGTTATCATACATTGTCATAATATGTATAAAATTCTTAAGATTTGTGTCAATCTTAAGCATTTAAAAGTAATTGGGCATATACACAGATTGACCTTGAGTCTATGATATACACAGATTGACCTTGAGTCTATGTCATTTAGACGCACACAGTTTTGTACGAATATATCCTTAAAGTTTTACATGACATAGAGGAGTTTTGCATTCAGTTAGAGAACATAAAGGTTTTCTCTAATGTTGTTTAGCATTTGGTAAAAGAAAATAAGTTTTATCGAATGTTGTTCAGCATTCAGTGAGAGAAAACAGGATTTCTCTAATGCAGTTTATCAATGTGGTTTAGCATAAAGTTAGAAAAATCGAGACCTACAAACAAAGATGATATAATTTATATCATACAAGTATCATTGTAGTTTGTCACACTCCATTTTCCCATTCATGTTAATAAGGTAGTCGATATGCGTGATTGTATTAGATCTGTGTCCCACATGACAAATGCAATTGATACTTGTCGATATTGAAAGCCCTATTAGACGGAACGATGAACTTTCCTTATCTTTGGATCAAATGTTTTATTTTTAAACTTAGTCGACTAATACAGTAGAGCAGCTTAACCCAGTTTTTAAACTGTTTTTAAACTTGAGTCAAAAATGCGATTAAGTATTGTCCAAGGGAGAGAATGGGACATTTTGTCCCTTCCCATAAAGTTGGACAACATTTAATTGCATTTTTTGGTTTTAAAATGAATTATCGGTTAAGTTACGTAATTTGATTCGGATAAAAATAATAAAGTGGCCTAATAAATGATCTAAATCAATTGGTCAAAGTTCGGGTAGAAAACGAATTCCTTTTAGTGTTGACCGGACCCATATCGGCTTTGTGATGAGGAAGCCCGATATGGAAACTATATATAAAGGTTAAGGTCTCTTGCAGTTGCTCATATCAATCGTAAGCATAAAGATTCTTTGACCCGTTAAGAGATCTTACATTTTGAAAAAACTGTAGAAAGACCTAGATCGTGGCTTAGTGGTAGACTCTCGTGAAGACGGTAGTAGATTTATGCTCGTTTCGACTTCGAAAAGCTCATTTAAAGTTATAGAAGCGAATTAGGTATTTTCCGCATTTCTTGATTTCTTGTCCTTTCACGTTCGATCTGAGATACGTAACTAAGGTACCGGTACGTATTACACATCAATATAAAAAGCGAATAGTATACCCTAGGAGAACCATTAATTTATAGTTCAAAGATTTGAATATTTAAAAGAAAATGAGTATTCGATTAAATATCAAATTAACTACTTGACTGTTAGAGCATTTGTAGTAATTTTAAAAAAGATCATATATAAATTTTGATTTTTTAATTAAAAATTACAAAGTAAAATTATGCAACAAAAATCATCCATTAATTTATAAGAAGATATAACAGATTTAGGAATGATTTATTCTTATTAATAATACATATTTTTTATGGTACTATACAACTAAAACTATTATTAGTCATTATTAAATTACATTGTGATGATTATAATATTTTTCTCTAAATTTGAAATTAAAATAATATCTTTATTGTTCCTATAAATGAAACTTCAAACTTTAAGAAAAGATAATTGTTTATTATCTTTAATTGTTAGGGTGAGATTATGATTTTTAAATTCAAATAAAATCTTTTTTTAATATTTAAGTCTTATCAAGAAAAATATCTCTTGATTTTAAGAATTTATTTAATTGAAACATATATAAGTTAATCAAATTAGATTTGGTTAATAATTTTTTTTAAAAAGTGTCATTGACCAACCAAAAATTCACGTCTCGAGTGAACATAGTATCTATAAGTTTTGTTTTGAAAATAGAAGATTCAGGTTAAACATGTAATCAATTTGATAGGTTTTGCTGTTGCAAATCTAAAAATGAAAGAATAAAATTCGTGTGACTTGGTCATCACCGACCACATATAGCCAACGTGGTTGAATATAGTTTTGTTATGGGAAATTTATACTTTGGACATTATGAGTTTTGTTTTGAAAGTTCAATATGATATATGAATCTGTTTTTTATATAAGGCAAGCCTTGTAACTAAAAGATATGCACAATATGCGAATTTATTATAAAGATACATTTTCGCTAGTTATTGGGTTTGTTTCAATCCGAGTAATACTAACTATAGTAACCAGGTTGAATCTTGAATTAAATCAAATAAATGTAAAGACTATGTATTTAAATAGAGAATTAGAATAAAAAATCTATATGAAACAACGTACATGTTTCATTAAGACAGGCTAATAAGATAAAGTGTATTAATTATTAGAATTAATTTATAGCCTGAAATAATCCTCAAGATAGTGATATATTCATTTTCATAATATAGTTATTGTGTATGGTTTTCATATGAAAGGTGAAGATGTCTATGTATATTTTAAAATATAAATATAAATTTGAAATTTTATCTTTATATGTAGATGACATTGTGATTGTTTATAATAACTGCAAGTTTATGAATCAAATTAAAAATTAGTTTTGATTTGAGTTTAAAATGAAAGGCAGAGGTTAAGCTGCATATATATATGTTCTTAGACTTCAAAAGATCTTCAAAGAGATCATTTTCTCTTTCACAAGCGACATACTTTTATAAAGTTATTAAATAATTATGTGTATAAGCTTGCAAGCTAATTGATTATTTTATTACTAAAGGTAAAGATGTCAATCAAAAGTTTTATCCAATAATACTACTTGGAACAAAATAAATGAAGAAAGTTCCCTATTATAGTGTAGTTGGAAGTCTTATATACGCAATGATGAGTATGTTGGTTTCTTGAATGACGTATAAGAGTAAGGTGAATTGTGTGTGCTTACTTTTTCTCCTATTTGAACATTAATAATTTAATTGCTTGCTTTGATAAATGATTATGGCTATTTCATATAAAACAATCTTCAAATAGACACAACAATAGTAAAAGAAAGACATAATTGATTTATAGTGGTTCGGCTAAATAATCACTAACCTATATCCGCTCTCTAAGTTTCGCTTGAGAATTCACCATCTTCAAATTTCAATAGGTGAAAAGTAACAAGAGGGGAGTAAATTGTGTGTGTTTACTTTTTTACCTATTTGAAAACAAAGGTGATAAATTGCTTAGTCTAATGAATGATTATAATAACTTCATATAAATTGATTATAAAATAAATATAACAATGATAAAAGAAAGTAGAAAAAGAGAGATAAAATTGATTTATAATGGTTTGACTAAATAATCATCAGCCTACATCTACTCTACAATTTTCAATTGAGAATTCACTATCTTCTTCCTTTAATAGGCAAACAACAACCCTCCATATAACATCTTCTTTAATAAGAGTAAGGAGGAATTCTTATAGTCATCTTATTTTGCACGTGTGAAAAATAACCATTCACAAATCTTGTTTAAAGTTAAAAGAAAACTCACAAAATATACCCTAATTAATTTTTCAAATGAAAACAAGTATAGAAAAAGAACTCGTTCTCTTGCTACCAATAAACAAAAGCTTAATATATGTTATATAATTCATGCATGTACTCCTTAGCCTTTTAAGGCTTTTAAAAACTCTCTAATATGCCCTAGATACTTCTCAAAACTCATACATGGACTATTTATATGTAAAATAATCCAAATTAGTTTTTAGAAACAAAAATAAGTCGTTATGATGGCTAGTAACAATAATAATGGTCGATTAATCTCACACATTGGTAAGACCAAGGAGTCATATTAGTCGACTAATGCATCAACTAATACATATACAAACTCACAATGCATGAAAATTTTGCCTTTTAAAGTAAATTGTTCAATCATTGTAAAGCGTTGATCGACCAATATATCAACCAATTTACTAAGAAATTCACGATACTCATTTATACTAACAAGTAAGAGACATTAATTGACCACACTCATAGAGTGGTTGACCAATATGTCCAAAAATAAGAATTTTTAAAGATCAAAATACATTCTTTTGATAGAAACTTAATTTTATATTATTTCAAAAGTTCCATAAAAATTTTTCTAAAGATTAAGAGGTTTTTTTTTTAAATATCAAAACAAATTTCTTCTTGACTATGAAAGGATTTTTTATTATATATTATATGCAAATGATCATTCAATAATTAAGTCTTTAATTATTAAAAAGACTAAGATAAGGTTACAAAAATGATTATGATGATTTCCTTAAATCCTGAAATGTTTGATCCCTATTTATTTTTAGTTCTTTACTTGAATTCCCTTGAAGTTCTCTTAAGTTGCATATGTGTTGTATTTTACTCGTTTTCTTAGTCGTTTGATTGCTCAATTGATTCATTAGGCTCTTTCCTCACTTTTCCCTTTTTAAAATTTAATCTTTTACATATTAGCTTAATAATATTACCAAAGATTAAAATATTAGTAGTAATATATTTTGTTATCATAAAAACTATAAGTTAGAATCTCACTTAGTCCAATAATGTATAAGACCAGATATTTGTTATATTGATAGAATGGTAAGCAGCTATTGGTTAAATCTATGTCAAATACATTAGAAAGTAGTAAAAAGAATATTGAGGTATTTAAAAGGTATTGTTAATTACACATTATGTTATCAAGTCAATGATTTACATATGCAATATTATATGGATGTAGATTGGGGAGGAGATTTAGATAAGAGAAAATCTAAATATGAATTTATTTTCTTACTTAATAATGATGCATTATAGTCAAAAAGTATGAAATAATCTTTTGTTGCTTTATCTATAATGGAAGCTAAACTCATGGCATTTTCAAATGTAGTTCAAGATATTAATTGGTTTAGACATTTATTGATTCATTTAAACTCACTAAAAGAAAAAATAATCTAGTAGTAATTAAATGTAATAGTCAAACAGTAATTACTTATACAAAAGATCCCAAATTTTATTGTAAAACCAATTATATGGATATAAAGTATAATTATGTGAAAGATGTAATTACATAAGGTGAAGTGAATATGAAATATAATCTACATATAATATGATAGTAAATTCAATGAAAAACTAATTCCAAAAGATACGTGCATTGAGCATGTGAAGCTACTAGAATTTTCAGATATTGATGTATTATTGATAAATGTTTCCAAATGTATGTTCATTCAATATATTGTCACGTTTAAATGCAAAACATATGTTGAAATCATTTATTATGTGATAAGAATTATGTAACACTTGATTTTAAAGTATGGTTTTTTTTGGTGTGAAATGTTCTCTATGCATATAAGAGATTGGCCCCCTTATACAGAAAGTTGCTTCTAGTATTTTTAATAAATGGAGATAATGTAGGTTTAAAGTTTATTGTCTAGGTTAATTGAGAGCAAGAAAATTCAGCAACAATTATCAGCTTAGAGAATAAAAATAAAAGAAAAATAGCTTGATTGATTAAAAGCCACTATCTCTATCTTAAGTCGCCAAATGTAAGGTCTAAAAAGATGAATTTTGTAGTAGATTTTAGGTTAAACATTAAGTATATTTAAAGTAACATTTATATAGTAATTCATGAATAGAAGTCATCTATTATAAATGAAAAGATGTTAATATTGTAATGCACGACTTTTATAAAATCAATCGTAAAAGGGATTAATACAAGTTGTAAGATCTCAAATTATATTGTGTGAGACCTTCGTAACACACCTTTATAACTCTTATCTAATTCTTAATAATTAAATTTAAGATTTGTTGCTTTAAAATATTACCAAAGGATCATGTGTGGGATAGTTCTAAGAAAGTAAATTAAATTTAATTCGAGAGAATTTAAAATAAGGGAAGGTTATTTTAGTTGGTAACTTAAAAAGATATTTATCAAAGGTGATTCTTGTCTCTTAATGAAAGAATTGAATGCAATTACGAGCTAATGAAATAAATAAAATCAAAGAAAAATAAGGTAAATATGACTTAGGGTTTAGTATACACATTCACTCAATAATCAATTTATTAGTCCAAATGTTGTATACTTCTAACAAATATATGGTAATGAACTCTTGTTATATACTGGTCACATGAGTTATTGAACAAATATAAGAATTACAAAATTCTAATTAATTAATTAATCTCATTATATATATAATATGAAAAATATGAACACCCGTAACAAATGGATATTGTTTACACATGATATTAATTATATTGCTCAAATCCCAAAGCAGTTACAGCAATTTCAAGAACTATTACATATATTTGATTTTTTAAAAATCAAATATAAGAAAGAAAGAAGATAGTAGATAAGAATTACACAACAAAGTTCGTCCTTTAACATATGGGACAAGAGAAATCAGTAACGCTTATTTTATATCTATGTAACAGAGACAATTATATATTTTTTTAATTATTAGACAACCAGTTTACAAGCAAGTGGCTTCCGCTTGTCTTAAATTTCAAAGGAACATATATTACACCTTAAGCTTTCAAATTGTAGATTGTGAATTGTGAATTGATAATTATGATAATGTAAATGAAGCATGCACAATTGCAAATAATATAAATGTAATTGTGACACATTGTGATAATCATATATATTGTAACTGTAAATATTTCCACAGTAATTTAAAATTTTGGAGAGTTCTAAAACGAAAAACTTGAATACTTATACATATATGATTTTGGTGAAGTGAACCTATTGAGCAACAAAGTTGAATTGTATTTTATGTGAAGAATAATATTTTGAAACCATTATTTTAGTGACTTTTATAATAATAACTATCGTTTAGAACGTGCTCTGTGTACTTGTTCTTTCCAACTGCTCGCTCTACTGTCCCCGAAAAAGTTGAATTGAAGGTTATCAAGGCATAATCCAAAGGCAGGATCGATATTCATCAGATCACACATTCGTGTATTTGTAGATTTTGCTTTGGCGGGACAGGTGCAGCACTGTTGTTGCAACTTGCAAGTACATTAGCTATGTATCGTTTTACATATTCCATAATGCATTGAAAATTGTTCTTCACAGACTCGGAGGTCTCAATATATATTGTGGCAGGATGAGGGTATCAAATAAATGAATGGGTTTACATATGTATGCATGTATGTAGAACAATAGTGGAAGGTAAAAATCCATCGAGTATAGTTGTAATGTTGGTGGGGGACCGATGATAGCACATCAAGTACATCAAACCCCACATGGATTCATGGAGCAAGCTAAGCATAGAGCACAGCATTTGTGGTCCAACCATTTAGGACTTGACTTGCTGGTGGAGCCTTGCCATGTTTGTCCATCAGCCAGGTGATGGTTAAGTGTAGATTGTCTCATCCCAAAGAAAAAGCTAGGCAAGGGAGTGATTGTGTGTTGAAAGTTTTAGTTTTCAACTTGGTAAGTTTCCGTGTAATTTTTAAACCCACCACCTCTCCAAACAGACCGTGAGAAATCGAGAGAATGAGACATGACAAAAAATCATACATATATGCTTTACATTATAAGCCACTGTACTGCATAAGTTTCCTGCACTAGCACAGGATGGATAAGTGCAAATGAAAAAGAGGACAAAGAAGTGCACCATACATAAAAAGTGACACACTCTCGAACTTTGAAGAATGTGATAATAGTGCACTAAATAGGTGAGAGGTAAGGTACCAAAAGTTGGATAAAAAATGAGGTAATCTTAGACACTAAAGGAGGTATTTCCAGTAATGACTTAAGCTTCTACTATATGTCACTTTCTCATTTGATTGCGACTACCGACCACGTCTCTATGTCTTTCATTTCAAGCCCTTCAATTATCAACCTCTTTGTGGGGCACTCTGCATATGCCTTTAGTAAAGACTTTTAAGTCAATCTAATATTGAAGGCACAACACAAAACTATTGAACCAATGTCGAGCGTAAAAAACAATATTGGGCAACAGTACTTGCTCCTCATAAATAACTATGTGCAGTCAGTTTCGAATATGTCTTCGGTTTCTAACCAAATTTGCCAGCTATTTTTTGTGGAAGGGTACATAGAAACTGGCATTGGTTGTCTGCTTTCTTTCTTTGTTTTTTTTTTCCCCTCTTCTGTAGTTTGAGCAAAGTGGTCAATAATATTAGTAGAAGTTTCAATCCCAAAAAAATAAAGTTGCTTCAACTCATCATCTCTGTGAATTAATAGAAACATTAGTTTGATTTCAAGGTTTAAACTAAAAGCTCAAAAAGGATATGCCGTCTACTTTCAGCGTCTTGTGACCTCATATGACTAAGTCCATCAACAGATAGAATTGGCCAACGTTACCCTCCAAATTTACTCATCTTGAATGTCAAATTTTAAACCATTCCATCTCTGCAGTGCTTATGCAAGTTATGAATTTGTAAGTTTGGAATAAGATTCCTGGCTCTTGCATTGAATAGCAATAAATAAATTCTTGAGTTCATAATGTATCCATTTCAGATAAATTATTTGATAAGTTATTCAAAATTAAACAATAAAATTAACTCAAGTAGTTGTTATTTTTTAAATACGTAATAATGAAAATTTTGAGTATGTAAAATAATTCATAAGTTTGTATTTTAAATAAATTATATGATAAATTATTAATTCAAAATTAAACAACTAGTAATAGACTATGACAAAATAAATTCCAGAAAACTTGGAAATCAATTGGTAGAAGTTCTTTGGGGAATCCCGTCACTTGAGCTAACCCTTGGCCCTTGCGTGTACAGTTTACCTTCATGGACATCGATGCATATCGTTGAGGTAGGTCAGCCACGGAAAGCAGTTGGCTATCCATTTTTCTCTGGTCCCTTTTGGTGACTCATAATTCTCCTGAAAGAAGCAACTTCAGTTGAAGACTAAACTTAAGAACCATTTGTTTACTGAAAAAGACTGATGAATTGCTAACCTTGGGACCTCTCAAACTGAGTTACCAAGAATTACCAGACTAAGAAACTCCAGTCGTGCTTTGTCTGCAAGCCTTTAACTTAAGTAATGTCATTTATTACAGACGATAGTTTGGGATAGTAACGTAAGGTGGCTGGTTGGGGACCATCAAGTTTGATGGAAATTGATGGGCCTAGTAAAGAAGGGTATTGAATGAAGTGGGTCCATCCTCTACTTAGCACTGTCAGATTTCTTTCCATTTTAAGGCAAACAACAATCAACGTCACCCATTATGACACGTGGACCTTATACTAATTTTGGGTACTTTTCTTTAAAGAAGTCACGTCTTTGTGGGGCTCTTTATTGGCCTTGCAAGTTGCAAGTCTAATCCCCTTTGTCAACTTTCTCTCATTTCTTTCGGCTTACCCACATTCTTACTTCCGCCGGTTAAAATCTCTTTTTATAATACATTTTTTTTATTACATTAGGTATCCTAATTTAGCCGGACTAATCCTAAGCTTCTAAGACCCCACTCTAAGAATTCTAGAGGATGTAAATCTGGAACTCCAAGACTCTTTAGGTTCTTACGTAGTCTGTATATTTCTGCGCACAAAGAGTCGTCACATACTTGATTGGTCAACTGCTGATTGATCGCTGGCCCCTTACTCAGCATCAGGTTTCAGCAACCTCAGGTTCCCTAGTAGCTTCAATTCCCACACTACCGCTAGAAGCGAGACGTCCGTAATTGATCCGATCAAGGAGCTGTGCTCAAGAGGCATAAACCTTTTGAAGGATTAAATACTTTACATGCATGGAAGCAAAAGCTTCACTAAGGTTCTATGCAAAAACTGCAGATGGACTGTCAAGTGTTCCGGATTCTGCAGTTTGGACTTTGGATTGAGCTTTTGGGGGAGAAAACTCTTTAACAAAGGAACCAACTGTAGTCACCTTTTACACCAATAATATCCACTTCACTTTTTTTTTTTTCCCTCTCAACTACTTCACATGGCAAAAGCAGGGCCTAAACAGCGACATCCATATTCTCTGCCAAATATAGTGCTATTATTGAAACAAGCACAATAATTAAGTTCCCTTTATATCCATGTTATATGTTTCAGCTCATCTAAGGTTAATTGAGCCTAAAATACACTTGAAATAAAGCTTGTTTGATTTTAGACCTCAAATTCCATTTCATTTGTTCTTAGATGGAAAGAGATTTTGATCATGATCAAATGAAAGGAATTGTAGCAATGAAGTCCTTTTAAGGTGCTGTTTTAAACCCGTTAAATCATACTTGTAAAATTTTTAAAGCATTTTGATGTTTTAAATTAAAATTTTTATAAAAATTCTTTAACACGGTTAAGTGCTACAAGTGAGAAATTAAAATTTCAAAATTTTTGATATTTTAAATTAAAATTCTTTAAGAAAATCAAATATTAAAAATGAGAAATTAATAATACTTAATCATACGACAACTTATTTGTAATTTTTAAAATTGCATTAATTATAAATTAAAGAGAATCCACGAAACGCTCTATTTTATTTTTAGTTGAAGAAATTGAGAGGCGGAAAGAATCTGTCTGGAGATTATTAACCATAACAAGTGAAGTAATGTTAATTCTTCATACTTACTGGGGACTATTTCCAGATTATTGTCAATGCTAATCACCTTCCAGAGCAGAAAGGACCTTCACTATTTGTGGACAAATTAAGGATAAACAATCTGATTTTTTGTACAAAACCAGATTTAACAGACAACAAGGAATGTTATAGAGACGTCTGCCTCATTCATGTGGAAGTAACATATATACTGTGTCTATGATCTTAGTAGAAAAGGTACTAAGGATGTTGCCTCTTTTTATGCTTCAGTTCAGTACGGTACTGCTCACTCCCTTAATTAAGTGCTAATCATAAACTGGTTTCAGATACACATCACCTTTTTTCTTTTTCCCACACAAGATAAATACCAAAGTATGTTTATTCTCTTTCCAGGATATCAGTTAGATTTGCAGAAGGAACGGCACTGACGTCGTCACTATTTGTAAAATTAAAATGCAATTATAACACTATTATAGTTATGGTCGAGTTTGTTATTTTAATTATGTTCGCATATCTATGTATTCATATAGATTCTAACTCTCACAAACATGCATGTCGCTAATTCTTCATAACAAAGTAACGAATATGTGCCCAACTTTTTTTTTTGGGTCATATTTGATGAAAAATAAAAATTAGAGGATTAATTGTTATTTTTTTGTAAAATATATTATTGTCATTGGAATTTTACGTTAACTTTTATTCTTTCATAAATATTTGATCAATTTTTATATAAATAATAAAATTAAAATTAAATATCGATCTATTTTGCGAGAAGGTCAAGAAACATTACAAATTTCTTTGTTTAGGGCAATAATTCATGAAAAGGAAGGGATGTGATATGACTTTTGTGTCTTGGTGGGCCTGGCAATTAGGAAAATTCTGTAAGGCACTTTGGTGGAGGGCCCTTTCACTGGAAAGTGGAAACAAATAGCTCTGGGAAAATGATAATATGAGAAAAAAAATGACAAATAAGACGACAAAGGGGTAAACTTTTTAAGGGCGACGTAAAACAGAGTTTTGTTTTCTGTACAAGAAAATAATAATATTTCCATTAACTTCATCATAATCTTTGTTAATCAAAATTGTTCTTGTTTTAAACTATATATTATTACTTTTCCTAACAAATTATAAACATTCCATTTATAACATGAAAACAGAATGTTTATTTTCATGTCAGTTTTTGTATTTATATCAACGTTTTAAATACTTGTAATCATAATATTGTAGTTATAATTAGGTTTATTATCTTTCACTTATTGCAATTGAGTTTGCATGTATTAATTACGTATCAATTTCTATAATGGGTCAAAAAGTCACAGCATTTGAGACATTGTAAAACAGGAGGATCACCTCTGCCTCATCTGCACATAACCAACCATCAAGACACTAATTAACACAAGGGTACCATTCATATCTGTTTCTGGGCCAGAATTTTCAAATTTATTACTTGCCGTATATTACGTGGGAATATGTTCTAAAGGACCCTAATTTGAAAGGTATACTACTCTTAATATTCTTCAAGTTTAGGCAACAATTCTAAGCACAACATTGATTTTTCTTCCCTTACAAATGGTTTCATTCATGTCACCATCGTCTTCTTTTTTTTTTTTAATGTTTTTGGCAGACATGTACACAGTTTCGTTGTCAAGATTATAGGAAGAAAAGCTGAAAGTTTAACAAGTTCATCGCTACCTAATGAACTAGATTTCCACTCGCTTGAACTAACCAGCCTCATTATATCGAATCATTTACAGTCTTCATGTATCATGTTTTAAGTAAATTATATGCAGGTTACATGAAACCATGAGAAACTGTTAATTATTTAGAAAACAGTCAGAAAATTGGAGATAGACAAACGAGGAAAATCTACTGATATAAGCCATAAAGAGAAACAATACCAGGAACATATTATTTGTATTATTGTTAGTATTGTTTCTACTCAACAGACAGCCAAAACAAGTTTTCGCCAACATAATCTAGATGATCACGAACTCTGAAACTTCGAAGCAGACCCAGTCCTGTGCTATAGCTAACCAAGTTTCCAGGCCTAGGGATCAAGCCTCTCGAGGTTAAATCGCTCACGAACATAGGCAATGTAAGTTGTAGCCTTCATGTCCACATTTTCATCGCCACCAGGATCACGAAAACTTCTGTGACTGAAACTTACAGCCGTTTGCTGTGGCGCTATACAGCTGTGGCTGGTGCGAAATTCGCCTAAACCATTTGGATTATATGGG
>JANZXP010000003.1:7144333-7158260 GCA_027576715.1 Erythroxylum flavicans | reverse complement strand
TTCTTAGATTTTTATGAACTTTTAACTAGATCTTAGTTCTTCTAGCTTAGATAAACTAAAAGTAGATTAAGTCTAAGCTTATCTTTGGATAATATAGCTTTATGGAAGTTCTATTCGTTTATGTTGATTGAATGAAAATATGTTTGTTTAAAGGGAACCAAGAACTTCGAAATCAAGAGCAAGAGGAAGAACAAACTTAAGCTTAGATTTATAAGTAAATAGGTGGGTAATACGTTTATATTCGTTATGTTGATGAGCTGAATTATTTACTTGTATGTGTACTTAAATGCTTGCTTTTATTCATTGTGAATGTGGGAACAATAATCTGTGAAGTTAATATCATGTTTGCTTTGCAAGAATTCTACTGCTTTGATGTGAATGAAAAATAGAAAATTTAAGAAGTATGAAAATATGATTATGATATGGAATATGTAAACATCAGAAATTTGCTTATGTGGGCAAGAGAGATACAATTTCGTTCGTCATGTGCACGTTGACCTATAGCCTTCTCCCAGCTGCCCACTTGTGACATATGAGCTCCAAAAAATGGAATCATTTCATTTATGGTGTAAACTTCGGTTTCACCATTTCGTTCTATGGGATTCTCTCAAGCCATTATATGTGTGCATTTTGCTTTAAATTGCTAAACATGACATATGATTGAGTGCTATGTTTTGATGATTGAAAATTTTATCTAATTCAATTCGTGTAAAAATATGTTATCTGTGAGCTTGAACCGTGGATAATGTATATTTAAATGTGATATAAATTTATGTATATGTTTGTTTTTGTGTGTGTGGTTCGTCGCTAATGGCTATAAGCATATTAAGCACTGAGCTTCGCAGCTCACCCCATCATTTTCTATTCCTCAGGTGCAGAATCAACAGATCAATAGTGAACCTTACAAAAACTTCGACAAATCTCCAAGAAATATTTCATTTGTAACTAAGTTAGTTCAGGTCATTTTGATAGCTTTATAGGCATATCAAACATGAGCATTCATGATTGTATTTTTTTGTATTATGCTACTGATGTGGCTTTTGTTTGTAACTGAAGTTATATATGAACCTTGTAATATCTGAGAAATGAAACTTTGTCTTCTGGAGAAATGAATGAAAGAAGGGTTGAAGAACTTCTCTTTGAATAAATACAGACATTTTCTTCTCTGTTAAGTGTCAATTATGTTGGGAATAAATTGTTAGATGTTTAATAGTTTTTGGATAAATTCTTCTTAAGTAAATTGTTGGGTTGGGAGTCTGTTTTGTTAGAAGTCTTATATATATGGATTGTGTTTGTTGGATTCGGGTCTTTTGTTTTTGTAAGAATGTATATTGACATATGAGAGAAAATAAGAGAACAAGGGGATAAAATTGTATTCTGAAATTTCAATGAATAAACTGTATTGATCTAGATAGAATTTGACAAAATTATCTTCATAAAAGTTGTAGCCCTTTCTCTTAGCTTTCTAATGACATAAAGTTTATAATTTTTGGACTTCGGGATTGAAAGATATGATATTTTGAAGTAGGAGAGTGCAGATGGGGATGAACGATCATGACAACCCCGAATTTTCATGAAAGTCGTGATTGTGCACAAGCACGATCGCAGCACCCCCCTCTCACGCCCGTGACTTTTTCACTTCTTCTTTTTCTTTGTATTTTATTTATTCATTTGTTTGTTTATTTATTCGACTCTCAATCCGATTTATTTTCATGTCTATTTTATTTTACGCTATTTTATTTTATTTGTTTGTGAATTTGTTTTCACTCCCACCATTAGTTCTTTTTATCTTTATCGTAGTTTTATTTATTTTATTTTAAAAGTCCCTCAATTTTGGTGTCTTGTCACCATGAAATAAGAACCGAGACCCGGGGCCAACAAAAATGAAAAGAAACTAACGTCACAACTAATACAGAAGGGAAAGGTTAGAAACATGATACTAAGATGAGGGTGGAGGCTGTCCGAAGCGAGCATTCAAATTGGCCATGAAGGTTTGAATCTCAGCCACGCTATCTTCAATATTCTATAGCCTGTCATTTGTTCGCTGTTTAAATGCTATCAATTGATTTGTTAGTGATTGATACTCCACGAAAGCATATTTCCCGCTCTGTTGCATATGTTGGGGTTGGGGTTGGGGAGGTGGAACATCATCTTCTTCTGAAGTCTCCATTTCTGCAACTTGAGTTCGCTTACTGGTCGAACCTTCCCCCGTCTCATCATGGATAAGAACATGTGATCGCCTTGCTGCCTTATAACCTTCATTGACACCAAAGAATTCAAGTCCAAAGTCGACTTTCCCAAAACTAGCTGCATCGATATGCGTGTTCTCTCCGTTAGCAAGCCAAGATATTTTGCAATTTAGGTCACAAATGCCCTAACAACTATTTTTCCTCTAGTAGATTGAGCCACTTAATGTAAATGCCCTATCAACCAACAACTCGTAGTAAAGGGCCTCACATGTACCATGCACCACAAAACAAATAACTCACCTTTAGAAAATGCCTCATTGCTATCTCCTTTACCGAATAGTCTCAAACTTATAAACCGCTGGAGAAAACGAAGAGCAGGGTCCACGATAGCAGATGCTTCAGACCTTCTATCGACAAACACATTATTAGAATTGGTCAATTGTGACCAACACTCGGTAGGCTCAAATTCCTCAAGATATTCATAGAAACTAGTATTTGGAAAGCCAAAAATTTCATTAACTTCTGTTACATCTACCTGATAATATGCATTCATTAATCGAAATTTGATTTTTGACCCAATTTCATCTACTAATTCTAAAGTGGTCAGAAATTCTAATGTCAATTCAACATATGAATTTTCTCTAAATTCAGAAAAAAAATTTCCCAACCTACATTTCGGAATAGCTCCTACACTAGATCAAATAATCCTAATTCAATAAGTGCTTCAAAATCTATAAATCTATTTGGAATAATTTTTTGATTCTTAAGAATAGCGCACCTTTGTTGATGCTCTCTACTTTGAAATATGAGGCACGGTATACCTGAAATGGGCTCTTATGCTGACGACGAGGGAATTCTGGGTTATTTCATTCTTGGAGACATAGTTGGTTGTGTAGGTAGAGGCATCGTTTTTGCTCCTAATAACTTGGTTTGGTGGATGCTGTGGCACTTCTGCGGTGACGACGAAGAGGTTTTTATGGTAAGGAGGTTATGTGCGTTAGCTTGAGTTAGAAAGCAGCTTTTGTGTGTGTTTGGATAATTTAAGAATGTGGTTAATGCATGAATAACCACAAATGTGAATTGCCTATGTAGACGAATCATCAATAGAGGAAGGCATCTGTGCATGTTTATTCATTAAGGGATCTTTTGATATGGAAACCAAACCCTCCTTTTTTTATTTTGGTTAAAGAGTCGACTAAATTATGGTAGAGTTTCAATCTATCATTTTCAACTATTTCACAAAGCAAGGCAAGAAAGGGGAATAAAAATTCTAATATACAAGAATTTTCATGTAACAAACAAAGCATGCACGGGGGTGTGACATAACTCATGCCCGTGCATGTAAAGTTTTCTCAGGTAAACTCATACAAAGAAGAAGAAGAAACATGCTTTCTAAAAAAGTAAATGTCTTATTTAGTTCATTAATGTCTGAAGAAGAGGAGAGATGAGAGGTAAATGTCTTCTTCAGCATAGTTCATTAGTTTCTAAATATCCTCTTCAAAACTACTGTAGAAATTTATATTATAAGATATAGTGTCCTAATTTCAATGATTTAACTGTATTGACGTAGGTCGAATCAGAGAAAATTGTCTTCATACAAGTTGTAGTTTATCCTCTTAATTTTTTAATGATATAAAGTTTGTAATTTTTGGAAATCATAATTAAGAGATATCATTTTTACAAATTCGAGTGACAAATCAGGACTGCACGATCGTGCACTAGCCCTTCCCTAATAAGAGTGCACGATCACGCATGTAAAAATTAAGTGACACATCAGGATTGCACGATCGTGTACTAGCCCTTCCCTAATAGGAGTGCACGATCATGCACAAGCCCTTCACTAATAGGATTGCACGATCGTGCACATGCACGATCATGCACTCCTAAAAAAGCATCCAACCTTTTTCTTAATTTATCTTTAAATTTTTATTTAAAAAATTAAATTTAACATAATAGAAAAAATTAAAATAAGTCACAAATTTTGTTTTTTTATCATCTTAATTTTAATTTATTTAAAAATTTAAAAATTAAAATTAAATTATTAAATTCAATTTTTGTCGTTTTTCTATTTAATTTAATTTTTTAAAATTATTAATAATAACATAATTATAATTAAACTTAAAATTATATTTATTTTTTTACTTCCAGCCTTTTTAATCTTAAAATTTTAATTTAAAAAATAAATTTTAAATTCAAAGAAAAACAAATATTAAAGTTTGTCACAAATTTTGTTTTTTATTTATATCATATTAATTTAAACTTAATTCAAAAATTCAAAAAATTAATTAAAATGCTAAATTTAATATTTGTCACATAAGTGCACAATAAATAAATTTGTTTTTTTATTGTGTACTCATGTGACAAATTTTAAATTTATTATTTTTATTTAATTTCTAAATTTGTTAATAATAATATATTATAATTTAATTAATATATAATATTTTCAAATAAAATTGAAATGAGAAAAATAAAAATAAATATAATTTTTAAATATAATTAAAATTAAATCATAATTTATTTTTTATTTTTCTCATTTTAATTTTAAGTTTATTTTAAAAATAAAAAAAAAAAAAGAAAATTTATCTAAGCCCCTACACAGGAGTGCCTTAAGTGCATAGGCGTGCATTTTTCATAAGAGAAAGGAGAAAGCAGCTGGTTCGCGACTTGGCTTATAGCTTAGTATAGAGAGTACTCTGAGTTAAAGAAAAGCGAGTCTTTAAAATTAACAAAAAACCGACGTCGTTTGTATGTTAGATAGAATAAGACAAAGTAAAATTAGACAGAGAATTCGAACTCCACAAGAGCAGAGCATGTAGCACAAAAGTTTTGTACTTGTGAAATGAAAGTTAAAAGAGAAAATTTTAAGAAATTTAAAGTTTATTTGATAAAAATTAAAAATTAAAAACTAATTTGAACATAAGCTCATTGTTAAAGGAGTAAAATGAACTTTCTTTTAACACTCAGTACTCAACTAACATCACATAAATATATATTATAGAATATTTATAACCGTTAATAAATAACATTTTTATCATTCCAAAATTTTCTGAAATTTTGAGTGCAATTTTTATTTTCATATATAATTTGGCTTATATTTTTATCTTCTTTTATAACTTATGAAAAAGATTTTATCTTTTTCTAATTAAAAATGTAAAATAAAATTCAATTGATATATTTTAATTTATTGTTTTCGCTAATTTGTTAAATGAACGTTTTATCTTTCCAATTAATAAATAGATCTCGGCAAATACTCGCACTTACAATCTTTCACATAGAACGGACAAAATGTTACCCCAATGCTGTAAAAATGAAATCTCCTGTTTCAATTATGGTGTTCATATTATGTTCTATTAAATCTCATACGTACATTTACGTAAACTTTACATAAATATATAAATAAGATGTAATAAAACATGATTAAAACAGAATAATTAAAAAATATGATTTGAAGTAGGGATGGCAATTCAAGCCCAATCCGGCCCATTTTTGGCCCAGGTTCGGCAAGCCATGAGCAGGCCATAGGTAGACTATGGTCTGCCCCGGTCGGGCCACGAGCTGGCCCGACCTAGCCGTCGTTTTGTAATGTTTTTAACTTAAAAAATATAAACAGGCCAGGTTTGACCCAGCCACAGGCCGTCCAGCCCGTCGGTGGGTCGAGCTGCCGGCTGACCCATTCCGGCCCGCGACCTATCGTAAATGTGACCCGATCGGACCTATTGACATCCATAATTTAAAGTCAGAGCTGTAAGGTAAGAAAGCAGAATTTTTCTATCCATCAAGCATTGTCCAAGACCCAAAGAGATATTTAATCGGGGAAATATCTTCTGTACCTAATAATCTATTCCCTCTATAGTCAATATATCTCAACCATCCAATTTATTGCATTAGATGGATGAAATCTTAGGGGAACATGAAAAACTGAAATATTGGGCACAAAAGTTCTCAACTGATTGCATCGGTGATAGTGCATGGACAGACAATAAAGAGAAAAACCAGTGGGTGCTTTAATAGAATGGCCCACCAACAATCGAAACTACATCTTAATTCTTACATGATCTATAGTTCGTACTGTAATTAATTTTTATGTGAAAAGAGAATATTGAAACTAAAACCTGGAATTTACAAATGTTGATGATCTACATTATGTAAGAAGCTCTTTCAATGCTTCTCTTAGCGTACGGGCACACACCAATACAGTTTTGGCGCGTCAGAGCTCATTGATAGATATTCATACCACCTCTTCTCTTGATCAAACTCTAGCTACGAACCAAGTGGTAGGACAATTTCCTGCAACCTGCCAAATTGAAGGGTCAACCTTTTATGTGCTGTCGACAAGCCAAACGGCGGGTTCTTCAATGTTTACACCCTAAATATCAACTCAGCTACTACTAATTATCCTTTAAAGCCCAACTGCTTAAGCAAACTCAACTACTGAGTGAAGGGAAATAATGGGCCGTCTCAATATAGTAATGAGAAAAAGGAAGAAGCTTTAGCATTATCCACTAGTTGAAAACTTTTATCTTTTACTTGAGAGAAGTAGAGAACGAAGAGTTTCAAAACGCTTAAGATTGCTGTGGTGAAACTTGTAGATCACATTCATGTAAATCAGCTAATATTAACACGTCTCCTAAGTAATTAAGCATTTGTGCTCCTCCTAACATTCAACTACAAAACATATTAAAAATTTCTTATGAGGAGAAAATACTTTAAAGTCACAAACCTGAAACCAGGAATCCCCTTTCCTAATCTCCTAAAGCTTCTCACGCCGAGGAATGAACCTGCAAGGCGCAAATGGTGAAAAACATGTTAAAACTTGTTTATACAGCTAAATATGAGATTTTGAAACTCACTGTATTGTTTACGCAGCTAAATATTTGATTTTGGAACTCAATGTTAATGGACCAAATTCTCCACACAATGTTATTAATTATCTAGACGCAGTTGAAAGTTAATAGCTTTAAATTGTCTAGTCACATTTTTATTGCGCTGGTAACTAACTACAAATAAATTGCAATGCTTTCTCGCAGGAACTGGGAATGGGGACTAAACAAGTTCATACTGTAGAGCGGAGAGCAATGCATAATGGCGAGAATCCATTACAAGAAATATGCTAACGCTTTCAGTCAACCAGGCGCCATTTATTCATCTTCAAGCTTATAAATTCATGGCCTCATCTTTTAATGGAATCTCGATCACGTTGAAGTTCTCCTCAGGTCTTGGTCCTTTAGATAAATTCTTAGGGGTTAAAAATTTAATCAAGGTACGCAAGTCATATCTAGGCGTTTACCTTGGCCTTCAGGATCTTTTGGCTGTCAGTGAAGTACTGGTTAGGATGGTTAACTCCAACATCGTATGTTGAGCCATGAATAGCTTCAAATGTCAGTGTGCATGCCAACTGCGCGTTTCCATGTTATTCACTTAAATGGCTATGGTAGAAGTGAACAGGTCACACTGGAAAGAAAAATCAAACAGCAAATTGCTGAGTTGCTGAACCTGATAATGTCTATTTCGCATTTTCTCCATTACATCCTCTGCCGCGCTACCATTGACCCCCATTCTAAAAAGTGCGGCCCTCAAGTTTTCCTCGCTGTCAACAGGAAAGCCAAAGGTTGATCACGTGTCTCAATATGGTCAAAATATCACATCCAGGTAGAGAAGAAGGCAATGCCTTCGAACTACCGCAATTCAAGAGAGACATGCTACCACTGAATCGACTTAATAAAAATATAGAAATGGATAGAAACCATTAATATTATAAAGGTTATTTGTTAATTTATAAAAATAACTTAATTTATATTAATCATAATAATCCTTCATAAAAACTACTAAATGAATGACAATGACCACGCGGCTGCTCCTTAATATGACCACGCGGCTGCTCCTTAATATATTAGATTAGCACATATCAATTTAGCCTAATTTTGCCTTCACTCATCAAGGAACTTAATAAAACATGGTTTGTCTCGCCGAAAGATAAGCTCTAGGATTTAGGAATCTGTAGTCAAGACAAAATTGGAATTTTGTTTTTCAACTACACAATTAAAAACCTATGACACATTGACATGGTTGCCACAACCGAATAGAGATTTGCACATGGTGACCCATTTGCCAGCCCCTCAAAAATGAAAATTGCCAAAATGTTTTTTCGCAATCAATATTCGTTTCCTTCTAAGCCAACCCCCAACTGTAACCCTAATGACAGCTTTGGTCGAGTTGGTAATAAGAAAAACTGTGACCACAAACGCCTTGCAAGTGTTTCGTTATTCTTCTTTACCCATTCGCATGCTCATAATATTGCCACTACTGAGAAACTAACCTGAAATGTCGATAAGGACAGCCGTGATGATCTCCTACACCAGGAGTAGATGATATGATCTTTTGACAAGAATAAGGTGTGTAATCCTGCAAAAACCGAAATTATTTAGATTGCCAACCGCTGAACGAACTACTTGCACCGAACAATCTCAAAGGAAACTAATCATCACGGATTTTGAAGTATGTGACATGACGATACCTTTGGCTCTACACATGTGCCTTGTGTTACTGATCTAACCCATGATGCATTTCCAGATAGCAATCTAAAGCGATGATTTATACATAAATATCTAAGTTGATTAAGTCCAACATCTTACCGTTCTCTTCCCCTCTCTTCCATAATTATGGCGTATACTGTATGCATATTCTTTGTCGAACCTTTCTGCCCCAACCTACGATAAAAAAGATTTAAGGGCAGAGAAATCAATGATTTGGGTGCGCATCAACATTGGAAAAGCTCATTTTGCGAGCAAACTAAGGTAGAAGAGGTATCTTCAATACTCTTTTCTAAACCATTTACATAATGCCATGCATGCTCTGATTACAGAATAAGAGAGCTTATACCAGTAAACTCAGATTTTCTTTTGTTATATAAGCAATTAAACTAGTATTAAGCAGGAACTAGGACCATATTTTGTCGTACTCACCTTGTGGGAGAATTCTGCCTTCCAGAACGTCAGTGCATCATCTAGATTCAACCCTACACCCTAAAAATGCAGAACAAAATTTTAATTTAAAATTTCCATGCTTAACAGATAGTAATATACTAATAACTGCCATAATGAAGCTTTTCGTCTGATTTTTGGATTGCCACACATTATGTGGTGGAAACAAATGGTACACAATCAGGGACGGAGCGGTTTAAGTACCAGGGACATAAATATCTCTAATTTAGTCATGTTTTAGACCACCCAAGCATTTGATCACGTAAATAAGAAAGAGGGAGAAAGAGAGGCTCTGGTCAAGAAGTAGAGCCACAATACTCGTTAAGCATCCATAAGAGTAAATATGGGAAGCAGTTCCTGGTCCTCATAAAGAAGAAACAGATATACAACCTTCAAAAAGAGACCCAATTGCATCCTCCCTCCGTGCTTCAAATGATGATCCTCTCTAAGCTGCACAATATTTCATTTGAATTGAGCAAACAAGTGAAAAGAAATGATGAAAAATATATGTACTTCGTTAAGGAACGGAAAGACCTTATATCAAGAGTCTAAAGAAGTTGGAAAGAATAACCACATGCTTAGTTAAACAAAAGGAAAAGCACCAACTTCTCTTACTTTTTCAAACAGGTGTCTCATGCACAGCGGAAATGAGCTCTTCGCTACTTGGTCGATGTCTTTAATGGATATTTCAGCGAACTCTTTCGACTGTGAGGCAATTAACCAAGTTTGTAACTTGAATAAACAACCTTAAGGTAACTGGGATGACAATAGGCATGAGAAAGTACCTGAGAATAGTCAGGACCCAGATAACTTGTACATAAGGCCTCAACGATCTAAATGCATAAAGAAAATGTCATGTAACACAAACGAAACCGAAATAAAGTCAATTAAATTGCAATATTCCTACTAAATTCTGACCGGTGTGAGTCGATCCTTCTCATCTTCTCTGATGGTAGACGTCCACTTCCTACAAAATAATCCTTTTGACAATTTATAACTTCAACAGTTGAAAACTCGTAACAAATATGAATTGTTTGGAATTCTCAGTGTTATATCACCAAAAAGTGGTCTAAACAAAAACTTCCACTCTCGCAACAACTATTATTCTATTCAGTTTAGCCCTGAACAAGCAGAAAAATAACTTTTGTAACTTCCCAAAGAACAACAACCTGTTTGTTAAAATTAGCGCTTTTGATAGTAGACTGCGAAAACGCGTAGCAACAAGGGAAACAACCTGAAATTTAAAGCATGCTAACGTTAATCATATTTCTGGCTATCCCAACAAAAAGTTGAAAAGGAAGCGTCAATATTGCCTGATTCATGGCCACATAAGCATGCCCTTTGTGGATAAAAACTCTGCGACCAGCTACCAGTTCTGGAACTTCTTCAAATGGTACCTGGTGTTAAGACAGTAACGTAGCCAATGTGGGATAGAACCACATTCAAAGTCATAAAAGTACAAAAGTCCTTTGACCTAAGCATGTCAAATTCTTAAAACTAAAGAAAAATGGTGTGGCACACACACTCATTAGGTATATATCAATCACATCCCTAACAAAAAATTATTGATGTTTAAGGGATCAGCAGATACTTCCAACCCAAAGAAAAATAAATTCTCTGAGATATTCGGTTTATGGCAAAACGGTACAAATTTGGACTAATTTGAGAACAAACTTTGTCCCCCAGAAGAGATCGTCAAAAGGGCAGGGATAGAGGAAAAAGAGACTTGACTCGCCCCTCACCCCTCAACCATTCAAAAGAAGCAATAACAGAAAAGGCAGCAAGAGTGGAGACAACAAGCACTTCGGCAAACAGAAACGGCATATGCAACTTTGGATATGTCTTAAGCACCATTCTCCCATATTAAATAAAACCAACAGGCAACTATTAGCTAAGATAATTGAATTCACGAACAGAATAAACATTGCAATCAAACTTTTAAAAGAAATATGTAATCAATTAAAGGCAAACAAACCTTGTAGAATATGTCGCCAGCTGTCGGATGAGGGAAAAAAATAGGAAAGATAACACCAGAGTCAGGAGTCAGGACGTCGATAGAAGGGAAAAATGAAAAAAATCCAATCAAGAGTCTTTTAACAATGTTAATACACAATGCTTTTATTTCTGATCCAAATGAAAGACTTCAATTTGTCATTGGTCTACAATAAGATTGCTACAGGTAAGGTATGAATTATGCATGTAGCAAACGCTATTAAGATTGCAAAATAAAAACAACGAAACAAAAAGTTGATCCGTTCTCACCAGTGGGTAAAGACTGTCCAAATGAACGTGCAACCTGAACCAATTTATCTTTTATACTCTGCAAATAATCAAATCACAATAGCTATACAATCAAGCATTGAATCAAGGATTTCAACTGTGAACATTGAAGAAATTGGTACAACTTAAAACCTCGAACTCTGCAGTTCTAAGTGCCTTGTAAGGAAGGTCAAGCTCAGCCATTAGCGCTCTCTGCATACAGAATGATGATTGACATAGACTCTAAAAAGCTTCATCAGTTATTTAACCAATCTATGAATGCCTCACCTGAACTTCAGCAGTCTCCTGCTGAAATCGGTAGCGAAACAAAGCTGTCTCCATAGAAAGGAACCATTTCCTCAGATCCTCACTAAAGAACCAAAAGAACACGCAACATAAAATCGTTCTCGAAGTTGAAAAAGTCAAAACAAATAACAAAAAATGAAAAGCTCAGAAGCTTACGTTCTGCAATAAACCAAACGCAGGACAAAGTGCGATATAATATCCTTATTGATAACTTCAGATGCCAGTGGATGCCTCATGTTCGCTTTCCAAAGATCAATTACCTGTTCAAAAATTCTACTGGTTCGGAAATTTCTAGAAACTTGTAGTTCTGATCGAGAAAAATCAAAGATCGTCACCAGTTTGTCCATTTCTTCAGGTTTCTTTCCGCGAGACAATCCATCGGAGACGGCTTTAAGAACTGCAAAAAACAGCACTACGTGAAGGACTAGAGAATTAAACAAACAAGAAACATAAATGCAGGAAGAGGAGACCTCGGAGGCGATCGACGGCGTAGAGCTCGAAATCTTCGAGTCTGACTTCGAGAGACGGGGCGGACCGGTAGAGGGGGAGGGGGAGGGTGGTGAAGGCGTCGTTGGAGGGAAGCTTCGAAGGATGTCTAAGTAAATCCATCTTTAGAGCTTCTTTTAGTTTTGTGCCTCTTGTGTCTGTTTCTGATTCTTGAGCAGGAGAGGAGCAGAGACCAGAGAAAGAAAAAACAACCTAGTTGGATAATTTTTATTTTAAAAACATTCTGACATTGGGATTTTTCTTCCTTTTCTTTTTACGCGCGCCAAGAGCCGGAAGTGATTTGAATTGGCGGGAAAAGAACCAACCAACCAGCCTGCAAATGAAATGGATGTTAGGCCCACCACTGTGGCCCAATTGTCTTGTCTTCTGGACCTTCTCTAGGTTATATCTAGCTCGGGTTTATAAACATAATAATAGTATTTGTAGCAGGATAATATTAGTAGTCGAGATAAATATTATTCGAAAATATCTCTAGGATGAGAAGTATAGAGAAAATTGAATGATAGATTGGACTAATCAAGATTCAAACAAAATGGCTGAATTACAAGCCTTGGTTCTTTTCAAAACTCTTCTGTAATTTTCCTCAATTTTTAAAATGCCCTTACTGTTATAAGTTATTTAAAAATTATCTTATAATATTTAAACATATATGCTTTTATTATATTTATATTAATATTCTTAAGATTAAACCAAAAAGCTTCATATTCATTGCACTTGGCTTTTACAAGGAGTACGACAAAGATTACAATACCGAAGGCTTTGCTCAATCTAATCTCATTCTTTGGGACATTCTCCAGTTTTTCTCATTATACATAATCTGGTCAATAACTACACAATTCGCATGCTTTTCATGCATCGAATCTGAGGATTCAAAACCACAGAAATGGCAATTTACAGTAACACAGTAACAGAAATGGCAAAACCTTATACTTTTCGAAAATCTCAGATACTCTCTTTCCCTTCCCATCCCTTCTCACTCTGATACAAACCCTAACTATGGTTTCAATTTTGAGGGAAATTATTGACTGAAATAAAGTATGGGAGATGAAAACGTTAGTCGGAATAAGGATAAGCCTTGACCGTATGTGGAAACACATTCAACTTATTTTTCCTTTTAACTGATAAGAACTGAGACGGCTAATCAACAAAGAATTGCCAAGATTGAGTATCCTTTGGTGAAGGAACACCTCAGATCCAAAAGGGCTACAGGAAGTCCCAGGAGGACCGCACCCTCTGCAATCTTGGTCTTCCGATTCCATTTCCAGGTTTGTTTTTTATCGCTCTCTATATACTACTTACATCTCCTAACTGTTTGATAAAATGACATAACGAGAGTACCAAGAACATGGGGTTTAAGTTACTTGTGCATTTTTATGATTTCACTTCGTTCTGATAGTTAGTTTGTTGTTTTCGTTCTTATAGATGTTACTTTTCCTTAAATGCGCATCTGGGGTTAATGTAAGTCGTTAGATGATGGTTTTCTTTTGGTGCTTTGGGATTGGATTGTTCTGTTTGTTTTTCGTGTGTTTGTTTTCTGTAGATGTTGAATTCATTTTGGTCCTTCATGACGTTTTACTAGTTGTAGTAATAAATGATGTGAAAAGTGTCCCGTTCATGATCTGGTTTCTCTGACCTTAACTTGCCCTGGAAAGGGTTATTCTTTGGCTATGATTTTGGCTTTCTAAA
>JANZXP010000003.1:7112220-7128253 GCA_027576715.1 Erythroxylum flavicans | reverse complement strand
TTATTAAATTATTGGTTTTTGAATAATTTAATTTTGTGTCTATAATTAGTCTACGATCCCACCACGAATTTTCTTGCCTAGTCCTTAATGACATTTAAATGCTATAATTTATTTTATTTCATTGAAATGTTTCCAAATATATGTGTATAATAAATATCAAATGGTGACACGTAATCACCATAAAATCCGTATGGGGACCCAGGGCCAACATGAATAATCATATTGGTTTCTTACAAAGAACTTATATTTAAAGCTCAGTAAATTGGGTATGACATAACATTGATAGGCGCATCAATAACACAAAGAAGGGTAAATATACCAGGACCTTTTCATTTCCCAGTAAGTTTCTATTTATCACAGCTTATACGTTCTTACTAAAAAATTCTCTCTCTTTATCCTTCAAGTTCCTTTTATTTATGCATAGTTCTTTCAAGAACTTTGCATATTTTGGATATTTTTTGATGGCCTTTAGAAGGGGTATATTTATTTCTTCCTTTTTGAAGGTCTCCAAGATCTCTCTTTCATATTCCTCTTCTTTTGATTTAGCCAACTTGCTAGGGAAAGGAGGTACACTTGCATTAGTTAAGATCGGTAAAGAAAAAATAGAGTTTACCTTAGTTGCATCTTAAGATAAAACATCATCTTTCTTTTATACTTCTTCATGTTTCCGACCTCTATTGGCAAGGAAGATTTGGATTGGATTTCCTTTCCACTTCTCAATGTCTCACATCCTCCTTAGGAGTCACCACTATTTGTGAAGGCAATTTTCTCGATGCTTGCGCTTCTAATTTTTGGACAAAGGTGGCTAATCGAGTGATATGATCTCTTAAGTTTTGAAGGCTTACTTTGTTTCTTTTTGTAATTGTTGAGCATTAGTAGCTAGTTCCTTAATAATTTATTCAAAGACATACTTGAGTTTGAAAATTGAGATTGAACAGATGTAGGTGCTTGAGATTGTCTATTGACATTGTGAGGTTTCAGTTCTATAGCTAAAGTTTGGATGATCTCTCCATCTTGGATTATAGAGTTAGGGTCATATTTCAATTGAGGCTAACCAGGAAATTATTGGTAGGGTTGTCGAATCAAAATTAATTCTAATTCACTAAACTTTTATAGTTGTCATCGAACTATCTTGAATCTTAAGAGAACTAAAATTAATTTCAATCAATAAAACAATATGGGGTTTATAATTGATTAAATAATAAACTAAAATTAACAAGGAATCAAAATGAATAAACTAAATATAAAAAGTGAGAAATTCAATTTTAATTAATTCCAATTCAAGGGAAATATCTTATCCAATTATAACATTGATCATTAGCCTAAAATTGATATTTTTGACAATTCAATCTGTTAGTCGAAACCTATTAGGACACCTATAATAAAACTCAAAATTTTTAAATTAATTGGTTTAAACCTACATTCAAGTCAAAACTTAGCATAAATTAATTGGGAATGATAACTTCATATCAATTAAATAATATCAATAAGCTTAATGAAAAACTAAATTATAAATTAAATAATTGAGATAACTACAATTATTCAATTTAGTTTTCTTATTTCTCATAAGTTAAATATGCAAATTCATAAATAAATTATTTGCTACTTGTACCAATCCTTAATGATAATTACGAATTACTAAATTCTTGGATGACTATAGAATAATTAACATTAAAATAATTTGTCAGATCAATCAATATTAATTATTTATAAAATATAGAAAAAACACAAAATAAGAAATGCTTAAATTGAAATAAAATCTCCTCTTAAAACAAAAGCTCACAAGGTTACAACTAGAGCTTTGATTCCCCTTGAATTGGAATATTTAAAATTAGTCACACATAGCTTTAGTTCAAACACCAAAAATAGACGAATAGATGAAAAATAAAGAGAAAACACAAAAAGAAGAAAGAAAATGATGACAATATTGTATGTCATATCCTGTACTTTTCCTATCCAAAAACTATCTTCCTTTTATCTTGTAGAGATTCGCTTCTAAATAAATCCAAATCCCTACACAATTGGGATGAGAATAAGATTCCTAATTAAATTGAAACTCTTATGGTAAATCTGAAGTAAGATGTGATCTCGCTTTATTCACTATAGTAATTTATCAACTTTTTTCAAAATTCGTGATTCTGACAAATAATGTTTCAATATGAAGCAATCTCCACTTGTTATCTCCTAAAATAAAATAAATATTAATTTCACTGTTTAAGCACCAAAATTAGTCCAAAACAAAAGGGATAAGTCCAATGAACATAATCAAATCATATCTTATGAAACCATATATATGGGCATCTAAACTTTAAAAGTTTGACATATTTATCTAATTAATAATTGATGGATGGTTTACCTTTGATCTAGCAAAAGGATTGTATATATGCAACAAGATACCAAGAAAATTTTTAAAGATTTATATTATTGGATAGGTTGATGAGGTGAATTAGTTTTTATTTTAATCATTAATTTCTTAATATAATTTGAAGTTAAAAGAAAATTTTGTATGCTTGTGAATTGATTTGTGTTTAACGTTTAATTCTTGATAGGTTAAATGAGTTGTTGATTATTTATATAAAAAAGGCGTTTTATTTTACAATCAACAACAAATAAAATGAACTTTATTTGACACTTTAATCCTACTTTTGATATGAATATTGGCTTGAGGATAATCAAGAAATTATAAAATTTAATAGAAATATCTATATTTCATAAGAAGCCATTGAATAAGAGAATTTAGTTAAAGAAACTTATCAGTTAATTTTGTTGTTATTGTTGAATACTATTTGATATTTTGTTTGCAACTTTTTGATGAGAATATTCTATTGAGATAATTCAAAATGTTATGAAAAGTTAAGAGAATCTTATATAGCTTGTACCATCGATTAACTAGCAATGACATAAATTTTCATAATAAGGTGTCCAACTGTTCACTCAAAGTATTGGACCAACTAATATCTTAACAACTGCAATTCCAAAAAGACAAAAAAAAAGTTAATTTTTAAGGTAGAGATTGTAAAAATAGATTAAATACAAAAGGATCACTATAGGTAACGCTCTACAGCCAAATCGTAAAATATTTTATAATAGTTTTAAAGTTTTTTCTTTCAAATTCAACATATTTCAAAGAGTTTCTAGTCCATTATTTTTTCTATAAATGCAAGGTTTATATTTTTCTTGTTAAATTTATTAATATATACCAATTAAAGTTTTTTAGGTTAATTATTATGTTATTTGTACATTTTAAATGGTTTACTGGGTGTTAATTAATTGTTTGTATGCTTTAATTTTTAATTTCAAGTAAAATTGAGGAGAAACTTAATTTAGGATAGTGAAAAAATTTAGGTTTATTATTAAATTATTAAGTTTAAGTATTTAATAATATTTAATTAAGCGTGATTTTGAATGAGTATTGTCATACGGTTGCTATTAGGCATGTGATGTGTGAGTTAAGAGTATTGATGAACACCAATAGTTATTTTGGTACTGTTGTTGTCGCATTTAGAGCTTTTGGTACCACATGTGCGTGAATAGTGTATTAAGTGCTAATTTATGATATTTTTGTTACATTAAAACCTTGAGGAAGTCATGATTGTGTTTATGTGTGATGTGTGATTGTGACATTTAATTGGCTGAAGCCTATTAGCTAGCGTACGTTAGATTGGGGCAGTTATCAATTTGTTGGTCGGTCTGAACTACTTGAGGCAATAATTACTGTTCGAGGAATATTATCCAAGGACAATTTTAAACAAATACAAGTTTGTTGATCAAGGTGAATTAACACGACTTACTCTATGTATAGGGCATCGTGTATATTTGTACTATTTTACGTTACATTTAATATAATTTTCTAAAATGGTGCGTGCCGTATTTTTTCTTTGACAAGTGGTACAGTGGAAGATATAGTGTCTGTTGCCTATAGGATAACAGGATTTGATTTTCATTCAATTTTATTTAATTTGATACTTTCTTGTTTTGTAATATACTCATCTATTATGAATTATTTTAAGTGAATAATTTACATAAAAACTAGGGGCATGAGAGAATTTTAATTACAGTTAATAGATTTGGATACAAGAGATTTACTAGATATAAGGAATTATTTATGAGATTTTTGATTGCTTGAGATGTATTATGAATATGATTTTAGCAAGTAAATTAATCTTAGTGAAGAGGCTCAGGTGGTTGGCCCTTGTCATTAGATCACAGAACATCACAGCTGAAGGCATAACATGCAAGCTAAATGTTTGGTAAGCAACAAAGAGATATATGTCTTATTTAGAGTGGTAAGAAGAGAATCAAAACGTGATAAAAAAACTTGTGTGCCTTTACGAGAACATCTTCTCTAAATCACAACTTGCATTTTATTACTTTTGTTGATGAATATAGTAAGATGACACGACTTTACTTTATCAAAGAAAATTCTAAAACATTGTCCATCTTCAAAACGTTCAAGACAACTTACATTTTATTATGTTTGTTGATAAATACAATAGAATCGCTTAGGATTATTTTCTCAAAGAAAGATCTAAAGCATTGTTCATCTTCAAAAGGTTTAAGAATCATGTTAAGAAGCAAACAACAATTATTTGAGAATTTTGAGAACAAATCTAGGAAGTGAATTTCTTTTGAATGAATTTAATAATTTTGTGAGATATTGTGAGATAATTAACGTTGTACACTACTCAACAAAACATTGTCATATAAAGAAATAATGGAAGCCTTTTAGAGATGAAAGAGCATAATGAATGCAAAAGGTACTCCAAAATTTTAATGGGTAGAGACAATTCACAAAATTGCATATATTATTAATCATAGTCCCACAACAATCTTGCATTATTAAATCTCATTCGAAAACTTGGAATTGGTGGAACCTAAACCACTTCAAAGTCTTTAGTTGCATTTTTTACGTGCATATTCCTTCCTAAAATAAACTCAAACTTGATGAAAATATCGCTAAATTTATATTATTTTGGGTTATAGTAATTCAGCTAACAACTATCAATGTTTTGACCTTAATATTAAAAAGCTTATTTTTTTATGTTGTGTTTAATGAAAAATAAGATAAAATTGGAATGAGAAATAAGGTTGACTAAAATTTTGCATGGTTGGTGATGAAGTTTCTAGTGCTATTTCACATTATATAGAAGATAATTATAATGATTTAGACCCTTCAAATCTAACTAACCCATTAAGCTCTACGTCTTTAAGTTCTAGCTCATGTGATACACCTCAAAAAAAAAAAAAAAGAGGACATTTAAGGAGATTTATCAGAAAATAGAACAACGCCAAGTTGCAAGCTCAAATGAATGATATAAAACAAAAAATAAGGAAATAAAGACCTCAAAATGCAACAAAACCCAGAGGTTTATTGATTTGCCAAAAGGTGAAAATGAAGTTAGATTAAAATAGTTTTATTAGATGAAATGCAAACATAATAGCTCAACTCAGAAATATAAAGCATAGTTAATTACACATAATTATATGTAACGTGATAAAAAACTTTTTTCCTTATACCTTGATTTAACACAATAAAATCTATTTTTTGTAATTGCTTATTATAAATGAAATGGCTAACAAATGTCAAATTAGTATTTTTCTAATTGATATTTTGGTTAAAGATATGAAATAAAAGGGTAAGAGAAGAAGGTGTGCAAGTTAAAGAAGACTTTAATAACCTAAATCAAAGTCTTAATGTTTACTATGGAGGATTAATGAGTATTTTAGCAAAAGTGCTAGTAAACCAACTTTATATATAAAGATAAGAGATGTTGATGTTGATGAAGTACTCATTATGCGTTTTTATCGAATGATTTGGTTTATAATAGTAATAGTTCTTTTTTAATAAATGACTATGAGGAGCTTATTATAAACAAGTTTGATATAATGATTTGGATGTGATGAGTTACATTTGGAGATTAGTAATCCATCAAAGTGATTATGGAATTGCTATTTGTCAATAAGATTATATAAGAGATCTTATTAGCAAGTTCAAGTTACAAGATTGTAACCAGTGAAAACTCTCACGACCACCAATCAAAAGTTCAGTATTAAAAATAGAGGAGAATAAATTAAAGCTGATGTTTCTCGAAATTTAATAGGCAGTTTGTTATATCTCATAAATATTTCATCTAATATTTTATAAGTCAGTCGTTTTTTGTCAAGATTCATATAAAAATTAACAAGTGTTGGGACACTTGAAAGGAAAATATTTTATGATTATCAATTAAAAATATTTTAAAGCTACGATTAAGTGCATTATTTTGAAGTTCAAAGAACCAAACATATATAATATCAACACATAATAACATTTATAAAACATTTCTTTTAGCAAAATTTGAATACTTAGGCAAATAATTGATGATATAAATCTTTTTGTTAAAAAAGTGTTAGAAATAAAACAACATTTATAGGTCATATCTTTGCTTTAATTTTGTAGCCTTATCATTAATTTAGATAACTATCATAGATTAGAAAAGTCAATTTATGTGATTAAGTTTAGTTATTGAAATTTTACATTTTAGTTGTAATGTTAATATGGTGAATAAATGACAACATTTGTTTCCCTCGATAAATATCATTTGAGATTATTTCCTTTATCTCTCTTGATCCAAAAAACTATTGTTTGAGATTATCTCCTCTATCTCTATTGATCCAATTGTCAAGTATAGAAATATGTTTCTATATGTTTAACCAGATAGAAAAATTAACATGGAAAAGGCAAACTTTAGCTTTGTAATGCCAAAATTGATAAGAAATTTAAAATAAGTCTTGCCTAGGAGATCACTGAAGAAGAAGAAATATAACAAAAGCATACTTGAATCCACGAGCGAAAAGAAAGTTTTGGTAAATAGTGAAAGAGTTCTAAGAACGTAGTATTCTGATTGAGTGTATTATTCTAGAAAATGATAAACAGAAACTGATGTAAAATTGAATAAAAATTATTCAAATATTTTAGTCAGGAGCCATACCCATTTAAATATGTATGATACCAATTTGGCTGTTAATTACACATCAATAATTTTATATATATATATATATATATATATATATATATATATATATTAATCCTACACTTTTATATTAGATGACATGGACTTCCAAAGAGAATTAGATTACTTTAATTAGGTCCTTAAACTTTATAATAGAGATATATATATATGATTATTTACTTTAATACATAGAAGTCTATATGTCCATATGCATTTGTAATTATGTATGCCCATAGATTGTATAACCATATGCTCACACAACAAAACCACCAATCATATGCAAATCTCTACGACTAATCTTTAGAAGCACAAAGATGAAGATATGTCATATAAACTTATCTCATACATTAGCTTTATTGACACAAGGACTAAAGACACAAAGACTAAACCCTCAATGATCTCGTGCATCAACTGAACTAAATAATGTAGATTAAGTGTGGATGTGTAGCATAGAAATTACATCTGAAGTGATCTATGCATGCCTATTTTCAAACCAAATAATAAACCATAGAATATAGAAAAATAACTGAATACTCCATTAATGTCATGACATCAGTATAGTATGAAGCACAAAGAACATAATATGAACTCTCACTAAATCAACTGACATCAAATGTATCAACGCCCATGTGAGTAACATGCTCATCAAAAGCTTTGGGCATCAATGCCGTATTAACCAGATCCACAATCATGGAGTTTGTTCTTATAAGGTCAATACTAACAAACCCATTATAAGGTCTTTCTTTCACAACAACAAACTTAATGCCTATATGTTTAGATATAGAAGAGCTATTGTTGCTATTTGAGTACAAGACAACTGCTCTATTGTCATAGTATAATTTGAGTAGCCTCTCAAGAGCACTGATTACTCGTGGTCCTGTAATGAAATTGTAGAGGCATATAGCATGAATGAATGCCTTATAATATACAACAAATTCAACCTCTATAGTGAAAGATGCAATGATTGTTTGGTTAGCACTATTCCTAAAAATTGTACCTTCAACTAACAAAAATATATAATCAGATGTCAATTTATGATTGTTTTGGCAACTAGCAAAGTCAGAATTAGAAAACCTAACGATCTTAAATTTGTCCTTCCTTTTAGATGTGGGCATATAATCCTTATTATTTTGTAAATATGTGAGGACTCTTTTTACTGCTACCCAATGTTCTCTGCCCATATTGTTTTTAAAACACATAATACTTTTAAAAATATTTTTTAATTTATCATAAAGAAAATTAGTGAACTAAATAAAACAAAATAATACCCTTGATATTTCATTTAAAACGAAACTAATCATTTAGCAAACTTGCTTCATCCATTAAATATAAATCAAACCATTCGATATTGTTAGTTGCTTCACAATTCACATGGATCAAAGCAAGAGCCAATCAATTACTTCAAAAGTATTAGGTCCCATGCATTCTGTGCTTGATAGGCTTAATTGCCCACCTTATTTTGTGGGGCTCAGCCGGAAGCAAATATATATGTATATATATATAATGTACAAAATACTCGATCAGCGGCGAATATAGCTACTTTAATTAATTAATTGATTAATTAAAAAGCAGTGTAGATTTGCATCTGGCTCAATATATGCTCGAAGTTATCTGTGGACTTCTCAATTGGATGAGAGTGCATTCCCTCGTAGGTTGTTACTACCACTCCTTCATCTTTAGTTAAACGTTGAACTTGCTTTTTCACATTGCATCCTTGATGAGTACACCGATAATAGCTTCTGCGATATATGTACAAACAGACAAGTTACATGATCAGTATATCATAAAGTCGTTAGTAATAACTGAGTGAATTACAAGCTACTGGTGTTGTGTGTTTAAAAGTCAAGCCATCGCCTTCATGGGGTCCCTAGTTTTTGAAGTTTAAGGTAATCCAACGAATGATACCTATGTAGGGTTAGTAGGATAAGCTTGAATTGTTTCCAATATTGTCTCGTACGAGTATTTCTCAAGTTGTTTCAGTTCTGTCAGCCACCCTCCTCTTTAAGCAATGCATTAAATAAGGAGAGAGGATTGATTTCAATGGTGAAACAATAATGTAAAATTGATTAACCTTTCACCTTCACGTAGTCAAAAATTTGTTCTCCACTCTGCATTTCGTAATCGCATAGATTACCTCCAACTAATTGGCTATGTTAAACAATCAAAGGCATCCAAGTAGACTGTCCACTGTCTGGTTTATCTCCTAATGAGTATGTTTCAAGATAATGATAGCTAATTTGGGAACTTTCAAAGTAGATGTCCATACAAAACTCGATTTTAAGTACACTGAAGAACTGCAAGTGATCGGATGATATATAGCTCCATTTTCCTTTGCAACACACTTGCACTGTTTCTTAACATACAAGGGAAGAGAATTCAAGAATTGGAAGTATAGCTTTTAAAGCAAATGTAACAAATCCAGAGTCTGACATGCTGCAAGTGGATGCCAAGTATACTGCATATTATGCATTTGAATGTTTCTGACAATTGGTAAACATTAGAGATATAAGCTCCTATAGGTATGTTTGATCTACATATTAACTCTTAGTGGACGCGAGAGACACCTACGGATAATTGTAACATGATCTATCCTCCTGGAAAATAGAGGAGAAAGATACCCGAGGCATACAGTGTCGGGATAATGACTAGGGAATACTGATGATATTCATGAAGAACAGAAAATGCAATCAAAAGGGTAAAGAAAAAGAGACCTCGCAAGCTCCACTAATTGGAAAACAATTAGACCCAAAGTCGGTAAGCTTCCTCAGTACATAATCAGTGACCAAGTGCATTAACATACATACCTGATTATTTATCAAACTCTTAGAGAAGGCACTGGTAAGCCATACCACAAACTTATTATCATATATTTTAGAGAAGAAAAAGTGAAAAAATTTCTGAAAATCTGTCTAGCATCAATGTGGCATGCATGCATGTCTATGACCAATAAAAAATAAAAAACAGAAAGAACTGCACTTGAGGAACGAATAACTTGGTAAAAGGAAACAGCCAATCCAACCGCATACTGTGTATAAACTATATTTCCCCATTGGCTTGCCGATAAGAAAACTATTTTGATTTGTCACTTCTCTAACGTTCTTCGATCTTATGGCGATTAACGTATTGGATCTTGACCAGAATATAAGAAGATATGTATATGGAAGAATAGGAAGATGTTCATAAATCATGAAGACAACTATTAGACCAAGAGGTGATTTGGTTAATAATTTGATGGGAGTAATGGACGAAACTAGCTATCGGTTAAGGATAACTTTCCAATCATGCCTGACGGCCCTCCAATGACATCAAGCAGGCATGATACTTGTGTTCCGCAATGTGGAACTAGTCAATATTTAAGGCATCACACAGCGATATGGAGTCTAGAAAAGAAGATAGAATTGAATTAATCTCTGACTGTGTAAGGTTTTAGTTAGCTTCCTTCTCCGACTAGTGTTGTATAGATAGTCTTTCTTTCCAACAAGTGTTGCACGCAGTATGTATGTATGGCATTAGATTTTTCCATTTAATCGAAGGATAGTAAATTAATATCATATGAGAAACCTTACTGACCTTGGAAACTTGTTGTTCTTCACTGCCTTTTGGCCATACTTTCTCCATCTATACCCATCATCAAGTATATCAACTTGGCTTCTTGTTTGGAAAGCATATCTAGGCTTTCTTACCTTCTTCTCTCCCTTTTTCTTACTGAACTTAGCTTCAGTTTCAGACCCAACAAAGCTTTTGTCCTCAGAAATCTTGTTCACGCTCAAACCTGTCTGAACATCCATGTCGTCTCCAGGCATCAATCCCAAGAACCCATTTGTCTTGGTATTTTCCAAGTCACTAAAACCATGGGAATTATTGCCAATGGTAAGTGACACGGAAGAATTGCCTGATGTTGTCGGAGAGGAGAATTGAAGAAACGAGGTGTAGTTCTCCATTTTAGAGACGTAAGGTTCGGATAGAAGAGGTCTGGATTTGTAGAAGAATGAGATTTTTGTGGCTGCTAAAGTTGGAAGAAGCATAAATTTTACTTATATGATTAGTGCAAGGCGGCTCGATGGCTATAGAAGTATCCACCATTCTCGTCACATGTTTAATGGCGTAAACGGCACGTAATTAAATACAGAGATTTTCTGTAGTTGTTGAAAATTATTTATCACATAAACACTGTGATTTTAATCTTGTCGAATCATATCACAGGCATTAATTTGGCAGAATTATTTAAAATTTTAAAATGCGTTATGATTATGTTTATATAAAAAATAGAATTAGATAAATTGCATTTTATGATTTATATTTTAAACTTAGTAGGCATATATTGTCTAATTACGATGGTTTTAACCCAATCTTTTGATTTCTTTCAGAGGGTATTATGTACTTGTCTATGAAACGTGGATATATGGTTTTTAGATACTAAGAACGCATATGTACATGTGCTACAAGAACCAATTTGCCGTTGCCGAGTTGTTTATGTATTTAATCGAATAATAGCATCATATTGATCTTGGTCAAACAGTAGGTTCTGTAGAATCAGCTGCTGGGCGAGAGGTCAAAATATGTGTTCTGTTCTTATTTCTTAATGGGTTATTTCAGATTATTGTTAATTCAACGCTGGATAGAATTCCACGTGTGAGAATGTTCTGTGTAACAAAAATCCATTTCCGCCAAGTCGCTGGGTTTATTGAGAAATTAAACCAACAGTACTTAAATAGAATGCTTTTTAAAACCTCTAAATCTTCAAACTAATATCACAGTAATAAGATATTACATGATTTGGTGAAATATCTTTTTTTTTGTTTTATTCTCGTATCAAATTAGGTAAAACTTTTTTAAAAAAATATATTGTAAAAGAAAATTCAAGGTCATTGGCTTACTCTTTTTTGGTGCTTAAGTCATCCATGACTCATGGTTAAATCGTAAAATTCTAATTCAATTATTTTCCTGCTTTGAAAGTTATAATTGAACTTATGTAAATTCGGTTCAAATTGAATGAACCTTTGAAAGGTGCAAATCTTTTCTAACGCTGACTCATTTCATTCACAATATTCAAATTTAAGAAAATTAAAATTCTCATGATTTAAGTCGACTGTTGTTAATATCCAATCTCAAATGAGATGATCTAAAATACTAAAAATTGATCTATTTAGTACTTATCAACTAATTAATTGCACAAATTAAATTAATTTAAAATAAAAACTTGAATTAGAGCACATAATTGAGTTTTTGTAAAAAGAAAGTAAATATTAAATAGTTCCTCAGAAACTAGATTGTACACGAAATTATATTAATTGTTGTTTAGCGGAGTGCATATATATAGAATTTTTTAAAGCAAAACAGTTAAAATGCAGAAAAAAGGATTACTTAACCATTAATTAATGTGTTAGTGACCATTAGTAATATAAGTACTAATTGAAATAACAAACTAATTGTGTTAAAAACGTCATATGATGATGTTCTAGAAGTAAATGAAGGAGCTGAAACTTACCTAACCCCAGACAGTCGTTCTATTGGTTACTCCGATATTTCTCTTCACCTAACGTATACGATATGGACTATAGCCTTCGGAAGACTTGGAAAATGCAACTCTACACTATTAACAATCCAAGCCTTGTTGACAACAGATGCCAAACAAAGATAGATTAAATCTTTTCCTAAACCATGACTAACCGAATTAAATATGTTTGCTTAAAATAAACATGTTAGGCAGGCATCACTCCTCCGGACAAAAGTTGTCACTAAATCCAAAGCAAACAAAAAATGATCTTATAAACATGTAGTAATTATGTGTTTTAAATGGGTTATTTAATAAAGGGTAAATTATATTTTGCATTCTAAATTTTTTCTAATTGTAAAATACTAATCAAAATTATTTAATGTAATACTAAAATATTCAAAATTCAAATTTGTTATAAAATAAATATATTGAATTAACGGTGTCGATATAATTCATCAAAAGTTAAAAGATAATTTCACAACCAAATAATTTTTTAAAAATAAAAAGATAAAATAATTGAATGGATATTCACTTCTCATACATATGTTTTGTTGGAGTGAATATTCATAAGAAAACAAGGGTTATTTAATTAGTTTTTATTCCAAATTTAAGGAGACGAAAATGCTTCATTTTTATCTCTATTTTAACCACTCAGATTCTTCTCCTTATTTTCACCTTCGGTTAATGGTGCAAAATTCCTTTAATTTATTGAAAACCATCCGTTTCCAGTCTTTTGGTGCAGATGACTTGCAAGTGTTACATGGTTTTATAGTCTCCAACTCCACCAATTTTATAGGCTTCTTGTCCATTATTGTTCGCTTTAAACAGGACCAGAAAAGGGTCTTTTTTTGGTAACTTTCACAACTCTACGGTTGCTCATGGGACGCCCACAAAAGTGATAAACAAAGCCTCTCGGGACAGTCTTCTCAAACTCATATTTGGGCACCTGCATTATACAATGTGAAGGAGGAATATGTTGTACAGGCCGATTAAACAAATTCATGCCTCCACCGTAATAGAAGTAAACATCTATTGAAAAATTAGAAATAATTTTTTAAGTTTTAAAAGATACTTACATGCATATAATATTATTTAATACACAAATGTTAATATATAAAAGATTATACTAACTTGGTGAATCATGTTAGCGCCGTTAATTATAGAGTTAACACTGGATTAATTTGTAATAATATCGTTATGTCAATAGCTTTAATTATAAAATTAATAATATATTAGTTTTATAATAAAATAAAAGTTCAAGTATTTTATTAATATTTTAAACTTTTTGGCTATTATTATAAAATTAAACAAATTTCAAAATTTTGAATATAATTTTCTTTTTAATAAATCAGCAACTTAAAACAACAAGATTGATCCAACTAATTATTAATAAATTAATGCAGATTATTTTTTCATTAACTAATAAAAAATTTATGCGTGAATTCCTATGAATTTAAGAATTCAACGAACCGGAGTCGAACTCATCTCCAACACTAGAGATTATTTAAAGAAACCCTAAGGAGCAAATTAGTACTTTCAGATCAGGCGTGGTCTAATCTGAATTATGGTCAACAGTAAAGTGCATGTGCATGCGAATGCGTTGCCTTCTTGTGTAGGATGAAATGAAACCATAGTGGTCATAGTCGTTTTACCATGGAAAATAGAGACATTGACTAGAGAGCCAAGATGAAATCACTTCGTTTTATCCTTGAATTTCTCCAAAGTTGAATTGAACGTTGAGAGGTCTTGCAGCGAGCACGTGTGTTTGAATGCTTTTTATAATCCTAGTCATACAAGGAATAGAAAGTTACGTTATCATGCGTTTTTCTAAAATGTTGTCGGTCGGTACAGGCCGCAGCCCACAAGGTGGCGCTCTCATCTATTACTCAACAACTCCTTGCCCTATTTATCGGTCAAAGATGATGAGATTTTTAGGTTTTGTTTATGGAAGCCAAAGATGAAAATTCTATACAGTATAAAAAGAGGATGAGGAATGCAACATGAGAAACTTCCCTGCAAGTTGCTATTATTGATACGGATTAATTCTTGCATGATATTCTTATTCTTATTTTTATTTTTATTCTAATTTTTCTTTTTTTAATTATATTATATTATATACTAAGTAGAAAATACTTTTATTATAATAATATTAAACCTAAAAAAGTTAAGTGAATGGAAAATATAAATTATTTTTAATAAACTTGTAATTGATCGATCTCTTTTGACACTTTGATTTTGAACTTGATAAATTTTTGAATCTTAATCAGTAATTACTTCTGATTATCACTCTGCATTTGTATAAAATTAATTCATTTTTTATGTAAATATCTCATAGATAATATCGATAGTATCTTGCCACAAATGGCTCTTGATTAGAAAAAAAGAAAAAATACTAGAAGAAATTAGCTGTTCTTGATTTACTAAACATTGATTATCAAATTTGAGCGATCGGAGTCGGAGGTGGCGTTCTAGTAAATATCTTCACATGGAATGGTAGATCTTGTTTGCAACGGTAATGCCAACCGTGACATAGACTAGATTTGGGTTTTGATTGTTTTTCCCTTGTTTGTTTACGAATCGATGTTTGGGGCAAAAAGTTGTAGTCTTATGCTTACAGATGTCACTTACTCTTTTGGTTGTATTGGTTTGTTGTTTGTGATAATATCAGTAGCGTAGTTTCTTGAGCTACTAACACCCTCACTTTCCCTTGTGCTAATTTCTTTGATGTTTCATTGTAGGGTTTAACCTTGATTTTTGGAAGTGTCATCAAAGCCTTAACTTTCCCTTCTGCTATTTACTTTATCTCCAGGTTTCGTTTGGGATCTTAACCCTAATCTTCTCTTGCTTCACGAATTCTGGCGATCTTTCCCCGTAGATTGGGTGATTGTTGCTTGTCAATGCTTGTTTAGATTGATATAGACTTTTCCTTGTGTTTAAAGGTTAAATTTCCTGTTTTCTTGATTTTCTGTTTGCTCACTGGGTTGCGGTTGTTTGATTGTTGCTCTTTTTGGGTTTTTAGCTTATTTGTTAACTAGGCATGTTAGTTGTCCTTTTTTTTCCTCTTCTTTTTTATTGATTATTACTTTTCTAATGTCAAAATTGTGGGTGCGTATAAGTTTATGACCTTGATATGTTATTACCAGGTTGCGACGGTTTTGAAAAGCACTAAGCTTTTTGGAGTCATATGATATCTCTCATTTCATGACGACGTTGTCAACGACGAGAATGGTGACGGTGGTACAAGCGTTAATCTTGACGGCGAGGTGGGTGGCAGTCAAATGGTGGTTGAAAGTGGAGAAATCTGGGTGTTTCGCGAGAAGGCTAGTGATGTTTTATGCATTGGACAGAGTGGTGGTCGTAAGGAAGAGGATAAGTAATAGTAAGGACGGGAGTGAAACTGAAGAGAGCTGCATTGTGTTAAACTTAGAGTGACGGGAGAGAGTGTCTCTTTAGGAGCTTCGTAGTTTCACTACAAGAAAATTCAGCATTTGCGTCGGAATAATACCGACGGAATAAATTCCGTCGCCCATTTCCGACGGACATG
>JANZXP010000003.1:7035610-7054862 GCA_027576715.1 Erythroxylum flavicans | reverse complement strand
TATGCATGAACATATCAAGACAATTTTAAGCACTTATAGCCTATTCTAAATGACTATTTTACCCTTCCCATTGGTGAGGGGATGTTACACATAACAACCTCTACCCAATGAAAATTGTAATGCACTTCATAAATACAGTTGCTCTCACAATTGCCTCCAATTTAATAAAGTTGTGACATCAACCTCTTGTTAATCCACATCACTCTGCATTATCTAGATTAGGTTATGTTTTGCAATTTAAAAATGTTCTTAATCCATGTACTTCTTGTCTTCAAGACAAAAGTGTTAGCCTTTCCTTTCCTTTGTCTTATCGATCAAACCTTTACCAGTAATTCATTTTAATATTTGAGATCCTTTCTCATCTCTTTCTCACTTTGGTTATCGGTATTTCATTATCTTTGTGGATGATTTTAGTCAGTTTACTTGAATTTTTCCTTTAACCCATCACGTTTAGCTTTGTTTTCAATCCTTTAAAACCACCACTGAAAATATGTTCTCTACTACCATACAAACCTTTCGATGCGATGAGGCTCCTGAACTCACAAAAGATACCTTTACTCACTATCTTCTTTCCAATGAAATCACTCTTCGCATCTCTTGTCCCTATACACCCCAATAAAATGGTCTTATTAAACAAAAAATTCATCACTTAACTGAAATTGATCTCACCCTTCTTCTTCTTGCCTCTTTCCCCAAGTTTCTCTGGTACGAAGCATTCACCATTGTTGTTTATCTTATCAATCTCTTATCCACTCCTGTTCTTCATCACAAATCTCCTTATGAAGTCCTCCACTACACTCAACCTGACCTTGCTCATCTTTGAGTCTTTAGTCATGCCGGTTTTCCTTATTTGACCTCCACCCCTATAGATAAACTTATACCAAAGTCTATACAATGTTTTTTTCTTAGTTATGTCTCACAATATAAAGGATATAGGTGCTTTGATCCCATCACCTCTAAGCTTTATATTTCCCGTTATGTCTATTTTCATGAACATCTCTTTCCCTATAAAAGTTTACCTGTTTCATCCTCCACCTTACTTTCCTTCTCTCATATTTCTTTACCTTTACCTCTTCCCCCTCTACCCTTTACTTCTTCCTCCCCCATACCACAACTCCATGCTCTCATCCTCCTCATCCCATGATCACATGTACTGTAGTACCCCTCGTCACTTTTTTTATTACATCACTTACAATGTGACCACCTCAAATACTCTTTTTGATCCCACATCCTTTACTTAGGCTAACAATTTTCCGCACTGGCACCAAGATATGTTTAAAGAGTTCAATGCTCTCCGTCGCAATGACAGATAGACTCTTATTCCTCCCCCACTTAACATAAAACTTGTGGGCTATAGATGGGTTTTTTGCTCTAAACGGAATCCCGATAGTTCTCTTGAGCATTACAAAACTCATCTTGTAGCCAAAGGTTATCATTAAACCTTAGGAGTTGATTATACTGCCACTTTCAGTCCTATTGTTTATGAACTTTTTAACGCCAGCGGACATAATCTAATACATGCCCATGTCTAACACTATGGATCTTTATGTAACTTTATGAAGTTAGATACGGTCTAGGACATGCCCATGCTTGAGATTATGAATCCTTCTATAACTTTGGTGAAATTGAATATAGTATAAGACATGCTCTTATTTAAAACATGGTCCCGACTGGGTTGGTGGATGTATTCAAATTCAAGTCTTCAACCTTAACTTGAATTTAGCTAAAGAATACTCATTTCTCACTTTGGTTCGATTCCACATATGTAACAATTCTTTTATAGCACCCAATGCCTAAGAGATTGTAAAATATCTTTATTGTTCATATGAGTTCTTTGAAGATTTTTATACTCTCTTTTTCCTATAGTAAAATTTTGATTAGTTAGTCATCCACTCGTGATTTTTCCTTTAGGCTAACAGTTTTTTACGTAAATTTAGTGTATCTTTAATTATTATTTTTACTCTTTACTTTTCTTATTTTGAAAATTTGAATTGATCAAGCTATTTTTATAGTGTGCTAAAATTTTAATAAGAAGTTTTGGAGTTTTCATCTAAAAATTATTATTATTATATATTCTTAATATATATATTACTATAAGACCTATGTGGGTCGTAGAGGTTATTGGACAGACATAAGAAATCTTGGGTGATACTTATTACATTCTTCTAAACACGAACTCTAACAATTGTCCAATTCAGAGATGATAACAGGTGCAACCTTAACATTAGCCGCTCAAAGTCTAAAAGGGATTCCTTAAAATTTTCTGTCTTTCAAGTTAAGAGTTTAAATCATAAATTAATCATATGTTTTGGAAACTCTGATTTTTAAAAGTGCATTTTTAAAACCATATTAACTTTAAGATCAGATGTTTTGTGCCAATTATGATGTTCTTGTTATGTTCTATTAAATCTTATCCACATATTTATATGAACCCTATATAAATATATAAATAAGATTTAAAATATTATAACAGAGTAAATAAATCAGGAGATTAAATATGGAATTGATTGTGATACCTACTAAATTATCTAAAAATATTGTCGATAGTAGCACAGTAATGTGATGTCTCGGCAAAAACTTCTGACAACGATTTTTTTGTTTGCTTTTCTCTACAGGTACAATTTAGAATTGGAGGACTAGGCAAAACCTTTTCCCGCCAATTCTATGTTTTGTTGACGAGCGAGTGGGCATGTGATCAATGGTCCCAGCATGGACTTCGTCGGAACATGTGCTATCTAGCTAAGCATTTTAGTGTTCTGTGATTGGTAAGGTCGTCACTAGTTATAGTTCATCCTCACGAAATGTACAACAAAAGAAGTGTTCATGTTTATGAGGGAAAATCTCCATTTTCAAAATATATACTTATGTACGTTATGTTTTCTTTTAATTATGTTTCAGATTTCAAATCATATTTTATATTAAAATTAGATACCTAATTATTATCTAATTGTACATAACATGAACATAAATAATTTAATATATCATCATAAATATTAATGAGAACTGATATAGTTACTTAAATATTTTTTTCACTATTTAATAGCCAAAAGACAATGCCTTAAAATGTAAGATAACATCTTAAACATAGAAAACTGATTTAAGAAAACGTTAAGTGGCACGAGGCTTGAAGTATTTAACTTTTTTCCAATGGCCTTGGCCTTTATCCACATAGATTACTCGCGATAACTGTGTAAGAACATATATTGTTGTTTGGAGTTTCTTTTAGTCAAAAATTGAGAATTAATACTAATTAAAAAATTTAATCGATTTAGCTTATTTAATGACAAAAATATAAAACCTTTTAATTTTTTATTTGATTTATTTTAATAATTATTATTGTTGAAATTGATTAATCTATTAATTAATCTATTAATTTTTGTAAATTAATAAATTTATATTAAATAAAAATTAATTAATTAACTTTTATTTAATTTATAAAATAATTTATTTTAACCTTTTACCTCTATTTTTCAAGTCATTTTTAAAATATTGGAATTTAAAACTTATAGAATTAATCTTAATTAAAAAGCATTTTCTCAAAAAAAGAAAACCTTAAAAACATAAAAAAAATGCCACGTCAAAATTGGACCGTTACCTTGAAAACCGTAGTTGGCTAAGACATCTAGAAGCCTCGAACCACGTGTAGGCGCAGGTTCATATTGATTCTGAATTTCATTGGAGAACAGAAACTTGGGTCCCACAAAACACTTACTTGTAAGAAAGCTATTGGTTTTACAAAATCCACGTCATTGCTTACCTTGGAAGGGGGAATATGCCGGCCAGCTCACAGCAACGCCAACGTCTCGTGGGGGAATATTACGATATTCAATAATATTAATCTGCCTCGTTCATGTCTACCGGCTTATGCTAGCTTCTCTTTAGATGCCCCAGATAGAGCCACGTGTCAGAGCAACTCTCCCGCGTCGTACATCTATCCGTTAACCCTAATCTCCCTCTCTCTCTCTCTCTCTCTCTCTGTCCTCTGCAACTCGCTTCTACTGAAGCAGAAAGAAAATAGAAAGAAAACTCCATTTTCTGTAGAAGTGTAAAGACAGGGAAGAAATTACAAAATAGAAATTTGAATGGGGAAAGTGTTTGTTGATTCGGCAGTGGCGACGACATTTCAAGCACCGTCGTCGCCGGCCGTTCACTGGAGAGAGACGGAGCCGGCTTCAATCGAGGTCGTTGGTCTCACGGACCAGAGTACATCACAGACCGCCACGTGGGAGGATGTGATTGGCTTAGAAGACCAACAGCGACGCCACCTCATACGACTCCACGATAAGGGCGTCCTTTGGAAACATCCAGCCGACAGTAACGGCTCAGTGACCGACAGATCGGTCGTGTTCCGGCTGTCGCACGGGGGTGAGGTGTCGGCGGACGGGAACTGCCTCTTCACGGCGTCGCAGAAAGCGATGATGGCGCGTGGAATCGACGCGCGGGAGCTGAGACGGCGGACGGTGCGAAGGTTCTCGGAAGATTTTGGATCGGCGAGTAACGAAGAGAAAGAGGCTATAAACGACGCGATTAGGCACTTGTACTCTCCAGATCTGAAGAACGGTTGGGGAATACATGTTGTTCAGGAGTTGAAGCTTTTAGCGAAGAAGGAGGATCGCTTAGCTTTGGATTCCGCCATTGATGAGCTTGTTCAGCTCGGTATGCAAAGGTATTTCATTTCACTGCACGTTAATAATCGGAACTATTTTCTAGCAATTGTTCACGTTGATTTCATTACGATTCTTTTTGGTTCCTGACAAAAAAAAAAAAAAAACCAAAAGAAAGAAAAGAAACTGAAGATCGGTTCTTTTGATGACAATAAATTCTCTTTTGTTAATGTTGTTTATTGTATGTGGTTGTTTGGGATTTTGGTGTACTATTCTTTGACTGTTAGGAGTATTAGTTGTTAAAGCTGTGTTGGTTTATTGGTTACTTGTTGTGATTTGAAGAGAGATGGCGGCGGAGTCTATTTACAAAGAGAGATGTATTCCGGTGAATGACGGCCCGAGTTGGGCCAAGTACATGTCCATCTCTGGTTCACCTGATGATGACTATGATATCATCTCTTTGCAATATACTGAAGAAGGTTTGTTATCTGTAGATGAGAATAGACAAGGCCATGCTGCAGCGTTCGGAGATGATATTGCCATCGAATGCCTTGCCACAGAGTTCAAGCGTGAGATATATGTGGTAAGGGCACAGTTCTGTTAGCTACTTGCATTTGAGAGTTTGCACACTGTATGTTTGATTCTTTTGGTGGCTCAAAGTGTGTGCTTGTTCTCAGAAATTATATCCATGCAAATGGATGCTGTCATTCTGGTCTAATCATTTCCATGTCCTTGTTATTTGATTCTCATTTTCTTTCCCATCTTTTCAATTTTTTTTCCTTTCTGATGAATGATTCTAAATTGGATGGAGATAACTGTTTTATAGGGCTTGCTTCAACTTTTTAAGCCATTATAGTCTATCAAATGTCAATTTCATGGTACTAGGACTAGATGTGCATTTGGTTTGATTTTGTAGCGGGGAACTTCAATGCACAAAGAAGAAATTTGTAGTTGTTCTCTGGCTTCCGTGGTAGGTTATTGTCAGCTATTCTTCAGACTATTAGATTGCGTGTTTGTGTCACTCAGTTTCTTCATAGTTTGTTCAAATATTATATAAATTTTCTTCTCTTCTGAAGCTCTTGCATATTCATTCTGCTGGGTTGTTCTGCTCAAATATTCACAGGTGCAAGCACATGGATCTGATGCCATGGTTGATGAAGAAAATTGTGTTTTCTTTCTCCCACATCGTCCCAGATGTGAAATTTGCGAGCTTCCTTTCTTTCTGTTTATGAAAGGAACAGGTAATTGAGCTTTGCAACTTTATAAGAAACACATCGTATCATCTTATTGCTATAATGCAGCTACATTCTTTTTATTTCTTTTTAACAATCCATCTAAATTCTTGATTTGCTAACAAAATGTGTGTATACTTGTGCTATATGACAGGATGGTGTGGTGCTGGAGCTGATCATTATGAACCTTTGATTGCCTACGCGTCTTCAGTCGTCTCCCATGAGAAAGTTGCTTTAGTACTGTGAAAAGAAATAGTTTTGTGGCTTAAGAGTTTGACTAGGAGTAGTACTTTATAGTTTTTTACCCCCTGCCTACAGTTTTGTGGTGCACTGATTCTCTCCTATGAGGAGGCTTTGATTGCATTGAAACCAATTTTTTGTTCTTTAGATCGTCTAGACTTGGAACCTTTTTATTTAGTCCGCAGGTTTACTGCCTGCTTTAACAACCACAGTTTTTGTAGTAGCTTTGCCGGCTTCTCTTTATTGTTCTTGAGTGTTCTGAGTTCTGACTGTTTAAGTTGGATAAAAACCATTTTGTTGTATTTTAGTCCCTTCAATGATAGATTGAGAGGTGAAGTTTTTCGGTTAGCCATCTTTCCATAAATTATGGTATAGAGTTTCTCTAGTCTTCATTTTTGGTTTGAGATGGCCACATTTGACCAATAACTTCTCAGCTTCCAGATCAATTCTTTTGGCTGTTTAGCATTGTAAAGTTGCCTTTCATAAGTTTTGTGAGTTAGGAAATAGAGATGAAGTTGTAGTTAACTGTCCAACCCAGTTAATAATTGTGGAACATTATCCATACATAAGCATATTGATCAAAATTTACTTCTCGTGAAAAGGAATTGCGAATTTGATTGCGAAATCATTTTGGGAGGTGGTTCAAATCATTTGATGTGCACATTACCTCATTAAAGGCTAAAATGAATTTTGGAAGCTTCTGTTGTAGTTTTGGAGAGGTACTTGTCTTTAGGCTTATATCTCCAGGCTTCACAAAACTGTACCTGGACGAAACTACATCCTTTTACAAGCTCACTAAAGACCCTTCCATGAATGAACCGTCATCCATCTCCAAGGACCAAGTGTCTACAAGGAATCTAAAGTTTAAATCTTGCAAAAGCATTAGCACGGTTATTTCTTAAACTATATTTTCAATGACAGTTATTATATGTGTATATTATTTATCAATTATATAATTAAAATAAATTATTAATTCAAAATTCAATGACATATTTATTTGTGTCTTTAAGGAGTCTTGCCTACTAGTTAAGCAACTCTTAAGGCGCGTTATTCCTTGAGCCTTACGTCTCGGAAAATAGCGAACAATGGCAAGAAGCTGCAACAACTCAAGTAACGTAGCCTGAAGTATTTGTACAACCAACCCAAATCAAGCAGTAGCCACGCATGCTTGACTTGATTAGCTTATCCTTGCAGTTTCTCTTTACAAAGTTATCTCTTTCCCTCACGAATGGCTCCAAACTTCTCGAACTTACAATTACAAGCTTCGATTTCCCTTTACGAAGTGATGATATACAGAGTCAGAGTGGTTCGTTTTGATATGCAGATTTGGTATTTTAAATTTAGTGATAGCATTGGAATGGGTCGGGACTCTTAAATCATGTCGTTTTTTAAAATAATATTATTTATATTTGATATGAGATAGATCGAACTGAGTCATAAAATCCAAATTCAAACAAGGCTTGAAGTTAACTTGAAGTTCATTTAACTCGGGCCAAATTCGTTAATATCAAACCAAATTGAACTGAGTTTTAAACACAAATGTTATCCTTAATTTTGATTCGAGCATATGTTGACTCGAAATAAATAAATAAATTTTGAATGGATAGAAATTTAAATTTGACTTAAATTTTAATTAAGGAAAATTCAATTTTTAAATTTAAGAAGCTAATTTTAATTAAAGATGTCAATTTTCACCAGGGTCTAACTACGGGCCAAAAGTGATCGACCCGATTAGGCCAAGGTCAAGATCGGGCTGAGCATTGGCCAGCCCAGCCCAGCCCAACCTGTGGCGCGATCATTATTTCGAAATCAATGACATTTTTGACTTTTTAAAAAATATATATGATAGGTCATGATGGCCCAGGTTGACATGTCTCAGCCCGTCGAGCCATGAGTCACCCTAGCCTATGGTTGAGTTGGGCTGGCCTAGATTAACATTTTTAATTCTAATCGTAATAATTAAAATTAATATAAAATTCAAAATTCAAACAATTTTAAGTTTTTTTATCTACTTTGAATTTAATCATACTTCAAATCGAGACTACAATTTAAAAAATTTTGAAACATACCTATTCATTGTCAACCTTAATTATATTATTATAATTTTTATTCAGCCTCATTTTTTCATAAAATTAACAATCTCAATAAGCCTATTGTATAAAATAAAAGATAAGCAATGTCTGTTTTTTTTTTTTAAATCTAAGTCTAAATGAAGAGTTAAAAGTATCAGATCAGATCATAATTAGGTAGATATCAATCTAATTTTTGAAATCAAAGTGATAATTACAAAAAACCCAATTGAGAGTGATTAGCCACATGAACAACCTAGAAAACGACCTTTTTCTGCATTAAGCACCCAAATCACAAGTCCTTTAACTTTCACTTCAATTATGGAACGAAAAGTATGCATAACTTTGTGAAAAAGCTTTGAAATCAATGCCAATTGGCCACATGAGAAACAGGAAGAATAAATTCCTTCCTTTCTATTGCAAACTTTTTGATTTTTGTTTGTTTCTTTTTCCTTTTCCTTATTAAATAACTTAAAAGTAAAACCTGTAATGTACGCAAATCACCAAAAACTATATATGAAAATAACGTAATTGATATGATATTTTCATTCAACTATGTTAAGAATGTCCTGTAAGACGCGAACTTGCTACAATATGCTTGTCCCGTTCTAGAATACGAGATTTGTTGTATTCCATGTATATAGAAAATTGATTTTGCAGACAGATGTTGAATCCTGAAAGCATGACAGGTTGCTGATTTATGTATGTTAATTTTTTTTTAATGCAAGAAAACTGAAAACAATTATCAGGCACTGTGGAAAGCTAATGAAGCCTTAAAAAACACAGTTTGAACTTGCCATGGCTTTTCAAAAGCAACTTCTCTCACAGAGACATAAATAAAGTATCATCTCTTGAATCCCACCCCAATTTCCTCCATCAGTTCCTCCTTTTCACTCTCTATATAACTCCTCCATTTCACTGCTCTATTTTCTGTCACATGAGAATCCTCACTTCATGCAACCAAAGGTGACTCCTAAAGAACTATTCGATCATCCATCTTGACCACTCTTAAGATCTTTGTAGTTCCATCAACAATTAAAAGAAAGAAATCTTGGCTGAGGGTGAAAACCTCTTAATCCCGTTCAGCGGATGTCATTGGTATATATACAGCTATAATAGCTAAGAGGTAAGTATATACAAAGATATTTTAGAGATGCTAATTATCTTTTTTAACTAAGTTGATTTTACAAGGACTCTTTGTTACAACTGAACCAAATTTGTTGGTGGCAGGTTGGAATCCGACTTTATTTCCAATAACAGTGGATGCGATAACCAATTTTGGAAAGAATCAAACCATTGACCGTTACAAGACTCATCAGTTTGTTCACAGCCTATTTTCTCACTCGCTCACTGCATTGACATGCACTCTACTATCTTCCTACCCTTACTGGGTGCCCTCTTTACGTTCTTCCCTGAAGCAACTTCTATTCCTATCTCTCCCAAAAATGTTATCTTCCTTCTTCTGCCCCAAATGGTTGTTTATAGTAGTTAATGTTATTGTTGTTTATATTGTCCGAGAATCAAAGCTCCTGGGGTCACCCACCTATTCTTGTTCGTCATCAGCTGAAATTTACGAGGAGTATGTTGAGCGAAGTAGAAGTTTCAGAAGATCATCAGTGTCCAGCCGTCCACAAACCACGGAGCAGAGTAAGTTAGAATTGAATTGGGTTGAGAATAGACACGTGTTCGACGATGAAAAAGAAGAAGGAATGTTGTCAGCGGAAGACAAACATCAAGTTCCAGAAGAGGAAGAAGAAGAAGAGAAAAAGGAAAAGGACAGGGAAGTTGAAGAAGATTGTGAAGAACAAGAGGAAAAGGTTGGAGAAGAAGAGATTGGATTGCCAGCTGATGAACTAAACAAAAGAGTAGAGGAGTTCATTGCAAGGATTAACAAAGAAAGATGGCTTGAAGAGAAGTTGCTAGTGAGTTGCATAGCATGATTAATCTGACAGAGTCCAAAATTATCAAACGCGCACTATGTATGTAGCTTTCGTGCTAGTCATTGATTTTGGCAGAAACTAGCCGTGTTGCTATCGTTTGTGCTTGGTAGAACTTGGTGTATCTAAGCATAGTTTCAATGAAATCGTTCATGTCTTCAATTCGTTTCATCGTACACCATCAAAATTTTAATGAAAAATGAATCAACATGAACATCGAACAACTTTCGCATTCAATTTAGACCGTGACTTATGTTTTATTTTCGTAACTCTCATATTTGGCATTTCTCTCTGTAATACAATATGGCATCAACAAAATTCTCATATGAATTTGGTAAGGAGCATAAAAAGATTATGGGTTGATCCCTGTCTCCAATTTTAACTCCAATACTTTGTACATCTCAAATGATCTAATTAATTAAAATTATCAATGTAATTTTTTGTTGTGTAAACATCCTTAAGGTATATAAACATTACTTTTGAAATAAATGATTTGAAAGTGATTTCTTCTTGTACTTGTTTCCACAAGGACACAGAACTAGTTTCATCAAGTATCTCTAGCAGGACCTCAGTCTCCTAGACTCAATAGTATTGAACTATGTGCTCTCGACAAAATATCTTCCTTCTCTGATGCTCCTAAATTCTGTAACAAATTTTTTTTCTCCTTCTAACATTGCTTCGCAGCCCTATTGAACAAAATCTACTCATGTCTTCGCCTTCCAAGAAGTGAAGTCATTCGATCCATTGACCTTCTTGATATCGAACTTATACAGAGACATCTTGATACCAAATTAACCTTCACTTTGACGTCAGTTGTTGCGTAAATGGAAGCAATATATATAAAAAACAAAGAAGCAAAGAACACAAAAATTTACGAATAAGGAAATAGATTCTTTTGTCATTGTGAAAAAAGCATAAGAGGAGAAGTATGACCAAAACTACTACCTTATATAACTCTTAACAAGGTATGTATAGAGTTCTATGTAAGAATTCTAATTACAATGAAACTTTATTACCACATAATCCTAAGAACATTGATATTCTATTTCCACACAATTTCGTAGCACTAAAACTCTATTTCATCAAAAGCTTAAAATTACTAGAATTCTATTTCACAACAATTTAGGTTATATCTCATAATTCTAAAACTTTGTTCTTTTATTTCCTTCCTTCTATCTACCCAAAATTTCCACCATGAAATTAGTGACATGAAAAACTAAATATTTCCACTACAATTCTTAATCAACATAATTTACGGAGAATAGAGATATTTGGAAACATTAATCATATTGAGTATGGTATTTGATTTTTAAATAATTTATGAATTGTTATATGGCCAAATAACTTAATTAGTGCTTACTCAAAAAGTTACAAATGCGGTTCCATTGTTATAAACATGTAAGATAGTCCAAAGGTAGGTTTAAAAGTTGATATATTTTATCGGTATCTTCTCTATACGTGTCCATTATGATGTCATACAAAATGCTAGAGGGATTCTCCAAATACTTCTAAGAATAGAAGTGATGGTTAATTCATTTTATATTAGAATTTATTGTCAATTATTTGGGGTTTATTATAGTGTTGTTTGATTAGAATTTACAAATTTATTGAATAACTTATCTAAAATACATAATTAGCATACTAAATATGTAAAGAGACAAGAAATTACATATAGGACGGTTCTATATGCGATGAAAAAATATGCATAGCCCATTAGATGAAAACATAAACTTTGTGGTGGTGGAATATTAATGCCAATAGAATATTTTACTTTAGAAATGAAAGGTACGTCGTGTAGTTCCTAATTTCGACACGAGATGGGAGTGAAGTCCCTGTGTTTTCTTCCATCCATGGTCCATCCGCTTTTGTGACCTTGACCTCTCTGATTGAACAATTCCTTCCTTAATGCCTAAGGGATTCGTACTAGTATCTCTTTTTGTGTGCGCATGCCTAACTTGCCTGCACCTTTTGTCTTCCAAATTTCGGCAAGAAAGGACTGTTTTTATTGTTATTCTTCTAAAGGGGTCTTGGCCTATGTTACAGGCAAGAGTTCTGAGCTTTTGAAGGCCTCAAATGGATGAATACTTAGTTGGGTACATGTTTTCAAGCTTTTTAGATCAGGACATGTTCCTGACCCATTATAATATAATTGGGTTTGAAAACCTTCAACGAGAGAATAAAGCCAAGGCCTACACTTATGTTCCTGACCCATTATAAATAATTGGGTTTGAAACCTTCAACAAGAGAATAAAGCCGAGGCCTACCTTATGCTAAGTGGTAGTGTCAGACTTCCAAACAAAAAGAACCATATATTCTTTGCTTGACCCGTCAGCCGAAGCAAGCAGCCCCAAGTCCTTTTCCTCTCAATTCAAGTCTAAAATTTTAGTATTCATCATTCAACCGATAAAATACTTTTTATTATTAAAAGTTTTATTTACTTTGGTATTACATCTTTTTTTATTTCCGTTTAAACCAATCCCTAAGAAGCATTAATTATTTATATTATAACAATCAATGAGCATACAATTAACTGACGTTATATTTAATTGAATTACAAATGAAAAGTCTTATCTTATGTCTTGAATAATGAGTTAAACACTAAGTAGAGTTGGAACATTTAATAACGAGGGGTTGGTGGCTCTGACCTTCTCACAAGGGAAAAAAAAAGAAGAAGCAAGTTGTGCTCCTGTAGTCATATATCATGTTGGTCCAGAAAGTACAGCAGCGTTAAGCACAAGCGACTTTCCATGCAATTCCTGACTTCTTAATTTATAAATTTGCCCTTTCATGGTCGTATTAAGCTCACTTTGGTTTCTTGTCGTGGTAAGGTCCGTTATTGTTCAAAGGTAGGGGCGCTACACAACTTTTACCTACACCAGAAGTTTGAAAATTTATGTGCACTTGACTTATTTATTTCGGCAGCTTATTTTCATAGCCAATTATTAGATGAGACTCGCCCTTCAGATGGTCTAAGTGGCTGGACCAAGTTGTTTACACGGCTAGTTATCCATCATAAAAGGAAAAAAAAGAGATAATCTAAGAGCAACGGTATACACATTTGAATAGTACTCCTCAACTTCTTTTGCATGTTTTCCATATTGAGCATATTCTTGGCGATGAACATGGCCATAGGTTATTCAAGTGAAAGGGACTGATTTTTGAAGGGGTTTTAATTCTTAAGTGGAGAAACTAATAGGAATGCTTAGTTAATCAGCTCAAATAATTGAATAACACTTTTTTCTCGTAGAAAATTACAACAAGACCTTATTTCTTGTTTGGTCTTCATATTACGTTAGAAAAAAAACAAGAAAGCCAAAGTGGACTCCACCCAAGTGTCGAAGAAGGCGTACAAGCAAATTTAGTCGTTACCGTCAGATAAAACATTGTTTAATTAACCCTAATCAGCGTCACTAAGCCCAATTCCAAGTGTTTTTCTAAAATCAACTTCTTAATCATAAAGTAGAAAAGCGAGAGGAAAGTGTTGTTCTTCTTCTTGTAGGCAAAAGACAACAAAACAGCAACCTTTCGGAGATCTCAAGGGCCCAACACCTTGGTGTCTCCGAACACATTTCTGAACTTTTTAACTCTGTTCTTCTCAAGTTCTTTTACTTGATATATTGTCTTCTTTGTTTTCTGGGTCCATACAAATACGAAGTTTAGGTGCCTAGAGACAGTAGTTGATAAGAAATGGCGAACCTTTCTTCAACGCATTGTCGTTCTTATTCGTCTTCCTATTGCCTGTTCTCTTCATCAATTAACGAACAACACCATCGCGCCAACTTTTCGATCCCTACAAGGAGGGTCGTTACTGCTAAGGCGTCTCTTCATTCTCAGAGAATTTCCCATCCCGATGTTGTTCTGATGCAAGATGGTTAGACGTTGTTGGCATTTGATATTGTGTTTTCTCTATTTTCAACGAAATGATTTCTGTTTTAAAGTTTAGATCCTTTTTATTACTTAGTTTAATTGAATCGCCTGATGGGTCCGTTGTCTGCCTGTTAATCATGCCGGAAACTGACAGAACTTGGTAAATGTAATTGGGAATTGTTTTGTTTAGGTGTTAAAAGTTAGCTACTTGAATTATCCGGCAAGTAAATGTTGCCTTATTCCTGAGTCAGTTAGATTCTTTTGAGACTTGTCTTTTACCGTTTTCCTTAAAATGATTATTGAGTGTAGGTGCGGTGGCCAGTCCGGCGACCCCAGCTGAAAATGAGATTCCTTTCAAAACTTTGAAAAAAGGCTTGTTGTCTTCAGTGACTTCTTCAGAAGAATTCATTGAAACTGCTGGTTTTGATGTCAATAAGAATGAATCAACTGTCAGCATCACCGTGGTTGGTGCCTCCGGTGACCTTGCCAAGAAGAAGATATTTCCTGCCCTTTTTGCTCTTTATTACGAGGGTTGTCTTCCCAAGGTTCGATTTCCATTACGCTTTTGGTTTCTTCTTGAATTGAAGTTTGGTTTAATTATTCTCTTAGTTTGGAAAATATGCAGCGTTTTCATGATACATTCAGATTGGTATGTTGAATCGTGATCATTTTTGTAGCATTTTACTGTGTTTGGCTATGCACGGAGTAAGATGACAGATGCTGAACTTAGAAACATGGTTAGCAAGACCCTTACTTGCAGGATTGATAAGAGGTTATTCCATCTCTATACTTTAGCTCTGCCATGAAATTTGAATTCTGAATGCATCTCTTACTGCAACTTTTGAAGACATCTAAAATGATGCAGGAGCATTCTGAAAACGAATCAATTTTATTATGTTTGGACCTTGCCTTACATCATAGAATCTTATATGCATTGCTGATTGTAATTTCAGGGAGAACTGTGGTGAAAAGATGGATCAGTTTCTGAAGAGATGCTTCTACCACTCTGGTCAGTACGATTGTGGGGACAATTTTGCAGAGCTGGACAAGAAACTCAAAGAACATGAGGTGATCATAACTTGGCCTAGACATTTTGACATAACCAGCAATTTCTTTAGATGCAAGAGAGGTTAGGGGTGGTTTCAGATAAGCAACTAAATCTTATCATTGTCAGTCAACATTAAGCCAAATTTTTTTCCCAAAAAAAAATATGAAGCCAAATTTTGGCTCTTGTTTATGACTCGTGTTGGATCTTGTGTTGATAATGCTTGATCTACAAAATAGAAAGCTCGGTCATTATATTATGTTACTGCATTGTTTTACTATAAGATGCTGAGGTTGATCTCTTTGTTTGGATGGACAGAGACTTGTTCTATTTAACATGTTCTCATTCTTTAAGTGACGCCTTCTACTTTTCTAGGTATCTTTTACATCCTTTCCTAGGTTGTTGGGATTTCAGGCTGATCCTTGGTTCCTGAGTTTGTTCTTAGGGTTATTGTGGGCTTGAGGTTTTCTCTTTACAATTCCATTGATGATCCAACAACTCAAATGCTATTTAATTGAATGACATTCTCATGTACAGGGTGGGAGAGTTTCCAATCGCCTCTTTTACCTGTCAATTCCACCCAACATATTCATAGATGCAGTAAGATGTGCAAGCTCAACTGCTTCATCTAGTGATGGCTGGACCAGGGTCATTGTTGAGAAACCCTTTGGCCGGGATTCAGAGTCATCTGCTGCTTTGACAAAATCCCTCAAACAGTACCTAGGGGAAGATCAAATATTCAGGTGAAGATTTTAGAAATTCAAGAATCTATTCGGAGAAAGGTTCATATTCTGATCTGATGTTCTTTTTTCAGGATAGACCACTATTTGGGAAAGGAGCTGGTGGAAAACCTATCCGTGCTCCGCTTCTCAAATCTTATTTTTGAACCTTTGTGGTCAAGGCAGTACATCAGAAATGTCCAATTTTTATTCTCTGAAGATTTTGGGACGGAAGGACGTGGAGGGTACTTTTTTTCTCCAATGACCTTATTGTTCTAAATCAGAATTAGTACGCTGTGACTTATTTTCTTCAATTGGTTAAACCAGGTACTTTGACAATTATGGAATCATAAGGGATATAATGCAGAACCATCTTCTTCAGATACTAGCACTTTTTGCCATGGAAACTCCTGTTAGTTTGGATGCAGAAGACATCAGAAATGAGAAGGTTTCTACCTACATTCTCAATAATGGGCTTTCCCAGATTCAATGTTATATTCTGTGTTCGTAACCTGAATGTGTAGCGCTCTGATATTTCATTTTTTGGATTTAATTTCTTTGCTTGTTGGTCACAGGTCAAAGTCTTACGATCAATGAGACCAATACGACTTGAAGATGTGGTCGTTGGACAGTACAAGAGTCACACTAGAGGAGGAGTTACTTATCCAGCCTACACAGATGATAAGACTGTGCCAAAAGACAGCCTAACCCCTACTTTTGCGGCAGCTGCTCTTTTCATAGATAATGCAAGATGGGATGGAGTGCCCTTTCTGATGAAAGCTGGCAAAGCATTGCATACAAAGAGGTAGGCAGCATTATGCATCTTGCAGCCTGTATAATAATATGAAACTGATTTTGTTGTTTAATACCCGCAATTTACCTGTTTCCCTCAGAGCCGAGATCAGGGTACAGTTCAGACATGTGCCTGGCAACTTGTACAATCGGAATTTCGGAACAGATCTTGATCGGGCTACAAATGAGCTTGTTATCCGAGTGCAACCAGATGAAGCTATATATTTGAAGATAAATAACAAAGTCCCTGGATTGGGAATGAGATTGGACCGTAGCAACCTGAATCTTCACTATGCAGCAAGGTATTTCATTTTTTGAATTTTATGCATAAGAAATTTGCATTATGGAAGCATCCCATCTTCATTTTTTAGTTTAAGCTCTCAAATCCCTGACTACTATAATATGTTCTTTAGCTGGTAAAACATGTGAAACCCTACGATTAGTTCGCCTTTTCTTTCCCATGTAAACTGAAGCATAACTTACAACTACCGTCTGGGCTGCCCTTGTCCAAAGTGAACAAGCAATAAAGACGATCTCCCTTTGTGATCATTATTACTTGATAAGTCTTGCCCAAAATTCATTTTACTGATTGCCGTAATACTCAATCAAACATCCAGATACTCAAAGGAGATTCCAGATGCATATGAGAGGCTTCTGCTTGATGCGATTGAAGGTGAAAGAAGATTATTTATCAGGAGTGACGAGCTGGATGCTGCTTGGGCACTCTTCACTCCAGTTCTGAAGGAGTTAGAAGAGAAAAAGATTAACCCTGAGTACTACCCTTACGGTAGTAGGGGCCCTGTTGGGGCTCACTATCTTGCGGCAAGATACAATGTGAGATGGGGCGATCTTGGTATAGAGCCATAACCCTTGCATTTTCTTTTGACATTTTTATTATAACGAGAAGAGCAGATTGCTTGTAACTTGAATATATTTATTAGCTACGTGAATCACCTTGGAGTTAAGACAGCTTTTGTAAATGAACTCTATGGAAGATAAGAAGCATGGAGCTTACTTCTGTATAACTGTAATGGAAGAGAAGGATTAGTTCATTAGTTCTGATTTCTGAAGGCACATTTCCTATATTTTCTCCCTTGAGAATACATACACTGATGCCCTGTCTGCTCTAGCTTCTGAAACCAAATAATTTGTCCCCCGCAAGATATAATATGCTTCTCAAAACCTATCATTTCACATCAAAATCGAACATTTATGAGATATGTCAGTAACAACCTTAAAAATCTTCATCCTGGTAAGAGTCCTAGTTCCTTAAAGGAGAGTTTTTAAGTTTTCTGATTAAAAAGCAGATTTACGTTTAACTTATGCCTTTGGATTCGTCTCATTTACTTACTGTTCAATAGTACGATAGTAGGTATTTGACAATTCAGATCTTCCATTTCTTTTACTACGGTCGAGTGGTTGGGAAAGCCATACCACAGGTTTACAGTTTATAGTTTTCGAGGAGTACAGCTACTTTGTATATTAACTTCGACTCATCGTCATCTTTTATATATCAGAAAGGCTTAGAATAATTTGAACGGTAAAATTTGCATGATATTACTGTTTTTCAGAAGCAAAATGCTTCCCAAAAAATATGCTGAGAAACTGCTTCTGCGAAAAATTATTTTAAAAAAATTTGGAACCATAACCAATCAATGCTTTCTCTTAACTCTGACTATAAAAGGGTATAGTATTAACGTGCAGTGAGTAGGAAACTGCAAAAACAGTGTAGAGAACCAGGTTTCTTTTCCAGGAACGTTTTAGTTGCCAATTTTAACTTTGTTCGATGGAGCACAAAGCTAGTGTGATGAAATCTGTATTGGCGCTTGTTCTGGTGAGCTGAGCTTTCATGGCAACCAGTCCAAGCAAAGTTGAAGGAGTGGATGGGATCTTGATGGATCCATGTGTCCAAGTGCGTAGATGCTTGCAAGAATCTCCTCAAATCTCAGCATCAGAGCGCTTCTTGATACAATGGTCACGCTTGTTTCTGCTTTGGTGGGGCTGAACATGGCAATGCAAAACCTCCTTTCTTAAATTTGTGAATATGTTCTTTTATTCCATTTTCTTCCAGCTTAGCCTGAAAGAGGAGGAGGATCATTAATTATCGACCCTTTATTCTAAGAGTGGCTGTACTCAGCCGCCAGGTGTAGTGGTAATACATTATCGATAATTCATTTTCTGACCTTATATAGTGCAACGTCTCAATTGATTCTCTTTTAGACTGTAATAACAAGACTAATCTTCTAAAACGTCGGTTCATGCACGGAGGATGATAACTATTTTCAGACAAACTTAAACATCAATCATTTTCACAGATTCGTGGCACGTCAAGATAAAAAAATACCTCATGTTTTATTACTGATTTATCATTTTTGAAAATCGAGAAATATTATCTGTTTAAAAAAATGCATTTACATAATCAAGGCACAATATATAATTTTTTAATAAATGTATTTTTAAAACTAAAGCCAAATTAAATAGATACTAAGGGGCTGTTTGTTTCCATTTTTATTTTTGGTTTTTTGTTTTTGTTTTCAAATTCAATAAAAAAACTTGTTTGGTTGAGTTTTTTGTTTCTGTTTTTAGTTTTGGTTTCTTCCAGTTTTCAAAAATTATGAAAACCATAAAAAGTGGTTTTTGTTTCCTGTTTCTGTTTTTTCTCATAATCTGATTTACCATCATTTAAATATGTATTATTTAATTATTTAATTATTAATAAAAATTATGAATAATTTAATTCAAGATTA
>JANZXP010000003.1:7013317-7034852 GCA_027576715.1 Erythroxylum flavicans | reverse complement strand
TTATCTTTAAGTTTTATCTAATATTTAATTATTATCAGTGATCAAAATATAACTACATTAATATTGACAACCAAACAAATTTTTGTTTTTATTTGAAAAAAAAACTGAAACAAAAAACTGAAAACGAAAACTTAAAATTACAACAGAAAAATAGAAGTAGAACCAAACGGCCCCTAAATTAATGTTTGAAAAAATAAAGACAAAATAATATATGCACTAAATAAATACATTTAAAATTAAAGTTACAATATACAATTTTCTAAATAAATATATTTTAAATTGAATTTAATCAAACAAATATTAAATTAAAGATGACTATATAATTTTTTATTCCAAAATTAACGCAAAATAAATATATTAAAAAAGATTTATAATAAAATCCACCGTAATTTTCAGCTTTACATTTAATAAAAATGTGTTAATGTCCAATCACATTCAAAAAGGGGAAGAGAATTGAGTATTTATAAAATGTAAAGAACTTTTCTATTCAATATATCCAATTAATAACAATCAATATACATAAAAATAAAGGAAATTGTTAAGTATAAATCAATCAAACAATTTACAGAGAATAAACACGAAAGAATAAAAATTGATCTGCAGTAGTTTGACAAACAACCCCATATGTCCACTCGTAACACTTTTCTTAAAATTTTACTATAATTCTTTTTTCAAGACGAATAATAACTTTTGCACAAGTTTTATCAGTAAAGAGAAACCCTTTTATAATCTTCTTCTAAAGTGAAGAGGAACCTTAATCTTACTCTGATTACCTCCAAATAAAATAATATAATACACCAAACAAATTTTATAACTCAAAATATCTCACTTTATTATTTGATAACTTCAAAGAGGCTCACTCTTATAAATATGAGACATATATACTCAAATGATTAAAAACATTGAGAAATATCTGTAAAATATACCTAAATACTTCTTGATGTTAAAACTAATGAGAAAGGAGGTATTTATAGGTTTTAGGATCCCTACTAGCTGGTAGAGCCAAAAAATTGCCATTATAAGGGCTACTTATTGTCCGTTAATCGATCAGTATAGCATATTAGTTTACCGATATATATTGAATATATAGATTCACTAACCATTGAATTGATCTAATAGTGTGGATTGAATACATAAATTCACTAATTGTTGAGACACTAGTCGAGTATGAGGTATATTAGTCGACTAGTACACACTTTGCTCAACTATTAGACATATTAGTCAACCAATATGATAAATTAACTAATGTTACAACAAAATATCGATAATATCAAATTTAACAAATTTAACTTATAGTGATTAACCACTAACCTATATAAGTTGACCAATCACCATAAAAGCATGATTTTAACAACTTTAAATACTCCAATTTAATTTGTTCAATGTAATTATGATTTAAACACTTCATAAAATATTTCCTAAAGAGTTTTTGAAAGATTAAAGAGATTTTTTCTTAAAAATAAAAGCTTTAACACCTCTAAAGAAATGAAAAGGCTCATGCGATAAAGTAAGATGAGATGTTTATGCTTGATGAATCTTTAAGATTATCAAATTAACAAAGTGACATTATAATTAATAATACAAATTGTAAAATAACTTTTATTAGTCTTGTTCTTCATTTCAGCGATTACAAACTTCAACTTCTGTTTATCAATTTTATAAACTATCTTCTTGAATTTATAGTTTCATTTTGTTCTTATATTACTTTATATATTATCAACAATTAATTGGTATTAATTTAATTCGTTATGATTTTTTAAGATGAGTAATATGGTAAAAGTTGATAAAAAAATTTTGAAGTGAGATAAGTATAACTTATTAGTCATATTGTTAAATAAGGGCTAAATGCCCAAATTGAGGCTAAAGTTATTTGAGTTTGATCAATTTATGGCCAAACATTATAATATGCTCAATTAAGGACTAAATATTTGTGAGTCTGCTCAACATTAACCAAATTTGGATGGAAAATAGGATGCGTCATACACGCGCCATTACTTTGTATAAAAAGGGTAATTGGAGAGCCAAGTGGATTTTAAATGTCATGTAAAAAATACTGAAAAGTCTGCTTGATTTTTAAAAAAGAAAAAAGAATAAACTGCTCAATTTTTACAGTTATTTAAATTCCTAAATATTCACCACCTCTTTCTTGTAATTTTACAGAATCCTACTTTTATAATCCAACGTCTTGCCTCCTTTATGCATCATCACTGCAGATCACTCTAATCTCTCTCGTCGATCCGCCTTTCAGTCTCCAATCAAGGGGTTTTCTTGCCTCCTTCATGCATCAGCTGCCGATCGCTCCAATCCCTCTCCAATTGCTCTCACCAATCCACCTTATAAAGTAGGTTACCATTAGTTGTAGTTTCATGAAATTGGTCAAACTAAGGCATAATACAAGATGAGTTTTCGAGTATTCATGGTTAGCATATTCGGAGATTACATTGACAGAACGGGAGTGTGGATCACATGATCTTGTACATCATGAATGGTTGAGTGTGTACTTATGGTTTTACTGGATCTTATACAAACAAGTCTTGTAAAATGGTTAAAAAATGAATCCCACCTGTCGATTTGGGAAAAGAAGATTAGAGGTTGACTTTGATAGAATTAAGGGAAGTGGAAAGCCCTTTTCTTGAAAACTTGGTCTTTTTAAAATGAAACTTTTGATGTGTAATTGTTTCGATAGAGATAGAATTTATATGAAGGAAAAACTTCACTTAACAGCATCTAATATAGTTTGTTTCCTGCATTAGAAAACCTTGTTTTAGGCATTAATCCAATGCTTCTCTTTGAATTTAACATAAGAATATGAACTCTGGAATGCATGTTCTTTGTGGTGGGCATGCATTTATGGTTTGAAAGTAGTATATGAGAATAATATTTAAAACTATAGTATAACAATCCTATATTAATGTTTTCTTTCTCCTTTTTGATTTCCAGTTGGTAGATGTATGGTCATGCCGAGTTACTCTCTACGTGATGTTAGTGGGAGCCTATCTATTTGAAGAATAAGATGATCTCAAGAATTTTGGAAAAATAATTCAGGTAAATACACCAAGCCACCATTTTTACTTTTATCTGAATTGTTAGTTATTTAAGTCATCTCACGCTTCTTCTTCTCGTGGTTCTTCTCATGTAGAGGATAATGGTTGTACAGTACAAAATCCCTTACTATGTTCATATATCTCAAGATTGTAGACACCTACTCTCTCGCATATTTGTTGCAAATCCATCAACGGTAGGTTTCATTCTGCAACTATCAGAATTTGTATTAATACATTAGAAGTCGGGTTAACTAGCTAATGAAACTTTGTGTACCCTCTTTGACACATTTTCCTCTCCCATTACTTATCTTGTAGAGATTATCAATTAAAGAAATAAGAAGTCATCTATGGTTTTTGAAGAACTTACCAAAGGAGCTTATAAAGTCATCTCAAGTCATTTATTATAAAAGAGATAGTCAAAGCTTTTCTCTTCAAAGTGTACAACACATCATGAAAATTATGGGCGAGGTAAGAAACAAGCCACCAACATCTACATCTGTTAAAGGATTTGGTTAAGGTATAGAAGAAGATGAAGAAGAGGAGGAAGACATTGATGCAGAGGTAAAGGATGAAGATAAGGAAGACAAATATGAGAAGAGAGTGAAGGAGGTCTTTGTTAGTAGAGAGTACCATATAAGTTAAAAAGAAGAAGAATGGTTTTTTCTTTCTTTAATGTGTGTGTACAATAACAGGTAGCAAAATGTGTTAATGATGAAGAATTAATGCAACTATAAACTGAGATTCGTCAAATAATCAAGGACTTGATGTATGATGAATGTGACTAGTATATTTTTTATTAATCTTATCTATTTCCAAGGAATTTCAAAAGCTAGTTTCTCCCAAGCTGAATTCAGGATACTCAGGAAATTAATAAGAAAAAAAACTTAAAGTAAAGTCCCGAAACTTTATAAACTCTCATATTTAGATGGAGTTGAAAGATTTAAAACCTCAACTCAAAACTAGCATACAAATGACTCCATAATTTAAGTATGTCCTCTAATAGATCAATTTCTCAGGACCAGTTGCTGCCAATGGTTATAGATAGAGAAGACATTAGATAAAGGAGTTGAAATCTAATCAAATACCATAATAACTTGCAAAAGCTTCGACAACCTAAGCTACACTAATATATGTAAGAATATACTAATCACAATATCCATTCCCCTTTAGCATCTACATACATCGTATAAAGTCAAAATCTAGTCCTTCTCAACATCCAGTTTAATATATGTATAAAAAAGATCATATAATCCACAAGGATTATGTTTTAAAGAAAAAATTAGAAATGTCACTATTGTAAGTTGGACTAAGGTATGGCTTCAATTAGTGAAACAATGGAAATATACCCCATTGGTGCAAAAACCCTTCACCACTGGTGACTTCTAAGACCAATAGAACAAAAACTGCCAGCATAACTACTCTTCCATTCCAAGTTTCTGCACTTCTGGTCGAACCCCATTTCCATACTGTCACCAAAGGAGGAAGCTCTCTGTGCTTCGAGTCATATGTTGCTAATAACTCCTCTACACTGCCAAGTGGTACCAAGGACTGTAGTAAATATCCCAAAAGACCAGTCAGACCAAGATAACATAAATAGAGCAGTTTTATTAAAAACAAGATTGAAACATAAGAGAACGATGATTTAAGTTGAGTTCATCTAGTAAGTCCCTTCTATTTTTCTAAAGGATGCTTTTCACATTGCAGAAGGGATAGATAGAAACTGCAATATTAGCATACTCCATCTATTCATAAATTCATTTCTAGAAGTGTGACACATCAATTGTCTAAAATGGAATCAAACAAATTGGAGTTAAAGCCTAGAGGTCAATGTACAACTTGCCGAACTTACTAAAATTGAGGAAAAAAATCATGTAATCTGGTTGCACTGCATATCAGGCCAATATCCAACTAATTAAAGTCAAAATGACTTGTGGCTCCTGAAACTTAAATGGTGAACAAAAGGAATCAAAAGAGACAAAGGAATCGGTAATAAGGGAACATATTGGAGAGGTTTATACGATGTTTGGTTCATTTCTAGAATTCAATTCCACAATTTTTAACATTCCAAACATATGACGTGAGAAATTTCAGATGAACTCCAAAAATTTTTATAGAATACCTTGTTGGATCCCGCTTTTAGGATTTTTTATTTTTTATGTTATTTGAATTATTTAGTAGATTATTAAGCATGAAAATAAATTAGAATTTATGACTTAGAAATTTTTGTAGGTTAATATGGTATATTATGGATTTTGGTAAGGTGGTATAAAGTAAAAGAAAGAGTTAGTAGGAATTTCATGAATAAGGAAGGTTAAAGATGGGAAACTCAAAAAGTTGTCTTAAGATAATAAGACAAAAGAAGAGAAGAGTCGTGAGTGTTAAGGAAGAAAATAAGGAGAAAATCGTAGAAGAACCTAGAAGGGGAGAAGGAGACGCAAAAGCCAGGAAAAAGAAAAGAGAGAGAAGAAGAAGGAAAAGCTTAGGTGAGTTTTTGTCTAGTTTTTCTTGTTTTGATAGCTTAAGGAAGTAGAAAAAGTAGGTTGTATGTGAAGAAAATGAAGAAGGAGAAGGAAGTGGAGAAACTAGGGTTTATATGATGAAGGAGAAAAAGAAAGAAAGAAAGAAGAAGAATAAAAGAATGGTGTTTCTTTAGATTTGCATATATCTGAGTTTTTCTAGTTAGATAGAATCAAGAATAAATCAAGTCAGAGTTTATTTATGGATAGCGTGTAGTTTCATGCATGTATGTTGATGAAATGAAATATGTTTGTCTTAGGTGACCAAGAATACCGACAACAAGAGCAAGGAGAAGACTAAGCTTGATCTTGGAAAATATCAAGTTAAATAGGTGGGCAATATATTTATGGTTTTATGATGATGAGCTAAGATTTATGAGTATGTATGATAACTATGCTTGTTTTATTTTCTGTAAATGTATATCATGTGGTTTGATGAGGATTTAGTACTTTGTGTTGATGAAAAATAGAAAAAGTTAAGAAACATGAAAGCATGAATATATTATGATATGAATGTGCATGGAAAAATATATTATGTGGGCAAGAGAGAAATCCGTTTCGTTAGTCACATGCACGTTGACCTATAGCCTTCTCCCGGCTGCCCGCTTGTGGCCACGAGATCCTGAGAAATCGGACTCATTTCATTTCACGGTGTAAACTTCTGTTTCGCCATTTCGTTCCATAGAACTCTCGAGCTATTGTGTGTGCATTGCATTTTTGAACATCTTAAGTATTAATGTATTTTGAATGTTATGATTGACTAAAATTTTCAGCCCATTTGTTTTGTGATTATATGCTGTGTTATGGATGATATTGTGTAGTGTATGGTTCATTATCACTGGCTATAAATGTATTAGCCACTGAGCTGTGTAACTCAACCCCTTTTTCTTCCCTCCTCAGGTGCAAACCAAGAAGACAGTGACCCCTGCAAGGCATCGAAATCTCCTCATTAGTTAAAGACATTCGGACTAAGTCAGTCCTGTAATAGCACATTTGGCATGTCAGCATGGAACATTTTGTATTTTGAATTAAGTTGATGTGTAATATGGTTTGGAATAACTCTGACAATATTTTCCAAACGAATATAATGAAAGTTAAAGTTCATGGTATGATTTTTTTTATTTGAAAGATTTAGATAATGATATGTGTATGTGCATGTTTAGTTTAATGAGTGTGCCAACGGTTGTTAGTCTTAGAATTGCTCGTAAAAGTGGGAAAGATTGCATGTGAAAAACATAGACAAAAGGAATCATCTGTGATGACGTCAGAACACAGAGGCAAGAAGGAATAGAAAGGAAGAGTATCGTCTGTGCTGACGTCAGAACACAGAGGTAAGAAGGAATAGAAAAGAGGAGTATCGTCTGTGCTGACGTCAAAACACAGAAGCAAGGGAAAATATTAAGGAGAAGTATCGTCTGTGCTGACGTCAGAACACAGACGAAAGGATGAACTAAGAGTAAAAGGATCGTCCGTGAGGACGTAAGAACACAGAGGATAGACCACAGACGATAAGGGGTCAACATAGAGGATAAAGGTCAACTACAGAGGATGGAACATAGAGGATAGATTATAGGCCAAGGGTTATAAGAAGGAGTTAAGAAGGGATAAGAAGAAGGAGTTAAGAGGTTATATGGGTTGAAGGATTCGTCTGTGTTACTGTTCATAGACTTCGTCTGTGGTACTGTTCACAGATGAATGAAATCGTCTGTGTTACTGTTTCTACTCTTTGTCTGTGTTACTGTTCACAGACGAATGAGTTCGTCTATGTTACTGTTCCTGCTCTTCATCTGTGTTACTATTCATAGACGAATGAACTTCGTCTATGATCCTGTTCATAAACTCCTGCTGAGTTTTACTTGTTCTATATTTAGCTATACCTATCTTCTGTCCCATTGTTGACCCCTTAGATGATAGAGTCGGACTCAGATGTCTTCATGGAAGTTGTAAATTTTGGAATCCTCTTTTGAACCATATAAAGAACACCCTGATCTGATTCCTCTAGAGAAAGTTATGGTAATTAGAAAACATCGTCTGTGTCACAGACTTCGTCTATGTTACTGTTCACGAACTTCGTCTGTGTTATTACTCGCGCTATCGTATGGGTTACTGTTCACGGTTATCTTCTGTCCCATTTTTGACCATCCAAAAGTTATAATTGACCTACGAGGTCTTCATGAAAGTTATAGTTCTTGAAATCCTCTTTCAAACTAGCCAAAGAAACTCAGATTTGGTTGACTATAGCAAAAGTTATACCGATAACCCTGAAGCATGTATATGTAAAGTGGGGACTCGCCAACGCTGTTCTTTGAGGTTCTTCAGGTTGAAATGAATAAATGGATAGTCGACGAGTGGAGTTGAATTAAGAAGGAGAGTTGTTGAAGGCAAGTATGAGTGATGAATATGCAAAATAGGTATGCGACAGTGGTGACACCGGAGAAGAGAAGATAAAATGATAATGGTTAAGGTGTTCGCTTTGAGAGATAAATTCACATATTAGTTTATGCTGCATGCAAGTTGGACTTCAGAAATGGGGTCTAACACTGTTGGTATTAGAGCAAGCACGAGTGAGACTCCAAAGACGGGGTTCAACAGAGCTAGTTTGATGAGAATTTTGGACAAGTTACAGAGCAATATATCAATCTTCACAAAATATTTCAGCCAAATTAGATTAAAAATATTCACTCGATCGTCTATCTGATCAATACATAGGCTAAAAGTTGAAAAAAAGTGTGTATATCTTACCAACAACAAAGCAGCTACCTCTCATTATTTGTAATAGTGTGCAGTGGCAATTACTATTATTTATTAGTGATTTTTCCTTTTTTATTATAATATCTTTTCGTCCCTTTCTCTTAACTTCATGATAAGTGTAAATTCCATCATGTTTTAGGGCTTAGTTTAATATGTATTTAAGTATTTATTCAATCATTTAGTATATGTGTTTAGGTTAGAATTATGTTAGTTTGTTAATTATTTATGTTTAAGTGTTTTTAAAGGGTTAGTGATAGTTATGCATTAGTCTATGTTTTTCTATCTAAATTGGCATGTGTTTTCTTGCATAATTGTTGATTATTGTTGTAGTTTAGGATTCATTTAGTATGTTTTCATTTAGTTTGACTTCCATTGTTGTTCTTTTATGTTTGATGTTAATTTAGGGTGAGAATTGACTATTTTTATATAGGAAGGAAGATGGAGCAACTTGGAGATTGAGCTACAGATTAAAGAGGAAAAGAACAGAGAAGCAAGGCTTCATTAAACTTGGGATTTTGGGACTATTAAAAGATAATTAAGCCTCCATCATCAAAGAGAGACGAAACCCTTATGTACAAAACATCATTCTTGAGTGAAAAACAAAATTTTGGAGCCTTGAGGAAGGATTAAAGCCCAGGATTATCATCAAGATTGGGGAAAATAGCACATCAACATCCAAAATTCCAGATTTTGGCAAAGAAGAGAATAAATTCCTTTTATCCAATCTTCTGTGTTTTTCTTTCTTATAATCTTTGTAAGATGGATTATTTGTGTGTTGATGATGTTATGGAGACCATGATGGCTAATTTAGTTTAGGGATTGCTTTTGAACTATTTTGTTACCCCTATTTTATTGAATTGAATGAAAGTGTCTTTGTTGATTGTTGATTTATTTGTTATCTTACAACAAATCAAGAGAGTCAGTGAGATTATTTGGTTAAGATTATACAATGAGAGTTGGCAACCTATAGATATACAATCATCACATTAACTGATTAGTTAGAAGAGAGATCTCAATGAATTCAATTGATCACCCATAGGATAGTTTAATATCCAGTTGAATTGGTAGAGTCATTGGCTATGTTGAGAGAGATTGATTCCATTTAATTTGATTAGGGACAATTAATTACACCTTGAGAGAGGGTAGTTAATACATTCAGAAATCTTAGGTGAGACACAATTCGATTAATAAAATAGGAGGGAAACAAAATAAGGAAAAAGTAATCTCTAGTTTTTAGATTCTTGAATTCTAATTTTCTGCACTTTGGTATTGTCTATTGTTTTTTATTAGTCTTCAATTTTAATTTAATTTTCCAGATTATTTACATTACACAATTCCGTTTCTTAAACAAAGTCTGATCTGAATTAAGTAGTATCTGGGTATCAATTCCTGTGGGATTGATATTCACTTTTTAACTACAAGTCACGACCCGTACATTTGCGATTTTTAAGTGTAAAATGAGTAGATTGTTTTGCAATCCAACAAATTCATATAAATATAGATATATGTATTAAATTTCCATGGTACTTTAATTGTATATTTAGAATTACTAAATATATAACTTTAATATTGTAGGAATGATATATAATGTGTATAAATTTTGAAATGATTGAAATTTACTATTAATTAACCATCTTTGATATTTTAAATTGATCTTTATTTTGTAAATTTACTTTTAAAATCTTTTGTCAAATGTCAAATTCTTAGGAATGTAGCTCTCCTATATATAAAATTAGATTGCTATATCATAATTGTTATATGGTTGTTCATGAAAGGAGCCAATTTGTCATCGACGTTATTTTGACATGAATTAAATAATTATAGATATTAAATGACTCATTTATTATCACATAATCAACCAAATAAACTATCTTTTTCTTTTCTTTTTTTAGTAAAGGTATCTTTGATAAATGCAAACCGTTATTGTAATGGATAAAATGATGTTCAAAAAATAAATTAAATATTTATTTTAGTTAAAAGTAAACATAGAATAAAAGATTTTCAATACTAATATATACTATTAAAAATTATTAATCATGAATTAATTCAAATATTTAATTATATTTATTAAGTAGTAACAATTTTATTAATAACAAATCTACAAATTACATTCATAAAACAATACAATGACATACAAGGTTTATTTTACTATAAGGAAGTAACTAAATATTAAATCTTAAATAAATAATTTTTAGTCATATTAATTAAAGCTAAAATGAATTGTGTGATGTTAGATATGATAATGCTAGTTTTCTACAAAAGGATAATCTTTGTTCTTAATATTGTTCGCAATCTTAAATTAAATATTTTAATTTATTCTTAAATATTATTAGCTAGAATCCTGAAAAGAACTTAGTAACCATTAACTTACTCTGAAGATTAGTTATTTCTACTTCTTGTTTGAAAATTACATTCATAAGGCTGCCAAAATTCATATGAAATACAAATGTTTTCACAAGCGTTTGTATCTATAAAGCAATCAGATGAATTGACATTGAAATTTTGTAAGAATCGGACTAATGGAATTTATTATTGTAAGAATAAAGATTTGACATAAGAAAGGTTTAGAAGGACTTAATCAGAATGACTAAATCATATTTATTGTTAGCTAGCAATGCCTTTTGAGTATAGTCATCATCTAATGAAAGAACCAATTTAAGGTCATGATAATCAAGGTTAATAATGGATTAAATTGCTTGGATAGAGTGTTGATTCTTTTTATCATTATTATTTGGCCAGCTCTAAAAAGAAGATCCTGAAAAAAATAGTTGAGGGGAGTCAGACCTTGCTGAGTAAATTAATACTATGGTTATGTTATGCTCTCCTAAGGATTTCAAATGAGACATATATATGTATATATTTATAATGTATTATTACATCCATAATGCAATTTCATAACATAATAATTTTGTTCAAAAACATGCATGTATTTCCCGTAACATTAATATCATGTCATATAATCATCAAAATCACAAATAATAGTGGAGGACTGACAAACGACCCTATGATAGATCCCTTACCAATTGACTATAGCCATAAAGGCTCTCTTGTTCCACACGGGTCACTTGGTCCAATGTTGTGGACTGTTGTCCGAGAGCCACACTCAACCGAACTTCAAGAGCCGTACTCAACCGAGCGGCTATAGCCTCATTGCGACATGATTGTCATCTGAGAGCAAACCTGACTGAACTGTCATAATCATGTTACCTCTCATGTAACATATATCGGTTGGCATTCAAAAGCAAGCTTGACCTAACCGCCCCAACTGCATCATATCTAAATCGATAGACCCAATACTAACCCAAATTTCTACCCAATTAATGACTCATTGTGCGCACAACCTAGGGACACCCACCAGGTAACTCATACCATAATAATCCTCCACATTATCAAATAACAATACAAGCATAACATTGCATAACAAAAATATAAATGCATATGTCAATCTATATGTATAAATGTCATGAGTGTATATGAAAATAATGGTGATTTCCAGGATGAATATGAAATTCTAATATATGTTCATAACCATGAATATTAACTCATAGGTAGAATGCACTCCTTCGCGCTGAACCTAGTGTCTTGAAGTGGAAGGTTTAGCTCCTAATTGATCTATAGAAAGAAAAGTTGGAATAACCATTAGGATTTAAAACCTAAACCAATTTTAGACACTTCAAGAATAAGACCTTGACTCAATATTAAAGAGCTCTATTTTCTATTCAAAAATGACGATGCCATGTTTTAAGAGAAGCCCACTGAAAATTTTAGCAGAGTTTTCCCTATAAAACGAACGTCCCCCTTCCGAAAGAAGGGTAATTCCTGTAATGAAAAGACACTTCTATGACTATTAGTAATCACAGCTCAATTTGAGCCTCCAAACTATATGTCCATACCCAATTGAGTCCACATTTATATCGTTAAAATTCATAATAAGTACAATCTTAATTTAAGTATACCAATTTCTAACCCATACACCCTTATTTATTCTCAATACATCAAGATATTCTCAATTCTAATCAAGAACAACTTAATTTAATCAATTTCATGCATTTCTATAAGAACATAACCCTTTTTAATTTTGTATCTTACAAACTATGAATAATGTCAATAAGTTGCTTTTATGAAAATTGATCTACTTAATATTCTAAAAATTTGAAAATTATTTTCGACTGGGCTGGTTAGAAAATCACTACCATCATCAGAGCATGGGGTACACGCACCAGTGCCGGAGGGGCAATGATCTTCACCACTTACCTAGAAATGATGAACTTACCTCTAGAAATCCAATGGCACTGGTCTTATGTCGAAACTCCTTCCGGTTCGTAAGAATCAAAGATTTAAAGCTCAAAGGTGACCCATTTCCATTCATTGGCAAAATGGGCTGATTGGTGTTAGGTTTTCCTCCTTTCCTATGTTTTTAGGGCCGTTAGACACGGTGATGGTGTTAATTTTACTAAAAAATGACAAAAATAGTAGATTGATGACTTACTTAAATGAATCTAAACTTTTAGTTGTGGTTCCTCCAAATTCGAGTCAGTTTTGAATATGAGTTTTGTAGAACATCCTAAGAGCTTTCCGTAGAGCCCTAGATCTTGAAAAATGGTGGTTGGATGGTGAAGTTATGAGTTTTGAAAGTTAGGAGTGGGTAGTAACCTATAGGGAAAAGAGTTTAAGAGAGAAATAAACTTAAGTTTTCTTAAGCTCAACTTATACTTTATATGCTTTTCTCTTTATTGGTTGAGTAATTTAACAAAAATTTGGATCATTACATTCTCTCCCCCTTATAAAAAAAATTAAATATCACCTCATTGTTGAAATAGATACAGGTATTGACTTTGTATATCTAGCTTCGTCTCCCACCCAAAATCATCCATTATATGTTTACTCCATAACATTTTCACCATTAGTATCTCTCTTGATCTTAGCTGACAAATCTGATAATCTACAATGGCATTAAGTTGTTCTTCATATGTTAAATTACCATCAATCTCTATATTACATGGCTGAAGGATATGAGTAGGATCCGAAATATACTTTCTCAACATTGACATATGAAATACAGGATGAACTCTGGATAGGTTAGGCGATAACACCAACCTATATGCCACTTTATCCATTCTAGATTTAATCTCAAATGGACTAATATACCTTGGAGCTAGTTTACCTTTCTTAAACCTTATCACTCCTTTCACTGGTGATATTTTCAAAAATACCCCATCACCTATTGAGAATCTCACATCTTTCCTTTTTGGATCCGCGTAACCCTTTTATCTACTAAAAGCTGTTTTCAATCTTTGTTGAATGATAAGGATCCTTTTAGAAGTGATTTGTAATAACTCAGGTCCTGTCAGTTGTTATTCACCAATTTCACAATGTAGAGGTGATCTACATTTTCTTCCGTACAAAGCTTCATAAGGAGTCATTTCAAACTAGCATGGTAATTATTATTGTAAGCAAATTCAATCGATAGCAAATGCAAATTACAATAACCACTAAAATCAATATCGCACATCCTAAGCATATCCTCTAAAGTTTAAATAGTTCTCTTAGACTGGCCGTTTGTTTGAGAATGAAAAGTAGTGTTGAAGTCCAATCTTTTACCCAAAGCTTTTTTTTAACTCTTACCATAAAACTGATGTGAAGTTGGGATCCATATCAAAGACTATAGATTGTGGTACCCCATGCAAGCACACAATTTTTATTGACATATAACTGGGTCAATTTATTAAACAAGTCTTTTTGATAGGTAAAAAGTTTGTAGACTTTGTTAATCTATCCACAATCGCCCATATATCATTATATCTAATATTAGTATGTAGCAATCCAGGCAAAAAATCAATAGTAATCATATTCTAAGATAAAAAGGTAAAATGCAAACTCTGTAAGCGACACACTTCCATTGAACATTCAATAGATTTGTCTCTTTTTGAATTGTGAATTAAAAAAATGCCATGGAAGTATTTATATCAACCAGAACATCTTGGGATTGCATAATTTCTATAAATATAGTTTTCAATGTAGAGAAAATAATCACACCCTTTAACAATATTGTGAATATCGGAATCATCAAAAATCTTACTAAGTTATTGTTGGCACTAGGTATTAGTATATAAAAGCTATTTTTATTTTGCTCCTAACTCCATACCTTCCATTATTTTTCTAGAAAATATAATGCTAGCTAGAGGATTATGGACCTATCCTTTTATATAAGAGAATGCTTTTAATCTTTTCAGAGCAATCTACTCTGTTAATTGTTGGAAATGAAGTGCTTGTTGTAACTCCTGTTTTGGAAGCTACAAAAAGCAGAATACCCCAATGATTGCACCCTTATTGCCCAATTTCTTTTTCCTTTTTTTTCATGCATAGCAAGCATTCTACATACGTGCTACTTCTAGAAAAGAATCCAATTTTGATATTCTCAGGTTCCTAGGTAGTAATGGCATTATTAAGTACAATACCAAGGTTTATAAAGGAGTTTTGATTCTTAAGAAGACAATATGTCATACTGATCTCGAAAACCCCTCCCAAAAAGCATTTTATTTATTACTTCTCCTCATTTCCAACTAGTAAACTTGGTCATAGCTAAATTTCGCTCAGAGCACCAACTAAATTCATTAGTCCCAAATATTGGGGGATCAGGGGGTTTGTTTTATAAAAAATGATTTGTAATCAGCTTTTATTTGGGTGAACTTATCCATCACTATCTTCTGCCTAGTGATGACCTAAGAAACAAAACACATCCCTACCATATTTTCTTGAAGGTCATTGTTTGCATAAGTATTAACAACTATGCTGATGGGGCCATTATCAACCTTGGAATCATGTGTTTTGATCTTGAATTTGATATATTGTTCCTTTTTGCCCTACAATGCCAAGAACAACATATCTTTGACTTTGTCAACAGAAGAATCTGTAACAAGTGTCTGCAGATGCTTCCCAATAGTTTTATCAACAATGATATCTGTTAGCTTAGTAAATTTTACATTCCACCTCGTAACAGAGCCATTAACATCAATCACAAATATTAGAAATGTAGTTGTTTCAATTAATTAGATCACCTTATTTGTCATTGCTTCTAGTTGTTGCATTCCTTCAACCTTTAGGTCACTAAGTTGTGAATGAATTATTTTGGTGTTTGAACGCACTATTTCTATATGTTTTAAAGAATTTCTTAGTATCAATTATAAAGAATGAATTGTATCCATTTCGTAGTTCTTCTAAGGCAAACTCCTCATTTTGACAACTTCGAAAAAGGCCTTGAAGGATGATCTTGGACTCATCTTCCTAATGTTATCTTTCTTACCTGGTTCATGTTTTGCACCACCCCATCGAATTTTTTTTAAAGAAGTTTAAGATCGAAACCAAAATATTGTATCTTCAGAACTTATTCTTACATTTGTCATGCCACACACCATTTCACCTATAGCTCGAGAACTTGGATATCTAGCCAGACTATTTGTACTTAAACCTGTGGAATCCATATGGCACTCAAAGATCCATACATCTATATCTTGTATCTAGAAATCACTTGGAGTTGTTCCTAACCTCCATATCTTATTCTTGTTCAATAATGCAGCACCATCACATTTCACAAGGACTATTATATTTGGGCATTGAGTAATAATATCCAATAGGGCATCACGCATTATCAATCACCTAACAATTCCTGAGTTTGCAAAATGTTTGTCTTAATAATTTAATTTTCTATTTTCACTTGTTATCATGAATAGAAAATACTTGAGCTATAAATTCACAAGCATGCCTTATAAGAAAGAAACGAACCTCGAACTAGTGTTATAACATGCTATTAGACCCCAAAATCTCTTTATTTTCGATGTATGTCATGGGGCCATTGAAATCTTCATCTCTATCATTGATTACAGCTACCATAACTAGTGAAGTTATTGTATTCATGTTCTACATATATTGGAGTGGCAATCGTGTGGGGCTCATAGTGTTGAACCATATAATGTCAGATCAAAGTGAAGCTTCTCATCTTAAAGCACCTTGATATGTTTTGCATGACAATCAACAATCATTCAAACCTTATTCTTCATAAATAAAAGACATACAGCTTGAGGAATATCAATGACTGGATAACGCCAACCTAAATAGAACTCTAAACTAGGCTTAGTTATTTCAGAAATAACTTCCCTATGGTCATCGTCATGAAAGTTATAAGCCATCAACCTATCATAGCCAGCAAAATCAGAAAACTCCTAAACCATAGTGTCACAAAGCCTTTCTAAGCTTCCGCCAGGTAAAGAATGCAATCTGGTAATTGATTTGGTTGCAAGCTTGTAAAAGTGTAGTGCCCCAGTAGTTGTTAAGGTAACAACATAAGGCTTCACAGGTTCGAAGTCAACAATCAAGCTACCAGTTACTTGATTGAGAATTGCATTTTTTAAAAAAGGCTTTCTAGATGTCTTACAGTTAATTAAAATAGGATTCACAAGCGTAACCTCCCTGAAACTTAGTGTTTTTTACAAGACAGAGGCACTCACATAGTCAACATTTTAAGTGCATTTTCATTGTATGAAATTATCTTTAAAGTTTCCTCATCTAAGGCCAGCAATCATCCAAAAGGCTAGATGAGCTTGCCTTTCTGAATGTGATAAAGATAAGTTGTGGTCACTTTCTCAGACTTGGACTACTAATCTTTACCAACTGAACTAGTGATTTGTACTAAGCTTGAGTAGTAAAATGAAATGTCAGAGCCTTCAAAATCATCACGAAACTTTGCATCTACGGTGGGCTAAGCAATAGTTCCAACATCAAGTTTTGATCTCCCAAATTGTTAGATGAATGCCTACTAGCACTGGAAGAAGTCATCCCCTTCTAGAAACTAAAAGAAACAATTGCTAGAAAAGGACTACAGTAATAACAAACCCATATTTTGTAATCTATTTTGGGTTATATAGACTAAACATATTTTATAGAGTATCCATTACAAAGGTAGCCATCGTTAGCATAAAACACATACCAAGTGTTGCCTCATTGAATTGACGAAGAAGGGCAATTAATAGCTTCAAATTTAGTCTCCGGAAGTTAGCAAGGCTTCTAAGTAATTTATTAAAAAGAAGAGAAAGAAGAAGAAGAAAAGATTGGAAATGAGAACCATAAGCCCAAACATCCTTCTTTCTCCTTAAGATCAAAGAATAAGGAAAGTCTTTAGATACGATAAAATTCGTAGCAATACTATAAAAGGATGGAAGTAGAGATCATAATCCTAATGCCACAGTAGTTTAACTAGAAATTTGACTCAATTTTGATCAACCCAGTAACTCAAATTTAAGCCTAAATATCTGATACCAAATTTTTCATGAACCAACCTTGGATCGTGATCGATGCTAAAGGAATAGTAAAATTAAGATTTACTAAACCCTTAGCAAGCCTAAAATGCCATCAAATCTCTATATCCATAGTAAAGAGATTTCAAAACGATTAAACTCATGTTGATAATAATCAAATAGTTATAACAATATACAATACTCAATATGCTACAATATTAATTAATATATGGGAAATCCAATATATACAATACTACTACAGATCTAGAGTCAAAGGTCACCAACAAACATACATCAAATCACTGGAGAGGAATAAGACCGACAAAGTACCCTGTTAAAAGAGATTTGAAAATAAGATCTTGAAAAAATAGTTGAGGAGAGTCAGACCTAGTTGAGTAAATTAATACTATGATTATGTTATACTATCCTAAAGATTTCAAATGATACATATATATGATATATTTATAATGTATTACATCCATAATGCAATTTCATAACATAATGATTTTGTTCATAAATATGCATGCATTTCCCATACCAATATCATGTCACATAATCATCACAATCACAAATAATAGTGGTGGACTAATGAATGACCTATGATAGACCCTTTACCTATGGACTATAGCCATAAGGGCTCTCTTTTTGCAAATGGATCACTTGGTCCAACGTAGTGGACTATCGTCCGAGAGCCACACTCGATCAAACAACCACAGACTCACTATGACATGATTGCAGTTTGAGAGCAAGCTCGACTGAACCGGTACAATCATGATACCTCTCATATACCATATATCGGTTGACGTTCTAGAGCAAGCTTGACCTAATCGCCCCAACCGGGTCATATCTAAATCAATAGACCCAATACTAACCCAAATTTATACTCGACTAATGACTCATTGTGCGAACAATATAGGGATATCCACCAGGTAACTCATACTATAACAATCCTCCACATTATCATATAACAAGACAAGCACAACATTACATAACAAAAATATATATACATTTTTCAATCCATATTTATGAATGTCATGAATGCGTACGAAAATGATGGTGATTTCTATAATGAATATGAAATTCTAATGCATGTTCATAACCATGAATATTAACTCATAGGTAGAATGTGCTCCTTTATTCCAAACCTAGTGTCTTGAAGTGGAGGGTTCAGCTCTTGATTGATTTATAGAAAGAAAAGTCAGAATGACCATTAGGATTTAAAACCTAAACTAATTTTAGACACTTTGAGAATAAGACCTTGACTCATTATTAAGGAGCACTATTTTTTATTTAAAAACTACGATGTCACGTTTTACGAGAAGCCTACAGAAAAATTTTGGCAGAGTTTTCCCTATAAAACAGACATCCCTTTTATAAAAGAAGGGTAATTCCTGCAATCAAAACACACTTTTATGACCACCAGTAATCACAGATCAAATTAGGCCTCCAAACTACATGTCCATGCCCATTTGAGTCCATATTTACTTCGTAAAAATTCATAATAAATCTAATCATAATTTAAGTATACCAATTTCTAACCCATACACCCTCATTTATTCTTAATACATCAAGATATTCTCAATTCTAATTAAGAAAATCTCAATTTAATCAATTTCATTTCTATAAGAACATAACCCTTTTAAAATTTTTACCTTGCAAACTATGAAGAATTTCAATAAGTTGCTTTTATGAAATTTGATCTACATAATATTCGTAAAATTTTAAAATTCTTTTTGACCATTTCTGGGCTAGTTGGAAAATCACCGCTGTCATCGGAGCCTGGGGTACACGTGCTGGGGGCAATGATCTTCACCACCTACCTATAAATGACGAGCTTACCTCCACGATCCAATGACACTAGTCTTGTGTCGAAACTCCCCCCGGTTTATGAGAATCGAAGGTTTAAAGCTCAAAGGTGTCCCATTTTTGTTCATCGGGAAACTAGGCCGATTGGTGTCAGGTTTTCTTCCTTTCCTAAATTTTTAGGGCCGTTAGACATGATGGTGGTGTTAATTTCACCAAAAAATGAGTAAAATAGGAGATCGGTGACTTACCTAAATGAACCAAAACTTCCAATCGTGATTCCTCCAAATTTGAGTCGTTTTTGAAGAAACAAGTTTAGCGGTTTTGTAGAACATCCTGAGAGCATTTCGTAGATTCCTAGATCATTGGAAATGGTGGGCGAATGGTAAAGTTATGAGTGTCGGAAGTTGAGAGTGAATAGTAACTTATAGGGAAAAGAGTTTAGGAGAGAAATGAACTTAAGCTTTTTTAAGCTCAACTTATACTTTTATAGGCTTTTCTCTTTATTAGTCCATTATGAGTAATATAATAAAAATTTAGATCGTTACATTGTATGATTTATGGCTCCTGATTTTGCAATCTATAAAGGATATAATTCAGTTAGAAAAATGTAATAAGAGACATACATATAACATGTATATGTATCCAATGGTGGTACCTTTCTAGGCTTGCTGCAATTAGGAGAAAAATGAATCTGACTGCCATAGTTGTAACACTTTATTCTTTTTATAATTTTCTTCTCAAAATACAGTTTTCCTTTTCTAAGTTGATTCTAATTGGTTTTTTTAGAGTACGAGCCATTTTGGATATTTTTATTTCCTTTTTTCCACTTAGGCCTACCATGATGTTTTTGCTTTATATTAATGCCCTATATGAGTTGAAACTAACTATTATCTTGACACTCTCATTATAACATCCTTCTTTGTCTTGATTCTCTCATCGTAGTTAGGGTTATTTTCATATGATGGAAACTTTAAGGTAGAGAAAGAATGACAACTTGCACTTATCATCCATTAATATCTTATGGTCAATGTCTATTCACTCACTTATCATCCTCAAATGCTTTTACATTGTATAGTTATATGCTTCTTATATGTGTTAAACTTATTAGTAAGTAACCTCAATTTTAATAATTATTATGTCACCAAATCAAGTAATCAAAGAGGACCACATGTCCTTAATTGTCTTATACTTTAGAACTCACATATAATGTCATTGCTCATACTACTCAGTAACATAATCCAAGCTACTATTTATTCATTTTCTATGCCTTATATGCATAATGGTCCCTCTTATAACGGGTTGTATTACATTTTTTAGGAACATCCTAACTATATTTAGTGGTTATAGAACCTCATAATGTTTAAGAAAATATTTACTTTTATTCTTGAAATTTATATTTGTCACCTCGGACTATTAACCTTTGTTAGGATTAATAGCAATATCATTTGATGTAGTAGCCATGTTTTAAATACTAAATTTCTATAAAAACAAAGTTATATGTGATAAGTGTGAAAGGCATCATATTTGAGGGTATAGTTTGATATATGTTTAGTGGTTATTTGATTGTTTAGTATATGTTTAGGGTAGAATTGTGTTAGTTTGTGATTTAAGTGTTTTGTGGGTTAGAATAATCCTTTTAGCTTAATTATGATGTTTTTGAGGTACCTTGATCTGTTTGTTAGTGTTTCAGGGTAAAGATCGAAGAATGGAGGAGTTTTAGAGCAAATTGGGGGCCAATTACATAGGCCACGATTGTGGCATAAAGGCCTAAAAAGGTCATGGCCTGCGTCAAGCAGATGCATGGTCACTTCCAAACTTCATGTTTTGAGGGATTTTTTGGAGCTTTCAGACCTCAGAAAAATCCTAGTTAAACCCTAAACAGAAAAGAACATAAAAGAACAACAAGAACAGAAAAAGGGAGTTTTACATTCAGCCACTCTTGGATAAAAGGAGAGAAAAAAAGAGAGAGATAAGAAGAAAAGGAAGAAGGAGTGGATCCTGACGTTGTTGCTCCCCAGATCAGGTGGTATCCTGATGCCGTTGCCTTCCCAATTTGTCCAACCTAAGTTCCATTTTCTCTTCATTTCCTTTTTCATTTAAATGTATAAAGTTGAGATGGATTGTATGG